>CM038630.1:13656018-14106018 GCA_021554675.1 Leuciscus idus
GGACTAAGGGATTTGGAATATGGTCATGCAGAATAAGCAGCCAATATCCTGGTAATATTCGTGCTAATAAGCAACTAGTTAATAGTGAGAATTGTGCCGTAAACGAAAGTGTTACCAAACAATCTAATGTTTAGAACCACTTCACAGAAACAAATTTACATTACTACAATAAGCAACATTTGTAATCTCCAATCTTTAGGTAAAAATCCAAATAAAGCAAGAAAATTGATTAGTAAAGTTGAGCAAACGGAGTTCATTTTATTTGAATTTGTGCATTATGGGGAAGAGCAGTCAAATCAAAGAAAACTATGAGTTTTGAGACCGTTGTGAAAGGAACCCTCAGCCTGGGGAGCGCCTCGGTCTGGAAGCCTCCACAAATCTGCAACCCAGCAGGATGAGTGGGTGAGAAATCAAAAGTGCAACCAAGCAAAGAAAAATAGAAGAGCCTGCTGTCTTCTCCAAAGGCCTGTGGAGATCATGTGAGGAGGGGCAGGTATGGCTGAAACTAACGCTCAGCTCACCATTTACAGTTTAGATTTTGGTGTAGAGACCACGCGCTGGAGGTCATTTATACTCACATTGTCAGAACCAGGCCCATTAATCTAAATCAAGTTCCTGCTCTGGTTTGGGATTGTAGTGAACTCGCCATGTTTTTCCTGTTGTACTTTCGCTCAACGAAGGTTTAAAGATACTCATCCATCAGGAGCACTGCAGTGTAACTGCGCTATCAGTGGCTCCGCCTTGCACTCGCACTGTTTCACCTTTAGTATTATGACAAAAACACACTTAAAACTGTGATGGTGAATAAGACTTGTACGGCAATTACACTGTTGTACTGCATTGGAATTTTGGAATTTTGGACATTTCAACATGGAGCACTAACTACAAAGCAGATAACATAACCAACATTAAAAGCTGATGGTTTTGTAACCTAGTATTTTCAGGGGGGTTTTTTCTCCTTTTTTGTTTTATGAAAAAACATTTATTTTACCAGACTTTTTATAATGGTCTTAATATATATATATAAAATATATAGAGGGTTTTTTTTACCCTTGTACCTGACTTTAATGCTGCGTTCCAGGCAGGTTTTTGAGCATGTAAATCACGACTTCAAACCACGACTCACGACTTTGTAGCGTTCCAGGCCAGTCACGCCAAACTACCTGAGCGCAAGGAATTGTTGTAGCTAGATGTAAACATTGTATGCCAATTTCGCTATACTGAGAAATTGTACGTTACATTTATTTTTTAAAAATTTTTTTCATAAGCATGATCAATGCTGTCAAGTTCAGGTTTACGTCACCTTAACATTTCCATGCGGCAATACACTTTCACGACATACTTATTGTTTCAGACACATAACATTGTAATACATAATCGTGTGTGTATTATTATATTATTATTAATTTGACTGCAACGTTATATTGTCCTAAAGTGTATTCTCACCGTGTACCGCCTGCAGAAACACTGCATCCGTAGGGGCTGCCATTGTTGTTTTGTATGGTTTCGCGGGCTATGTGACGTCAGAGCTCGTAACTGGGAGTACATCGATCTAGTACGAGTTCACGGGTGGGAAGTCACGGGTTTGACTGCCGTTCCAGTGCACTTTCACGGGTATAAGGTTGGAAAAACACGGGTTACAGGTTGCCTGGAACACACCATTAATCTTGATATAAAAAAAAGTCCATGATAAAAAGTAGTATTAGTATTATTCCACTACAGAATTCTATTAGACACAATACATGATTTGGCATGTACAGAAGTGGAAATGACCATGAACCAAACAATCATGAATATATTATATATTCTTCTGTGATGCTTGTGTGTTCACTATTGGACATTTTGTAATGTTTATTGTAATGATAAACTTGTGGGAGAAAAATGTGTTTTAAGAACATAGACAGATAAGCATTTTGTTTATTTTGTTTATTTTTTATGATGTTGTGTTGAGCTTTACTTACATAATTATACAACATAATTAAATGTTTTTAGATTTGATGTGAAGCTCTGCATTGAAGTAATTTGATAAAATTATTGCATATGATGTGAAGCTCTGCATTGAAGTACTTTGATACAATTATTGCAATGTTATTTAAATGAATCAAATGAAAATAAAAAGTTAATTACAGACTTGATTAAAATTTCAATAAATTGTTTTTGAATTGTTAAACTTTTATGTCAAATTGTTAAACATTTAATTAGCTTTTTTCTAACCACAGGACTAAGAAAAAATACAGGATCATGGAATAACTTTCTAGCAACTCCCAGATAAAAATAATAGGGTGGGCAATATGACCAAACTCTTTTACCACAATATAGGTATGTATCTGTCAAGGTAATGATACATTTGATGATATAGTGATCCAATCCTTAAAACTGATTTGAAATTGTGTTTTGTGAAAATGAAAACTGATTTTACTTGACCTGTTGATGAAAACAATTCTATGATGACTAGACAAAAGTGAAAGTGTTTGATCAGTTTGGTCTGCTCAAATCAAAGTAACACATTTTCTGGTACAGCAGTTTATATAGATCATACTTTGTGTGGAAATGAAATAAATTATTGTTGATCAACTGGAGCACAGCAGCATTAGTAATTATAATAAAGCTCTGAACTACTGAGGTAATTGGCTCTCTAAATGAGGTAGGTAAACCCTAATGTGCAACCAATTTGGTAAAGCTGGTTTTATTGATTTTGCTGTTTGTTTTCAGAGTACAATGCCTTTGCCTCGTGATTTGGCCTCTCAGGGG
The DNA here is from genome assembly GCA_021554675.1 of Leuciscus idus. Classification (NCBI taxonomy): domain Eukaryota; kingdom Metazoa; phylum Chordata; class Actinopteri; order Cypriniformes; family Leuciscidae; genus Leuciscus; species Leuciscus idus. The sequence goes on from CM038630.1 coordinate 13,658,770, forward strand.
AAACATTGCAGGTAAACTAAGCTGGAAACGTTGCCAACGAATCTCTTTGCTTCTCTCTCCTTGTCACTCTCTCGCCTCGTCTTTCCCTTTACCAGGCACATCTCAATAGCTTCTCAAATTCACGGCCATGGCGTCTCAGACAGAATGTCACGTGTGGATATGCTCCAGATCACCTCTGACACATTTCACATTTTGAGGATTGGTGTTTTTTTCAGCTTTAGCGTGAATCTGTAATGTGTGTGCCTACATTGGCATGCTGATATTCCCTCTCCTTCGCAATGTGAAAGTCCCTCTTTTCTATAATAGAAGTTTAATGAAGCACAGCTCTGTCTATGAGCTCAGTGTGATTTACTCAGCAAGATGTCCTGGACAGACAGACATGGGTTGTCCTGAAGAACTTCATTCATTCATTGGTGGCTCTTTCATAACTTCCATAAGGAAACCTAATGAAGATCATTAAAGTATCACCTTATAGTTTTCCTAAAATTCTGTAATGACATAAGACATATTTTAAACCGGGTAGGATTGGATGTGACGTCGGGATGATGGAGACTGGTGCCGGCATCTGAAATCTAGAAGAAAGGGCGAAAGAGAGAGAGCATCAAAAAAAAAAAAATTAAATCTTTGTTTCTCTGAACATTTCCAAAAACTGGATTTTCAAACTAGGTTGAAAATGGTGGAAAGATCTTCGTAACGAAGTTCATCAATACGGGAAGAAGGAGGAGGGAACCAGTAAACATAACTTTAATCCCAAAATAGACATAAACAACAAAACAAAAGTAAAGCGACTGCCCTCACGGATGACTGGAAACCAAACTACAAGATAAATGTCCCATGCCTGGTCCTCTCTCGTCCTTCACTGTCGTCACTCCTCCTCCTATCATCCTCTCCTCTCTCCGCTCCCACAGTTCTCAGCCACGTCCTTCTTCACACCACATACCCACATTGCCCTTCCTGGCCCGCCATGGTGTCGCTAGATAAGACCCTTATTCCTCAACTGGGATCGTGTAGAGCCCTTTGAAGCTGCACTGAAACCACAATTTGGACCTTCAAACTGTTGTACCCCATTGAAGTCCTGGAATGTTTTCCTCAAAAACATTAATTTATTTTAGACTGAAGAAAGAAAGACATGAACATCTTGGATGTTATGGGGGTGAGTAAATTATCAGGAAATTTTCATTCTGAAGTGAACTACTCCTTTATTTGTGATTTTACGATTTTATAGTTTGGGTTTAGAGTTACAGAAAGGGTTTGACCTATAACTGCTTAACAGGAATGTTGTTCAAAGGCTGTTGAATCAGCAACACAACCAACTTGGTGTATTTGTTTTGTTGTTGTTCCACATGCGAGAGATGTTTAGTGATAAGAGGTGGAACTGTGTTTATCATAAGATCACATGATTTAGGTCACATGAGCTGACAGATGTTGTGCCCTTGATGGCAGTGCTTTATATCCAAGGCTGCTCCGCAGGTGTGCTCAGCTGATTGCGGCGAGTTCCGGGAATACGCCTGGAGAGATGGAGGATGAGAGATAGGGGTGATGTGTTGCTCAGCAGGGGTGGCGGAGGATGGAGGACAACACATGTCAATCAAACTCTCTCTTAAAGCCTGTCGAATCGTTCCACACACAGCGCTGAATTTCTGCGGCCCTTTTTTAACGAAAAGGACAAGTAAATGGATCTTAAAGAAAAACCTTTTACTCCCGAGAGAAAATCAGAGGAGAATTTCCACACAATCTGCATTCGTGGCACATAAGCTCTAACCACAGGGCACCCGAAACATTGGAACAGACCTTCAATTGCACATTACTCAGAGGGTAGTTTGTTCAGTTTTTGATGCTTTCAGAGAATCATCAGTTGGGTCTCCTCCAGCCATTAAATTAAAGCTGTGTTTGAAAACCCTCTCGGGCGAATTCACTAAACAGTTTTGCGAGTGGTGCCTAACTACCAACCACCTGCAATCCAGTTTAGCCAGGCACTAAATGCGCTGAAATAGCTCTGCTTCCTGGCTATGTAAATTAAGTAATTGTAATTCTTTTCAGCACAAACATGGCACCTTTCTATGTAAATTAGGCTTATTACAAATGATTTTACTTTATTCTCAAAATGCAGAGCTTTTTTCCTTGTAGAGTCCAGTTAAAGTTGGTTCACATAAAGCAGGAGGTAAACAGCATTTATTAAGAAGAGATGTTTGTTAAAATTTTGATGAAACAAAACTGAAAACAAGTATATCTGTCCATGGCTTACTTGTTGTATTTTATAGATCAGATTCAGGTTTCTAGACCTCAAGAGGTCCGACTCATCTAAGTGGAATTACACCTGGTTCTTTAGGCCAGTTGTCCCAACGTACTTCTAATGCACTCTTCGTTTTTATAAAAGTTATAAAAGTTTTATAATACATATAAAAATATATATAAAAACATAAACATTCTTAAAACACTTCTCAGACGTTTTAAGTTGGGATTATATGGAAGCTGAAATAGTTTTTTTTTCATTTTTTTTTCATATTGTGACATCCAAGTGAAATGGCTTCTATGGACAAGAAAAAAAGAAATGTAGGGTTGGACTTGATTTTGTCCATTTGGGAATTGATTGGATGATTGTGGTTTGCTATTGGTCGATCTCATTTGAGTGACATGCTGTCCCGCCCTCGTACCAGTAAACACATAATTAAGTTAATTAATTAAAAACACAAAAGAAAATAGTTGTCTTGCTAGAGGAAAGGGAAGTTATTTTGATTAAAGATTTTGAAGGTTCATGAATTTAAGAAGAAAAAAACTAGATGTACCGCATTGCGGTACAAAATATGACCGCCGCTCAGGCCTGCACTGGCTTTCCACAAAAATAAATGACGTGGAGTAATTTGGCTGTATTGCGTGTTTATGTATATACCTAAAAAAAGTAATAGTATGTGCATGTCTGTCTGTGTGTGTGTGTGTGTGTGTGTGTGTGTGTATGTGTGTGTATTTGTGTATGTGTGTGTCTGTGTGTGTGTGTGTGTGTGTCTGTGCGTGTATGTATGTGTGCGTACATGTGTGCGCGTGTGTGTTTGTGTGTGTGTGTGTCTGTGCATGTGGATTTGTATGTGTGTGTATGGGTGTGTGTCTGTGCGTGTGGATGTCAGTGTGTGTGCATGCTTGCGTTTGTTTGTATTCCTGCATGTGTGTGTGTGACAGTATCATCCTAAACCAGCAACCCTTCGCTCAACAGCACCATCTACAGGCCGATGAGTGTACAGTCACTAAATGTGCACATAAATGAATTTATTTTATACCCCCCCATGGATGAAATTCTACAAAACTTAGCAGAGGATACCCCCAGAGGTTGTCAAGTTAATCATACACATGAAATATGGTGCAGTTCTGAACATCTCCACTGAAGATAGGGGCGATTAAAGCAGAATAATATTGCATTTTCATTTTTTATGGGAGGGGCGCAAATCACAAATGAGTGATTATGGGCTAGGTTGATGTGGCATAAAAATTTCTTCATCCTCGGTGCCACGGTTCAGGTAGTTATTTAGGAAAAACTGAATTTTTTTGGGTTTGGGGGGGCCCAGCGCGGGGGGGGGGGGGGGGGGGGGGAGTGGCCCCCGGGGAAGGGTTAGGGTTAGGGTTCGAAAAATTTACGGGGGCCCCAGCGCGGGGGGGGGAAGTGGCCCCCGGGGACCAAACGAAATTTTTCCGTAAAAGTCTAGTAGACCAACATACCACAAAAATTTCTTCATCCTCGGTGCCACGGTTCAGGTAGTTATTTAGGAAAAACTGAATTTTTTTGGGTTTGGGGGGGCCCAGCGCGGGGGGGGAGTGGCCCCCGAGGACCAAACGAAATTTTTCCTTAGAAGTCTAGTGGGGCTACATGCCCACCAAATTTCATGTTCCCCGGTGTTTCGGTGTCCCTGGTATCGTTGACGAAAAATTTACGGGGGCCCCAGCGCGGGGGGGGAAGTGGCCCCCGCGGACCAAACGAAATTTTTCCGTAAAAGTCTAGTAGACCAACATACCATAAAAATTTCTTCATCCTCGGTGCCACGGTTCAGGTAGTTATTTAGGAAAAACTGCATTTTTTTGGGTTTGGGGGGGCCCAGCGCGGGGGGGGGAGTGGCCCCCGGGGACCAAACGAAATTTTTCCTTAGAAGTCTAGTGGGGCTACATGCCCACCAAATTTCATGTTCCCCGGTGTTTCGGTGTCCCTGGTATCGCTGACGAAAAATTTAAGGGGGCCCCAGCGCGGGGGGGGAAGTGGCCCCCGGGGACCAAACAAAATTTTTCCGTAAAAGTCTAGTAGACCAACATACCATAAAAATTTCTTCATCCTCGGTGCCACGGTTCAGGTAGTTATTTAGGAAAAACTGCATTTTTGGGGGTTTGGGGGGGCCCAGCGCGGGGGGGGAGTGGCCCCCGGGGACCAAACGAAATTTTTCCTTAGAAGTCTAGTGGGGCTACATGCCCACCAAATTTCATGTTCCCCGGTGCTTCGGTGTCCCTGGTATCGTTGACGAAAAATTCAGTAAGGTGACGAAAAAAAAAAAAAAAAAAAACTTTGACAATCCCTATATGACCGGCTAGCTACGCTAGCGGCGGTCATAATAATAATGATGTGCATGGATAAATCATTTAGTAAATACTGCAATATTCCACAAAAAAAAAATTGTGACTTTAATTGGTCGACTGTGTCCATCAGTGGACATGCATGCATCATGGGAGTAATGTGTTATTTTTGTCAATTTTGTTTTCTGAAAGTCATTATCATTTCCACTACAGTGTAATTATGACCGCCGCTAGCGTAGCTAGCCGGTCATATAGGGATTGTCAAAGTTTTTTTTTTTTTTTTTTTTTCGTCACCTTACTGAATTTTTCGTCAACGATACCAGGGACACCGAAGCACCGGGGAACATGAAATTTGGTGGGCATGTAGCCCCACTAGACTTCTAAGGAAAAATTTCGTTTGGTCCCCGGGGGCCACTCCCCCCCCCGCGCTGGGCCCCCCCAAACCCCCAAAAATGCAGTTTTTCCTAAATAACTACCTGAACCGTGGCACCGAGGATGAAGAAATTTTTATGGTATGTTGGTCTACTAGACTTTTACGGAAAAATTTCGTTTGGTCCCTGGGGGCCACTTCCCCCCCCGCGCTGGGGCCCCCTTAAATTTTTCGTCAACGATACCAGGGACACCGAAACACCGGGGAACATGAAATTTGGTGGGCATGTAGCCCCACTAGACTTCTAAGGAAAAATTTCGTTTGGTCCCCGGGGGCCACTCCCCCCCCCGCGCTGGGCCCCCCCAAACCCAAAAAAATGCAGTTTTTCCTAAATAACTACCTGAACCGTGGCACCGAGGATGAAGAAATTTTTATCGTATGTTGGTCTACTAGACTCTTACGGAAAAATTTCATTTGGTCCCCGGGGGCCACTTCCCCCCCCGCGCTGGGGCCCCCTTAAATTTTTCGTCAACGATACCAGGGACACCGAAACACCGGGGAACATGAAATTTGGTGGGCATGTAGCCCCACTAGACTTCTAAGGAAAAATTTCGTTTGGTCCCCGGGGGCCACTCCCCCCCCGCGCTGGGCCCCCCCAAACCCCAAAAAATTCAGTTTTTCCTAAATAACTACCTGAACCGTGGCACCGAGGATGAAGAAATTTTTATGGTATGTTGGTCTATTAGACTTTTACGCAAAAATTTCGTTTGGTCCGCGGGGGCCACTTCCCCCCCCGCGCTGGGGCCCCCGTAAATTTTTCGTCAACGATACCAGGGACACCGAAACACCGGGGAACATGAAATTTGGTGGGCATGTAGCCCCACTAGACTTCTAAGGAAAAATTTCGTTTGGTCCCCGGGGGCCACTCCACCCCCGCGCTGGGCCCCCCCAAACCCAAAAAAATTCAGTTTTTCCTAAATAACTACCTGAACCGTGGCACCGAGGATGAAGAAATTTTTGTGGTATGTTGGTCTACTAGACTTTTACGGAAAAATTTCGTTTGGTCCCCGGGGGCCACTTCCCCCCCCCCCGCGCTGGGGCCCCCGTAAATTTTTCGTCAACCATACCAGGGACACCGAAACACCGGGTAACATGAAATTTGGTGGGCATGTAGCCCCACTAGACTTCTAAGGAAAAATTTCGTTTGGTCCCCGGGGGCCACTCCCCCCCCCGTGCTGGGCCCCCCCAAACCCAAAAAAATGCAGTTTTTCCTAAATAACTACCTGAACCGTGGCACCGAGGATGAAGAAATTTTTATGGTATGTTGGTCTACTAGACTTTTACGGAAAAATTTCGTTTGGTCCCCGGGGGCCACTTCCCCCCCCCGCGCTGGGGCCCCCGTAAATTTTTCGTCAACGATACCAGGGACACCGAAACACCGGGGAACATGAAATTTGGTGGGCATGTAGCCCCACTAGACTTCTAAGGAAAAATTTCGTTTGGTCCTCGGGGGCCACTCCCCCCCCCGCGCTGGGCCCCCCCAAACCCAAAAAAATGCAGTTTTTCCTAAATAACTACCTGAACCGTGGCACCGAGGATGAAGAAATTTTTGTGGTATGTTGGTCTACTAGACTTTTACGGAAAAATTTCATTTGGTCCCCGGGGGCCACTTCCCCCCCCCCGCGCTGGGGCCCCCGTAAATTTTTCGTCAACCATACCAGGGACACCGAAACACCAGGGAACATGAAATTTGGTGGGCATGTAGCCCCACTAGACTTCTAAGGAAAAATTTCGTTTGGTCCCCGGGGGCCACTCCCCCCCCGCGCTGGGCCCCCCCAAACCCAAAAAAATGCCGTTTTTCTTAAATAACTACCTGAACCGTGGCACCGAGGATGAAGACATTTTTATGGTATGTTGGTCTACTAGACTTTTACGGAAAAATTTCGTTGGTCCCCGGGGCCACTTCCCCCCCCCCCGCGCTGGGGCCCCCGTAAATTTTTCGTCAACGATACCAGGGACACCGAAGCACCGGGGAACATGAAATTTGGTGGGCATGTAGCCCCACTAGACTTCTACGGAAAAATTTCGTTTGGTCCCCGGGGGCCACTCCCCCCCCCGCGCTGGGCCCCCCCCAAACCCAAAAAAATGCAGTTTTTCCTAAATAACTACCTGAACCGTGGCACCGAGGATGAAGACATTTTTATGGTATGTTCGTCTACTAGACTTTTACGGAAAAATTTCGTTTGGTCCCCGGGGGCCACTCCCCCCTCCCCGCGCTGGGGCCCCCGTAAATTTTTCGTCAACGATACCAGGGACACCGAAGCACCGGGGAACATGAAATTTGGTGGGCATGTAGCCCCACTACACTTCTACGGAAAAATTTCGTTTGGTCCCCGGGGGCCACTCCCCCCCCGCGCTGGGCCCCCCCAAACCCCAAAAAATGCAGTTTTTCCTAAATAACTACCTGAACCGTGGCACCGAGGATGAAGAAATTTTTATGGTATGTTGGTCTACTAGACTTTTACGGAAAAATTTCGTTTGGTCCCCGGGGGCCACTTCCCCCCCCTGCGCTGGGGCCCCCGTAAATTTTTCGTCAACGATACCAGGGACACCGAAACACCGGGGAACATGAAATTTGGTGGGCATGTAGCCCCACTAGACTTCTACGGAAAAATTTCGTTTGGTCCCCGGGGCGCCCCTCCCATAAAAAATGAAAATGCAATATTATTCTGCTTTAATCGCCCCTATCTTCAGTGGAGATGTTCAGAACTGCACCATATTTCATGTGTATGATTAACTTGACAACCTCTGGGGGTATCCTCTGCTAAGTTTTGTAGAATTTCATCCATGGGGGGGTATAAAATAAATTCATTTATGTGCACATTTAGTGACTGTACACTCATCGGCCTGTAGATGGTGCTGTTGAGCGAAGGGTTGCTGGTTTAGGATGATACTGTCACACACACACATGCAGGAATACAAACAAACGCAAGCATGCACACACACTGACATCCACACGCACAGACACACACCCATACACACACATACAAATCCACATGCACAGACACACACACACACACAAACACACACGCGCACACATGTACGCACACATACATACACGCACAGACACACACACACACACACACACACACACAGACACACACATACACAAATACACACACATACACACACACACACACACACACACACACACACACACACACACACACACACACACACACACACACACACAGACAGACATGCACATACTATTACTTTTTTTAGGTATATACATAAACACGCAATACAGCCAAATTACTCCACGTCATTTATTTTTGTGGAAAGCCAGTGCAGGCCTGAGCGGCGGTCATATTTTGTACCGCGATGCGGTACATCTAGTTTCCATCACATCTCAGATGATGTAGGTGTGTGTTTATTAACATTCTGTAAATAAAATGACAGTTTTGGAAATTGTTGGAATTATTTGTTTTCTATAAGTCTAATTTGCAGCTAGCATTTCATGTATCCGATGTATATATAACTATACAGTTATACTAACAATTTTATTTGCACAATTAAGTTAAAAAAAAAGATATAAAAATTAAATGGTCTGTTTACAAATTTTTACCTTGATTTTTCTTTATTTTCCTTCACTGATTGAGTTTTTTCAGGGACAAAACTATTCAGTGGGGAGGATAAGAAAATTATTATTTTCACATAATAGAATATTGTCATATCACTCAATAAATACTGAAAAGGTTTGTGATTGTTTCACTCTGTTTAGACTATAATAGTTTTAAATAATAAAATATAATAATGGTAAAAAAAAAGTCTGGGTGTGAGATAAGGGTAAAAATAATCATTTTCTCTGCATTCCCTCTCAAATCATTTCATTTTTCAAACAGTTTTCCTTGATTAAAAGTATAGTCCATTGATTTTACTGCTGCAAATTCCAGTTTAATAACGGTGTTAAAGTGTAACTTTAAAGTCTAACGCTTTAATGTGCTCTAAAACGATAAAAGATAAAAAGTGGAAAGATATGAACTGCCTAAGGATGAATAGATCATATGAAAAATGCAAAAGAATCAAGTATTTCATCCTGGATTAAAAAGAGTGATTTTGGTAGATTGGTATCATTTAAAAGATTTTCTGCAGCTGTGTGACTGCAGTTTTAGATTCTCTGAAAGAGAACGGATGAGAAAGAATCGGAAGGATTATTATGTCAGATACCCACAATGCTGTGCCGACTCAAGTGTTTAAGAGTCACAATGGGTCATGATGAAATGAGAGCGCTCTGAAACTTCCTTGAACTCTGGACTGTGTGCTTTATCTGCGACCTAAAGGACCAAGACCTCTATTGGTCTTTAGCCATTTGTCGACACCCCCAAGCTGCTCTTTGACCGTTACATCACTCATTTGGTGGCTTTTATAAACACAATTCCCTCCTCTTCTTGCTTATAAGATTTATTCTCAATATAGTTTGAAACACTGCAGGTTTTTGGAACTAGTTCAGATACTTTTTTTTTTTTTTTTTTCATTTAAGGATTTAGGAAAGGAAACAAGCAGCATTTATAAAGCCTGTAGCCTCATGCTCTCAGCAGTACATGCAATAAAAATAAAGGTTATACAGATTGCCCCGTCCTCATCCCTATGGCACTGAAACTTCAAAGCCAATATAGATTAACTTTATGAATTCTCTCAGAAGATACTGTAAATAAAGAGATAGCATAGCCTTCTGTGAGGAATGCTATATATGTGCAGTTCCCACACACTGGAAGCCGTCCTTATGCTTGTATACCACACTATTTTTAAACTGCAGTCTGTTGATTCGGCCTCAAACTATATCAAGTGTGATTCACAATGTTTATGTTTTTTCTCCAAAGATCAGAATAGCTACCATCTTAATGCATATTGTCTAAATAAATCCTCCTCCTCCGTTGCAATAAACAATTTCACATGGTTGTGACCAAAGAACATCCCTAGTGACAAGCAAGAACGTGTCATCTTCTTTGGTATTGACCTCTGAAGGAAATAACGACAGCGTCTCATCTCGGTGCAATCAGACAGACTGTTTCTTAGCAACAGTGTTATAAATGAAAATAATGGAATAAACGTTGCCGTCAAGGCCGGCGCTTTCTGTAGGTTTGCCAAATGAAGTTATTAAGTGTATAAAATCACTTCTAAATATTACGCTTAGATTCAAATGAAATCTAATTAAATCCCCAGTGTTACAGTCTGTAACCCTTAGATAAGTTCTCCTCACAATGAAATGACTCATATTTCATCTCAAAATCAATTTAATTTTGTATAAAAAAAAAGAAGGCTATTACAATATTGAGTTTTTTTTTTAACCTTTTGTTTTTTTAATTCTGTATAGTTTTTTTTTTTTTTTTTTTTTCAATAATGGTTCATTCATTCATAATGGCATTTGGCCATAATGACCAGTACAAAAAAGGGCCAGTACAATAAATAGGAATATTGTCATAATTTAAATACTACATGTAATATTATTATATTATATTATACATAGATATACCTATTTTATTAGAACTATATTAAAAACTTGCAACATTACATTTATCAAAATTTAATTTAATATAGGAGCCAAATACCACTTTATCTTAGTGTCATTGTAACATATTTTACATGCAGTTACTACAGTAATAAATATAAATTAAGCATAATTACATGCAACTAACCATAAACCTAACCCTATAGTAAGTACATGTACAGTAGTTACTTAATATTCATTACTCAGTACTTAATACTTAATATTACTATACTGTGTGTGTGTGTGTGTGTGTGTGTGTGTGTGTGTGTGTGTGTGTGTGTGTGTGTGTTTGTATATATATATATATATATATATAGTAATATTTACATTACAGTTATAACTGTAAATTATGCATAATAACGTTGCAACTAACCGTAAACCAAACGAAATATACTGATACATTGTGATATTTGTATTTAGCAAAAAATACTGCTTTCCCCGACACAGAGCAGAGCCATTTTTGGACCCACTAATCACTGCCATACAGTATATCAAAGTATAAACATTGTTAACACAGTAAACATGTTAATGCCAATGTTCTGTTTCATACATTTTCAATTGAATGACTGAAAACTAGCTTTTCTGTTCACACTTTTGTGTTTGATAGCATCACTGCTAAGCATAAACCAATTATAAGTGCATTTGACATGTTTACCCACACCGCAAAAACAACGTGTTTATTTCCCCCTTGAGTAAGCATGCGTGCAAACTTAACCATATTAGATGGATACACTTTGCGATTTGAGCTGACTCATGTAACATGGCAGGATGGGAACAAAAGTGCTGTGTCTTTGATCATTTAGATGAGTTGTTCGCCTGAAGGAACACATCCTTCCTGAGTGCCGGAGAAGAGGGCTCTCAGTTTCTGTTTATGTCATAGAGAACAGTAAAGCTGCACCTCCCGCAAGCCAGGACCCGGCAAGACCCAAGTCCCCCCAGTCTTCACTGAAGCAAAAACAAACCAATCTCACCGCCAACATACATGTTTAGACAAGATGTCAGAGCAGAGACAGGCTGATTTGCCTTTCATACAACTCGTCATCTTCCAAAATAATGATAGTCCAGGAGAAGTTGGCGAAGGAGTCAACAGAAGCGCAATCGCCTTGGATATTAGGATCAGTTCGGGGTCCATCCTGTCACTCTGTTGCGAAATTGTAGCCCTCCAATACAACAACCTCCTCTTTCTGACCCATTTGCTTGGAGATGTGCTGTTCTACCACACAATGCAAACCAGCCCAAGTGAATTCTAGGTAATATGACACACAATCCATTTCAAGTATCATCATTAGGGGTTCAAGCACGAAGTGCTGAACACCTATTGTTATTGTAAGGATTTTTATTATTATTATTTTCCCCTAAAACGCATCGTGCAGCCCAAACCGTAAATGCTGGAGACTTGAAACTCAGCCAAATGGTAGTCCTCAATTTGGGGAGAACCTATCAAAGTATGACAACGATTGGCCAATAGGTGGCGCTACAGCAAGCAAAAGTATGAAATCAGCCATAACTCCTAGACCGTTTGTCATAGACTCAAGTATCTTATATCACTGTAATCCTTGGCTCAAGACGGACAAAATGTATATCTCCGATTTCATTTCCGCCTGGAAAAATTTTCCGCCATTTTGAATTTTGTCCAAAACCTACTTTTGCGAACTAGTCCCTGGTTTTTTGCCTGATCGGAACCAAAAAAGTGCATACATGTTCTCTGGAGTCTGGTTATCAATAATTATCGAAAAAAAGTTGAAATTTCAATCCACGGTTGCTAAGGGGCGTCAAAACGTTTGCAGGAGGCGGAGCTCATTTTACTAAAATGGCTATAACTCGTGAACGAAATGAGATATTTTCACCAAACTCGGTACACATGTGTAAGAGGTCAATCTGAGGTCACAGTAAAAAAATAGCGGCGATTGGCCACATGGTGGCGCTATAACATGAAAAAAACATAAAACAGGCTATAACCACCTGACCGTTAGTCCGATTGACTTGAAAATTGGTATGCAGTGTCTTGGTCCAAGGTGTCATGTATGTCTATGAGGACATTGGTGTATCTCAAAAAACATGGCCGCCATCGGCCAATGAAGTTTGAGCACCTATTAGACAAGGTTAACGGTGGCTGATTGAAACAAAACTCAGTGGGCATGTTCGACTCATGGCCCTAGAGGTCTGTAAGAATTTTGAAAAAAATCGACCACTAGTTGGCGCTAACAAGGTTTACGCCCTCTGTAATCACGTGGTGTTGCACACATCAACACAATATGCATATCATTTGATAGATCTGCTCATGCTGAACAACTTTGCCTCAAGAGCCACTGCTGTCAATCAAACCGTTCATTAAATATTCACAAACATGTTAAAAACCTACTTTTGCGAACTAGTCCCTGGTTTTTCGCCCGATCAGAACCAGACCAGTCTAGGGCAATTCTCTGGACTCTCTAGATCAATAATTATCGAAAAAAAGTTGAACTTTTGCATTTGGATGGCTGTAATAGGGTCATTTAGAAAATGGGCGTGGCAAAATACACTAAAAAGCCTATAAATCCTTAATAAAAACTCAGAACTTCACAAAAATTGATGAGCATATGTGACATAACATGCTAAAGAAGCATGGAAATTTTTATGGAGATCGGACCATAGGTGGCGCTATAACTGTTAAAAAGCTTTTAAACCATATATTTCCTATGGTAAATTGCCTGTATTGGCTGTAAATTGTGTTTTCCATATGATCATATAATGTTTATAAAATAATGTTAAAAACCAGTGCAATACAATTCTCTGGACTCACTAGATCAATAATTGTCAGAAAAAGTTGAACTACTTCATTTGGATAGCTATAATAGGGTCACTTCAATATGTAGCCTTAAAATGAATACCATATTAAGCCAATAAGTGGTATTTTACTGCCCCCTGCTGTCATTTCATCATACTACTCCCTAATATTGTTATATAATTCATATTTAGACTTTATAAAATCATTATTTTAACATTTAACATGAAAACGAAAGTAAAACGGCATTTAGGCCACGCCCCCCCAGTACAAATTCACTCATAACTTGAAAACGGAAAGTCGTTGCGCGCTCAAATTTTGATGGTAAGGTCCTCTCCACGCTCTTGATCGAAACGTGTCATCGCGGGCCTCGGGAGCGCGCCCCCCCGCGCATGGCAAGTCCGCGGGACCCCCGACTTTGAACGACCGCAACTCCCGACCCAAACCACCCCGATCCTTGTGTGAGAGCTCGTTGGAAAGGGCCCGTCCTTGGCTAGCTTCGATTCAAATGTGGTGTAATTTGCCCTGGGCATTCCAGAGATAAAAGCCCCAAAAGACATGCCTTTGAACAGTCATAACTCCCGGGCCCAATCGCCCAAAAACACCGCGATGGTCTCATTGAACAGGGCTCCTCAAGCACTATCTATGCTCTGAGTTTCAGAATTTTTCGCCTTCTGGTTCCCGAGATATAAGTGAAAAACCAAATTCCCATTCAGTCATTCATTCAATCACTTGTAAGATGGAAGCTGAAATACCACTGTCCACTAGAGGGAGCAGCAGTATTACATATGATCTTTTCATTATTTTTCAGTATTGGGAAACAAACAAATGCTTTAAAAAGCAATCTTTTTTTCTTTTTTTTTCTTTTCTTTTTTATATTATTAGATCACAAAGGAATTCCTATAGAGCAATAAATATATTTTCTCAATAACATATCCCAAAACATTAAAAACATATTTGTGTGTGTGTGTGTGTGTGTGTGTGTGTGTGTGTGTGTGTTCCCGAGATATAAGTGAAAAACCAAATTCCCATTCAGTCATTCATTCAATCACTTTAACTGTAAGATGGAAGCTGAAATACCACTGTCCACTAGAGGGAGCAGCAGTATTACATATGATCTTTTCATTATTTTTCAGTATTGGGAAACAAACAAATGCTTTAAAAAGCAATCTTTTTTTCTTTTTTCTTTTTCTTTTCTTTTTTATATTATTAGATCAAAAAGGAATTCTAATAGACCAATAAATATATTTTCTCAATAACATATTCCAAAACATTAAAAACATATGTGCATTTGTGTATGTTTATTTCTGTGTGTGTGTGTGTGTGTGTGTGTGTGCGTGTGTGTGTGTGTGTGTGTGTAAGCATGCATTATTGAGTTAACATGGAAAAACTGTTTTGCTTTAGTCCAGAAAACTGGTGACAATCATGAAGTTTAAAGTGAAAGTGAGCCAATAAGTGGTCTTCTTCTGCCCTCTGCTGGCCATTCTACTTATTAATGAAGTCTTTTCACATGTGCTCACATTCATATTTAGACTCTAAAAATCACTTATATAACAATAACTATTATAACACAATCAGATTTTGTCAGTGTTTATCAGTTCATTTGCACTGACACTTCACATAATTGCTAGACACATGGTAAATCATAGTAAATAATACTATAATGTGGTGTATCAAGGTAAACCATGCTAGAATCCTGGCAAATCATTCTAGAACGTGGTAAATCATGGTAAACTATGCTAGAACAGGGTAAATCATGGTAAACCATGATAAACTATGGTAAATCATGTTAGAATGTGGTATATCATGGTAAATCATGCTAGAATAGGGTAAATCATGGTAAACTATGATAAATCATGATAAACTATGGTAAACCATGCTAGAATCACAGTAAACAATGGTAAATCATACTAGAATGTAGTATATCATGGTAAATCATACTAAAATATGGTAAATCAAGGTAAACTAAGATAAAATCATGGTAAACTATGTCAATCATGCTAGAATCATATTAAATAATACTAGAATGTGGTAAATTATTGTGGGAGGAGCCTATTTTACTAAAATGGCTATAACTCAAGAAGTAAATGACAAATCTTCACCAAACTCAGTGTATGGGTTCAATACATGTGTATGGGTTCAATTTGAGGTCACAGTAAACAATTTTATGGAGATCGGTCCATAGATGGCACTATAACTGCTATAAAAAGCTTTAAAACCATATATTTCCTATGGTACATTGCCTGTATTGGCTGTAAATGGTATTTTCCATCTAGTATGTCAGTGGTTACATGCTTGCTAAATAAAACGTAATAACTTTTGATGCTTTTGTGCTTAAATGCCTTAAAGGCCTTAACTGCTTGAACCCCGATAAATGCTGCTTGCAGCTTTAATTATTATTATTATTATCCACAAAACAAATGAGCTGTCTCACAGCTGAAAAATGCGAGATTCCTGAGTGATAAAACTCTCCAGACATCTTTAGAGGAAGGAATATTGTACCCAAGTTGGTGATTAGATGTTATGCAAACCAAATTATGGCCTAATTGTGTTAAATGGTACATTTCCAATGGTTGTTTGCTTGTGAAAATGCTAAAAGCAAACTAGGGAGATGCTACTTTATAATGAACTATAGCATAATAGATGATTTAAAGGGATAGTTTATGCAAAAACGAACTTAAAACTGTCATTTACTCACCCTCGTTAGTCCAAACCTGTTTAAAGGCCTGTTCACACCAAGAACGATAACTCTATTAATGTCCATATCAGTCTCTGCCTCTTTAAAGTAGGATGGATTCTGATTGGCTGTCAATGTTTTTAAAGCTGCCGTCGGCAACATTTTTTTGATCATATTCAGTGTAATCGACACTATAATCCGACAGAACAACATAAATAAGGTGGTTTTAGAAAAAAACCCGAGCTTCTAACTCCACCTGGAGCGTGTTATTTGTTTTGCAAAAATCCAGCGCTCCCGCTTCATCAGGTCCAATCAGCGCAGGGGGGTGTGAGATCTGACTGTCAATCACAGGTCGTGCACACGCCACAGATCCCCCCTCACTCGCGCACGTTAATATCACATGCACACGCCACGCCTGAAGTTCGCCTGGAGATTGCAAGAAGCGTGATGGCGGAGAGTAAATCTACTAACAAGCTTCCAATTCCTCGGTTATTGCTATCTATGGATAGATTAGCCAGGGCAGCCTACCTCCGAGTCCATGGTGTTGATAGATGCTGAAGAGACGGACGCGTTCACAGAAAATCAGGTACACACACGCACAGTGACGCACTGACGAGCACGACCTCGATGGGAGGGTGCTCGCTGGTAGTGGGGAGGGGCATGAGAGTTGTAAACATTCAAAATTTTGGCTAATCGACCCAATCTGCCAGACTTGCCGACGGCAGCTTTAAGATGGAAAAAAAAAGTAATTCTGAAAGTGATTCCAACAGTATTGTTTCTCTATCTATGCTGTTATCAGTAGTAGTGTGGATATTATTTCATATTTTGAACAGTTTTTACTTAATCTTCATTGTCATCATTGTCATAGTTATCATAGTTATATAACTTCATTGTCATCTTCATCAGTTGTGGTGTGGATATTATTTCATATTTTGAACAGTTTTTACTTAATCTTCATTGTTATCGATATCAACTATATTGTTATCAACATAGTTATCATCCTTAGTGTAAACGGCCTTAACTTTGAAAAATGCCACTGGGCAAAAACAGTTGAATCATTCTTCACAATGAAGAAAGTCCGTCATACAGGTTTAGAAATACACGAGGGAGAGTAATTGTAATTACAGAATTGTAATTTCTAGGTGAACTATTTCTGTAACTATCACTAGTTTAGCTGTAAGAATTAGTCTGACCTTTTCTGATGTGAGCAATTTAAATAAAACGTAGTCTTTCGTTGACTGCAAGTAGCTGTTCCTGTTCAACTGCTATATCCAAATGTCTGGTGGGGATCACTGCTCCCATTAGTAGTCGTAACATCATGCCACAATCTTAAACATAAAGGTTCTTTATTGGAATCTATGGTTCCATGAAGAACTTTTAACACACTGTCAGAAATAGGGGTACAGTAGGAGTCCATTTCTGTCCCCCAATGTACAATCTACACTAACGTACCTCATAGGGCTTATTGTTGGACCTCAAGGTACATATATGTACCCTTTTGAGGGTCAAAAAGCATTAAAAGGTACATATATGTACCGTTTCTTTTAAAGGTTAAGGTACAATATTGTACCCTTGAGGGTACAGCCCCAGTGACAAGCCATTGTACCCCTAAAGGTACAATTATGTACTTGAAGGAACCTTTCCATTTCACAAAAGGATCTTTGTAGTGGAAAAGGGTCCTTCGGATTATTAAAGTGTTCTTCGCAATAAGGAAAATAAAGGTTATTTTAAGAACTGTTTGCTGAAATGTATAAAGACCGATCTGTTGTGATTCACTTGGGCTCTTTTACAACCGTGGAAAACGGTTCAGATAGGATGCTTAAAACTCCTTGTGGTGAAGTATATTTTGTATATTTCTTGGAGTAAGCCATCCAAACTCATACTTTAGAAAGACTTTATATGCACTTGCTATTGGCATTTGTGGCATAAAGTCAATTGTAAACCCTGGTTGCAATAGAAAGGAAGCAGTAGGTTGGGAAAAAAGACCTTCCTAAGGGGTTAAGTTTACACCTGCTCACATTGCCTTTTTTGTATGAAACATATGCATTCTCCATATGCTGTCAATCTGTGGCAAAAACATCAAAGAGTTCTGGAATTAAAGCCAGAGGTAATATTACTTCATGCAACTGGTGTGCAATAACAAAAACAGACTGACTGCAATGCAGTTGTTTGTGTCAGCTCTCTTACTCTCTGTCTTTTTTTCTTTCACTGACATCTACAAGGCGCCATTCTTGAGATTCATTTGCTGCTGTGCACAGTTACATACACAGTTACATATGTTTTGCTGTTATTAACTTCCATTGCCTAGCAGATCTGGCAGATCCAAATTTACAGCACAGTTTGGATGCTCAAGCATTGTATTTGGTCTTTGATCACATTGAGTTGTCTAAGGGTATGTTAAAAACGGTAAGGTTGTTCTTTTGCGTTTTTCACGTACAGACAACAATGTTGTTAAAACGATCCCCTTTCACACTGATCTGCAAAAAATGACAAAGACACTGTATTATGCATGCCAGGCCAGTAGTTGGCGATGTCACTTAAAGAAACACAACACACCTATAGATTGCATGTAATACACATACACATGACGTCATTGTTTTTGCAAATCGGCGTTTTTGTAGTTTACACGGATGCGATAATAGTATTGTTTTCAAAACCTTGCACTTTCAATTTTGTTTACAAAAGTGTGCGTTTTCAGGCTCCCAAAACACTGTTGTTGTGTAAATGAACGACCAAATTGCATAAAAAGTTCTCCGTTTTTTTCGTAAGTCAACGGATGAACGTTTTTCATCACCAAGTTTAACATGTTATTTATGGATGACCATATATATATAGATGCTGGCAAACAAGCCGAGACCAGTATTGTGTTTGTGCCCGCACTCCTAGTCATAAATAACCTGTTAAACTCAAATCCAGTGATTATTTCATACTCAAAAGTAAGTACTTGAGAAATCATATGTTAGCTAAGCTCACTGGGCCATTATTTGATATTGCTAGAACACTTTCAGTAATCACCATACAGCACATATGAAACATCAAGATATGGAATTCAGGTCAGTGCCTCCTAAGTCTTGACCTATTGACGGGCCAACGAAGCGTTCGCAGCTTACAATCCCACTGCAGTTTTAATGTCTTCTGATTTCTTCTGGTCGAAGGCGCCTCTGTTATGAAGCCCCATTAAAGCAGTCATACAGATTGTGGGATGCACAAGTGCTTCTGTTTTTCTCTGCGAAATGTTGTTCTGAAGGGCATAAGCGGCGCTGGTCAGTAATTGGAGCTGGGGAAACGCCAGGAACTTCAGTCACTTCACAAGTTATTCTCACACACACTGGATCAGTGAAGGGAGCCACTGCAGAACAGCAATGCCTGCTTTTCCGCTCCTAATTGCTGGCTGAGTGGAAGCAGTGCTGCGGTAGGATTGTGGACTACAGGCAAGATAGAGGCTGGTGAAGTAATTAGGAGCAGTTGTTCCTCCACAGACCCAGCAGATGAGCATCAGGCTGGAGAACTTCTGTGACAGAGGATGCAGTGTGTTATTTTATTTTTTTTCATTTTTGCTAGGCACATCAGGTGAGAGATGGAAGAGGGGCCAGGGTCTTGTGCTCCACAGTGCGTGACCCGTGTTTGAGGTTGAGCGCGCAGGGGCCAAGCACAGGCTAGTACTGACAGCATCATTACTCAAGGAATGGATACTGACTATGCATTGTTTTTTTTATCTCTCTCTCACACACTCACTCTCTCTCTAAAAGATGAAGCTCAAAAGGCTTATGCTTATGATGTCGACAGGCGGAAAGATGTCTTCATCAAATGAAACTAGAAGACTTTGATTTAAGGCCTTGTAACCAACTCAGTCGTATGAGAAAATTTTACGTTTTAGTGAATTGGTGACAAATTTGTATGAATTCGTACAATCTGATTTGTGCAAAATCATACGAAAAAAAAAAAAAACTAAACTAAACATGAAGGTCCACACCTAAACCCAACAGTGGGACGTAAGCAATTCGTAAACCTAAAATATGTAAAATACCTAAAAAACGTAACATAATTATTAAGTGCCATAACTGATACATGACAGAATCTTATAAAATGGTGTCACATATAAATTTTTACCCTATTAGAGGCTATTTTACAAAAATTGTATATTAAAAATAAAAACATGTAATGCATGATAACTGCAATATTATTTATAGTGGGTGCATGTGTGATCACCCATTGCTCGCATACTTAGAATGGTATGTGAGTAGAATGGACTCAGTTTTATTTTATTTTATTTTACTTATTTTATTT
Source organism: Leuciscus idus (assembly GCA_021554675.1). NCBI lineage: Eukaryota > Metazoa > Chordata > Actinopteri > Cypriniformes > Leuciscidae > Leuciscus > Leuciscus idus. The sequence goes on from CM038630.1 coordinate 13,678,967, forward strand.
ATTTTATTAAGTGTTACTTTAAAAAATACTTTAAAAAATACGTTCAAATTTCAAATACTCTCTTACAAATGTGAATCAACCCCTCCCCCTGCCCTTATTGCCATCATGTGCTTTCAAATACATGAAAATATGTTTGTTTCCCTGAAGCAACTTTGTGCAGTAGAGGGTTAAGCAATTCCACATAACATACAAATAATTTATAGAATTCTGAATGTTTTAATATGATGTTTACTCACTCCATGGGTAAAAAAAAAATGGGCATCCTCTATGTGCTGCACCATGCCACAAGAACATTTTTAAATGACTTCCAGGACACAGTTTGACAGAAGTTTTCCTTTCATTATTAACCTTTTATTGCCACCTTATATGCATCATTTGCTTGTAAAGCAAATAAATTAGTTTGATACCCTGAGGCAACTTGGTGCAATGAAGGGTTAAGCAAATAAGGCTAGATAATCCTAAATACTGATTAGAAGTAAAAAGTAATATCAATCAAGAGATTTCTTATTCGTTTGGATCATCCTTAAAACATTCTTAAACTAATGCAGCATTATTCAAACTGATGATTGATAGTCCCAAAACGTTATTGCTTCCCACCTAAGATGTTTAGTGCAGATAATGGTATAGCCTGAATTTAGGCCTATCTTCTAATGTAATTTATTGATTACATTATGTGTTGGTTTATGATAATGCTCAGAATTGCACCACTCCATCTCAATCATGTACAAACTGCCTTGCAATCCATTTGAATTTCCTCCAGAGCTATTACAATTTTCCAAATTGCTAAGACACATTTCCTGAAAGGTATGACACATTTCCCGAGAAATGTTATCTTGGCAACATTTTTATTATATATGTATTTATTTTATTTTATTTCAGTTAACATTTATTTAATTTCAAGTACCGAAAATCATTTTAGTTTTAATTAACTAATCACACTGTTTATGTGAAACAAGAATAGTGTTAGTAAAAATAATAATAATTTAAAAAAAAGGTTTAAAAGAATACATTTTTAATAAAAACTATATTGCAAATACTGTATTTATCGTATGAGATGTTTTGTGGGTTTAGCTGGGCACATAATTGTGTGCACTACTAACTAAAAATACTGATGTTTTTGGTGAGATAGAGAGGGTCCTGTCAGAACTTGCCAAGAATGAAGTACCAGATTGAGGAGGGACTGACAGGCCGGCTGGCATGAGGGGGGTACGAGCCTCCTTCATGGTAACGGTTCCGAATCCTCCATTAGCTGCCTCTCTTGACACATGCTGCCCTCAATAATGAGAAATCACCACTAGAGTCACATTGGACTTCACAATCTTTCTCTCTGACTCAATCTGGCCTTACCTCCTATTCCTTACTGCGCGTCCAGAGTGACAGTCTCATTACGGTTTAATGGGATGGGTTCAGTTTAATCTGAGGGGGAATGTTATAGGACCGTGTATTTAAAAATCTCAAGCCACAACTAGGCCACAGCTGTGTTTTCAGCAAAGTTGGTCAAAAGATTTGAAAAATAAGATTAAAGGAGGGCTGGATTCCAAAACTAACTTTTCTTAATGATCACTCACTGTGTGGATCAAGACATTTAAAGGGAGAGTTCACCAACGACCTTGGAGAAGTCACGTGAGCCCCCCGCAGAGCCAGAGCCCGTGGACGAGGGGACATAGCTTTATATTTGACGTTGCTGCCACCAAATTATGTAGTCAGTGAATTAAATTGAGAACCAAAAACTGGTTATTGATATAAAATCATATTCTATTTAGAATTGTGTTTTGACAGTTCGGTTGAATTAATGAATAACCGATGACAGAAAAGTTCATTTTAATGATTGTTTTCCCATATTTCAGTTGAAGATATGTCATGATAGCAGCACATAATGAATTCGAACTCCTCGATTTCTCTTAATGAGCCTATAGGTTTTAATAAAAGTCAAAATGTCTGATATGTACATCAGAATAATAACCCCATGAATTACAATAAATATTAAATTTAAAAATAGAAACACTAGTAGTAACATGCTGCTCTATGGGCATCATCTTACCCAAAGGGCCTAATGTTATCTTTTCACTTCAAAATAAAACATTTTTTACTCAACAATTCTAAAAACATAAATGTGCCCACAAAACCCTCATTAACAAACACACACACAAAACAGAGTACAATGTCATAGATCACTATTTTCCAGAGACACATAATTAACAGTAACCTTTCTTTGATCACCTTAACAGTGATCATTAAGAAAAGTTCGTTTTGGAATCCAGCCCTCCTTTAATCTTATTTTTCAAATCTTTTGATTTCAAAACTATTTTGACTGACAACATTTTATAAATGTTGATATTCAGATGAAATTACAGGTGAAAAATCAAATCACCTTTTATGTTCCAACAAAATAAAGTCATACATGTTTGGAACAACATGAGGGTGAGCAAATAATGAATGACAAACAAATAAATGTTTACATGTTTGCAATAATTTGGCATAATTCATAATTCTAGTTTCTCCATGCTCGAGTCGTACACATATCAAGTTTTCCTGTTCTGGTGGGAATAGTCTAATGAAGCTTTCAGAGACCTTTTGTATACTTGACTGACTTTACTTGCTCTGTCAGCCACATGGATTTTTTGTTTTAAAGCATGATTGAATCATCTATAGTATGAGCACAGAGTAAAATTGAATTACGACAGGCAACATACAATTGATCAGTGGAGCGTATAGTCACTGGGGACAAAGGGTCAGACGACAGCCATGGTCACATCCCGAGAACTGAGGAGAATACATGCCCATCTCAGCATTCAAAACATATACAGTACATTATAACTGAAAATCCCAGATGGTTTAGTGTCAATGGAGTCCATCATGTATCCTTTGTGAAGGACACTGTGTCGGAAAAGTAAATCCTTTAGAACTGCTTTCACAGCATGGATTGAACATATATGGCGAACTTTATCAAATCAAGGTCTGTGCTGATTGATTTCAAGCTACAAAATGCGTTTTTTATTGACAACAGGGGAAAAAATGTGTTTGCTGGTTTCTTGCGCAACTATGCTCAAGTATCAATACTGTAAACGATTTAGAATGAAAAAAACATGAGCTCTTACTTTCTGGGCTGTCAGTTGTGTGAAATACACATTCAACAAAATCCCCATGCATGAGGTCTTCACCCTTTCCACTGCACCAGTGACCTAAAACAAATCTAATCTACCTGGAACCAGTTCACCGAGGATTTAAAAAGAGCGTGGTACAGAAATGTAAGCAGCTGTAAGCAGTATACCGTCTAAGATTTCTTTATGAAATAACTGGGGGGAAAAAGCATACTGTTCCCTCTATTTGTCTTCTTACTGGGCAGTTCATTTTTCTATTGGACAGACCTTTCAGTCACCTGAGAAAGACATATAATGGAGAGTGAGATTATGAGGTATCCCTTTTTATTTAAATTGTCCTCTGCATATTAGAAACGTGCTAGAGGTTCAGATAATACACAATTATATTTCAAATGGGAGCTACCAATTATAATTAGGAGAAATGTATGAATGATTTACATTTCCAATTAATAAATCTGAAAATAAATTAGGACAAATTAATCTCTTTTCTCAATTGTTAATCACTACTGTTTAAAAGTTTGGGGTCAGTAATATATTGAAATAAATTCATATATTTATTAATCAAGGATGCATTAAGTCGACCAAAAGTGACAACACAACTGTTTAATATTAATAAGAAATTTCTTGAGCATGAAAAACAGTATATTAGAATGATTTCTGAAGGATCATGTGACACTGACGAGTGAAGTAATGATGCCGAAAATTCAGCTTTGCATCACAGATGTTAATTACACTTATATGATATACATATTACACAAACATATTAAAATGAAACAGTTATTTTCAATAGTAACAACATTATACACAATATTGCAGTTTTTATTGTATTTTTGATCAAATAAATCAGAAATCAAGTTGCAATGACGAGATCACTGCATTCATGCGCTCAACATGTCTGTAATCGGCTACATGCTCATCACTGCAACCTGTCATGCCACGATCTAAATATAATGATCTAAATATAATGCTATAATCAACACTTTTCAGATTAGTTAACCTTAAAAGCTGTAATAGTAAAAACGTGCTAAAAAGTTTTCAAGAGAGTTCTACCATAGACAGTATATAAACTGGACACAGTGACCCCATTGGATTCAACGGAGACAAGTGAAGTCAAATAGAAGCACTAACTTCCTGATGGTCGAGCGTACTGCGCAGACTCAAACTGAGCTTGACGACATAGATGTGACGTGAGCAACCCGTCTATCTACTAGTAGCTGTGCCGAGAGAAATCTGAATCATTCCCTTCCGAAACTTGCAGAGACGGAGAATGTGAGTAGGAGGTGTCCATGAGCTAGAAGCAGGAGAAACTTTTGCCAAGTATTCTGATTAATTACTTTGTCATTTTGCCTCCACGTCCCCCCGATTGCGCGCGAGCTTTTCCTCCTGTCCATACGGTAATCTCTCTACTGTGCGACAGAGAGTCGAGTGGTTATGACGCAATCGTTAGCCTATTTTTACAAAAACTGCTTCTACGGGGCCATAACGTAAGATACAAGGTAATGGAGCCTTTTATACATTTTCGTGTTTCTTTAGAAATAAATAATGGACAAATGGAGTCTTTAAACGCCTCAGATGTAAAGTTATTCGCTGTCAAAGTGACGCCAAAATGAATGGGAGTCAATGGGATGCTAACAGCAGGTGATGGTCCGCTAGCCAATGGCGGCGCCCGGGGCTACTTCAAAATAAAATGAAACCCTGCCCCCCTGAGTTCTACATGTAATAGCCTACCTATTTCATATAATAAGATATTAGCCAATCACATCAGTGGGAGTTTACACTGAAGTCTCACAGCAGACACGCCCCTTCAAACAGAGCGATCAAATCAGAGAGCTAAAATCAGGATAGGAAAATGCCTTTTATTTCTAAAAATCATACTAATATTATAAGTGCACCCCAGGAAATATTATAAAATAATAAATGAATGCAGTTCATGACCCCTTTAATGTAAATAGTAATGCATGATTAAAAATAAATAGGCCTATTATAAAAGGGATACATTTAAATAACAAAAAACACATGACTGATATAACTGTGGTCATACTCATACATATTCATCATGGCCCATCCACAGTACTGTAGCTGAGCCCTGCTAGGGACCTTCAGAACAATTCAGATTTACTGCTGTCATATAGCTTTGAAACTGATATGGAGACAGACGATGAGTAACCATAGAACTGGAAACGAGATTAAACACTTGCGTGGGGGGTCTCTGTGGAATAAGGGTCAAGATCGAAAGACAGGTTTATAGAATAGAGGCCAGTGTGACTGGACCTCGCTGTAACTTCAATCAGATTGTCCTCATGAAAACTGGTGGCTGATCTTTACTAAGCTGTCCTTCAAAAAAGGACAAAGCCATTTCAGTCACAAGCCTAACAGAAGAAGACTCCAATAAAATAGGAATACACTTTTAAAGCTATGAAGAAGATACATTTTCCTTTTCATAGATAGATAACTGCATAACAACGCTCAGCATTTTAGAGACAGATTTTCAGTGGAGTGCATGAGTAGTGCTCACCTGTGAAAGTCTCAACTGTTGTGGGTGGGTCATTGATATACAGTTGCAATTAAGCATTACTAAATGATTGCTAGGTGCTTGCTTACTGGCTCAAGTCAAAAGAGCCATCAAAAATCTATGATGTTCTAGTCCCTAGACAGCAATCACCACTAAAGTTTGCTTTGAAAGTGCAGCAGAGTCAGTATTTTCACAATCTATAGAATGACATCTTACAAATGGGTTACTTAGCTGTCTCTGCATATTAAACTGGGAAAGAAGAAAGTATATTAACATCAAAACGATGCATTTCACCTTTGAAAAAATCTGTCGCATGGGTTTCTTCTGCCCACTGATACTTACAGGCTCACTGTCTTGAGTTAAAAAGCAAGGTCTTTCAGTTTGTGTAGAAGATATGAGTCAGTGAAGGTCTGTTATTGCCTTTGAGATTACCAATAGCCTACGGTTCTTGTAATATTCCCCACAAGTCTCGGCTATCATATTGCACCTTTATTCTGCTAATATCTTTAAATCTTCTTCTCTTCTTTGTTTTGGTCTGCCTGTTAGCCTTGTTTGAATCCCACCTGACTTTATGTTGAATAATCTCTTGAATAGTAGTCTAGTCTAGACGTATATATTGCTATTGAATATATTTATATTGCTAAATGAATATATTTGAATTGAAAAATAATAAACATGCAGCACTTCCCAGAATGAATTGCTGATTAGCTACATATTTTTGCTGATCTGCAAAAATAAAATATAAAGACATACCATGTATGATAAACAACTAGTTTTGGCAATCACTTAGTACAGCTAGTTAGCATTTTATTAAAACATATGAAAACTTTTCAGTCTGTTCAGTCATGTACATTGATTTTACTGCCAAGTATTGTGTATGCAGTGTTCAAGCTTGTGTTTTGAATTGCTGCGATTAAAGAATTACATTTACATTACTGAACTTCCCATCTTTGCTGGAATTTAGCGTGCTAGTTCGGAATGTCTTTTCCACCTAAATTCAGCTCTAATTTCAGACAGATGGCACCATTCTGTGAATATGTAATTTGCATGAAAAAAGTAACATTTTTAGAAAAGAATAAGCATGAAGGTCCTCCCTTAAACCTAACTATCAATGTGGCAGAAGTAGATCGTACGAAAAGGTACGAATGAGATTGTACAAATTCATAAGTCACCAATAAAATATTTACAAATTGAAATGAAATTGTTATAGCAATTTGTACAATCTGGCTATGGAAGCTTGTTTCCATCACGGAATAAGAAAAAAAGATAATTGTGACTTTTTATTTCACAATAGCACAATAAACTCACTATTCTGATTTTATTTCTCGCAATTGCAAGTTTATATCTGACTTATTTTCTCAAAATTGTGAAATATAAAATATATATTGTTTAAAAAACGTATTTATTATTTATCAGTAACACTTTAAAATAAGGTTTCAGTTGATAACATTAGTTCATTTATTAGTTATTGTTAACTAACAATACAAATACTTCTAAATCATTTATAATATGAACTATTAATCTTAGTTCATGTTCATTTCAACATTTACTAATATTAAAATCAAAAGTTGTATAAAATCAGAATTGCGAGATACAACCCAGACAGCAACATAGTGTCGGCCCAGATCTGGCCCACATCTGGTACATATGGATTCCACACTATGTTGCTGGGGTGCGTTTCCCGTACAATGACGTAACTCGCTGCTTAACTACCCAACCATAGTACGATGCATCGTTGAAGAAATCAACTAGCCCGTCACAACTGTTTCCCGAAACCGTACTGTCGCAAATTGGTCGTTCAGCCACGTTGGTAACGATGTCACACAGGTGGTGGAGTAATAACTTTCTTTATTGAATCTGTTTGAGATCGAATTAATGCTTGATGTTTTGCTATAAATTACAGGACTATTTCTCAGTTATTTTGCTTTATTTCCATATTCAATCATAGTCTCGTTCTTACTAGTCGAGCACGTTCGCACATGCGCACTCTTCAAAAACGAAGAGTGCGTTTTTGACAAACTAAAAGACGTAAATTACATTTTTTTTGTATTCTAAATTAAAGACACAGGTTGTACTGAATGTCAGCTTGCTTATTTGGCTGAAGATAAGGATTTATTAAGTCCACATGTCATGCAAACTAGAAACTATGCTTCTAACCACAAGTGGAGAGATGTTGTTCCAACTGCACAACTTTACGATGCTGTTTGCGAATGTTTGTTGGAACGATGGTTTCGGGAAACACTGACTCGTTGAACTATGCTGATAACGACGGAACTTGCGAACATAGTTGGCCAATGATGCTTTTGGGAAACGCACCCCTGTCTGGATAAAGCCGCTTGTCCACCAGCGTCTCGATTTCTGACGCGACGCCAAAGCCCATTAATTTCCTATGGAACTATGTCAGGCAGCAAAAACGCCCCCGCAAAGCATGATGGGTCGCGTCGCGTCGATTTGGTCAACAGCGGCGCTGCAAAAAAGTATCTCGGTGGATACTTTATGCAAATGATAGCGTCAAAACGCGGGGCAGCAGCCAATGGAAACTCGGCGGCGAGAATTTGTGTATGGGCGTTGCTATGGTTTCATATTTAAAGTACATTTTTCCCAGCGCGAAAAGCAGCGAAAACGTCACAGGCGTCGCGTCGGAACAAAAATTGATCGGACGCTGGTGGACAAGCGGCTTAACTCGCAACTGTTGTGATAAAAAAGTCGGAATTACCTTTTTTATGTTTTATTCACTGGCAGAAAAAAAGCTTCAATAGCAAATTCCCAATTAGGCTACTATTTAAAATATGTATTTCACCTGCTCAAATTTGCTTAATTCAGTAAATGTGAATGCATCCTAAGAAATCAAGATTTTGCAGGTGTCCACAGCTTCAGCAATTCGGAAATTCAACAACTATAACCGATCTCTTGACACCGATCAGTCTGGTTTTATCAATATTAATTAAATTTCACATTATTCTCAACAACACGAGTAAAACGTTTGCCTGTATAAACAATAGAAAAATGTATCTATCCCAAAAAATTATAATGACATGTACTCTATTTGTCAATAATCTGTATGTTATTGTGGTTAAAATGAGCAAATACAGACATTTTGATGGATGCATCAGTTTTAGTTCGTGTAAGCCGTGCTTACAGCTTATCCATTTCCCTTTTGTTATTCGCTGTGTCAGACACCTGCATGGCAAGTGTATACGCGAGCGAGCGTTAGGGATATGCTTTAACAGACACGTCTTTCACTCAGATTACTCTCCTCTGCGGAATACTCCGGAAAGCGTCTGGCCGAGTCAGATAGGCAGTTGTACAAGTCACAGAACCTGGCAGCCTCCAAAATGAGGGTCAGTTTCCCACTGAGACTTATCATAGACTCATTCTTTATTTCTGACATGCAGAAGGAAACGGGGAAGAGGGCGACAGGAGGTGTATTATCTTGCGCATTAGGCCGATTGCAAAAACGAGAGGGTGCATCACAAACAGAAAAAGGGCATCCTGTCACCATCGTGGATCAGAGTCTGGCACTGGATGTTCTTTTATAGTGAATATTTAGATTAAGGTTGCACTGCCAATAGAAAGCGAAACACATTTTCCTTGAATCTTGTTGTGAGATCTTATGTGGCGATGCATTGCAATGCAAATGGTCATTCATTTGGTCTGTGATCTTTTTGGCACTGCATTTCACACCCACTGCAGCTGTTTTAGCAATTTAATTTTCCGCATTTTCATCCATCCATTATATAAGATCTCGATGTTGCTGTGAGTAATTTATAAACATAGGCATAGGCCGAGGGTGAACTGACTGCAGAGTAAAGCTATAAAGTATAAGTGGAGAGGGCATGCGTCCAGAGAATTTATTTTCACCGAGGTCGTCTCAGTGCAGGTTAGTTTCGAGAGATGGTCGCATATTGATTTATGTGTGGATGCAATTTAAAGGGAAAGATTTTACATTGTTAGATGAACTCTAATTATAATTCGATTTAAATCTTTTTATCCACACTACTTGAGTGTATTTAATCAAAAAGAGAGAAACAATATAGGTTAAAGAAGCCTGGAGCTGATTTATCACTAGTAATGTTTTGGTTAGAGTTGGATTTGGTAAGGAGAAGCTGATCCTAGATCAGCATTTATGGGTTGTATTATCCTAGAAATAAAATTGTGGCAGAGTGAACTGAGAATGTCTAAGTTATGGTGATTATTATGTAAAATTTCAACTGATTATAATTGGGTGTTTCTACAAACTTTGGGCACTTTTATGACCTAGGGGTTGATTTTTCTTAAACTAGATTTCAGCTTTTGTTATTTTTGTATATGAAGGACAAATAACAAACGTTTGTACTGATTTTTATTGATTTGCCTTTGCCCCAGACCTAGACCTTCAATTTCACTTGAGCATTTTTATGTGCTTCTTTTTTAATCAAGCTGTAATTATGTCAAATTTATGCAAAATTGTGTAATCAATTAATTGTGTGTATAAATACAATACCATTTAAAAGTTTGGGGTCAGAAAGATTGTTAAATTCTTTTTAAATAAGTGTCTAATGCTCACCAAGGCTGCGTTTATTTGATCAAAAATACAGTAAAATACTGTAATATTGTGAAATATTGTTACAATTTCAAATAATTGTTATACAGTAACTCGACTTGTCCACCCTGTTATGCATGAATCATCAATCATATTTTAGTAATGGACACATTTCAGTAATTTGTCAGTCAATAGTTTAAAATGTTTAATTGCGCTTGACCTGTATGACTTTCGAAAATATTTAATTTGTATGATGAAATACAGAGACACTTGAAAAAAGGTGTTTTTTCAAAGGTGTAAAAGCCCAAAAGGCATCAAAATGTAGGAATAATCCCATTCCATGTAAAATTCCCCCTTGTATTGCCATCTATATTCATACCATGTCTGTGACCAGGGGAAGACTTTCCACAGCTTTCCACACTCTCCTCCTATGCATGTAGTGAAGCATGTTCCACATGCTCTAGGGAAGTCTAATAATGAGCAAACACTGGTTCACTCACCTATAGAGGTCTAATATTTTATATATATCATTGATTTTCTTAAGAAAAATTATATGTCTTGCCTGTTCAACATTCTGTATCTAGCATAATTTTGAATTCAAACAAGAGTTTGAAACACTGATTTCAGACTCAATAGACATATTATTAAGGGCCAGAAGGCCTACTGTATATAAGCTTTGCTGCCTGATTTTCAAGCACTCGAAGTAATCATGCTGATCCAACATATTTAACGCTCGGAAGATCATCTCATCACAAAGTCTCAATGCACTAATACACATATGGCTTTATTGCAACTCTTTCAATAGCAACAATCAACAGCTTCACGGCACTGAATTCCATAACCGCACATCGAGAGTTAGTAATCAAATCAACCTGGGCCACGGGAATGATTAATTCCCCAGCAATCCATTGCTGATTTGTAAAAAACCTCAATCACAATAGCATGCATTTAAATCTGTCGTTGCTCATAAATACACTAGGGCCATCTGAGCTGCCTCTTTACTTATTCAGGATAACAGCGGGACTGTATTTATATCATGCTGCTGTACAAACAGCATAATCTCACTACTGAGATTCACATTCTCGAAGAACCTACATCTTAAAGTCGGCATGAAACGGAAGTTGCGATAGTCTTTTCTTCCCATTGATACGTGTATATGAGTGAAACGGCTTCTTAAATGAGGAACAATGTAGGCCAGGTCTTGATTTTGTCCATGGGCAATTGATTGGATGGTTGGATGGTTGTGGTTTGCCATTGGTCAATCTCATGTGAGTGACAGGTTGTCCCGCCCTCATGCCAGTAAACAGAGAAGAGAAGAGAAGAGAAGAGAAGAGAAGAGAAGAGAAGAGAAGAGAAGAGAAGAGAAGAGAAGAGAAGAGAAGAGAAGAGAAGAGAAGAGAAGAGAAGAGAAGAGAAGAGAAGAGAAGAGAAGAGACTGCAATAGGGAGGGGAAGTTATTTTGATTAAAGATTAAGAGGGCACATGAATTTAAAAAAAAATAATGATGTACATGGATAAATAATTGATAAGAAATACTGCAATATAAAAAATAAAATAAAAACATTGTGACTCTAATAATTAACCACCCACAGTCCAGTTTAGTAAGATGCTAAATTGACTGAAATAATCCTGCTGGATATTAAGTCATTTGCACTTGTTTATCAGTAATAAAACAAAACAAAAGTAATGGTACTAACTTAAAGTATGAGACCACTGATGAAAAATACTTCTATTTTTGCATTCTCTTATGCTTTCGAAAGATAAAAGCAATGTTTTGCCAGTATTTACGCTACCATTCAAAAGTTTGGGGTCAATAAGATTTGATTGATTGATTGATTGATTGATTGATTGATTGATTGATTGATTGATTGATTGATTGATTGACTGACTGACTGACTGACTGGTTGGTTATCAAAGTCATAGCGTTGGTGCTTCTAGCATCATGCTTAACTATTTGAAGCTATTAAAGGAAGTACGCAAAAACAGATTCCAAGATTCCCAATGTTGTCTGAATAAATACAAATAAAAATAAATCATATTAAAGTGTTAATTACAGCACACAACACATCACCAAATGCAGATTAGTTTGCCAGACAATCAAAACCCAATATCATTATTAGGTTTTACCTGCTATACACACAGTTTTTAATCAAACATAGACATAAGTTAGGTGTACAGAGATACATGACCTGCGTGTACTATTGCAGAGAAGTTCCAGTTGTTCCTTGTTGTAAGAAAAGCCGTCTGTCTTAAATAACCACCGGTAATTGTCATCCCTCTGGGTTTTACAGGTTCACTAAAAAAAGAGAGAAGAAATTAAATCGGATATGCTAATAAGCCCTCAATTTCAGAGGTTTACAATTCATGAAATATGCTCTCTGAACCAAAGAGCGCCTGATAAGCTTATTTGAGGCTGCATTAGCGGCTGCATCTTTGCACTGTGTATCTCAATTCGTTAATCCTAATATCCTTAAAAGCAGCCATATTACTCGTTCACCACGTTGATCTGTTGTTATAAATGGCATTTCACTATTTCCCTGTATCTGTAAAGCCATATTGAGGTGAAACATCTTTCTTGGCTCCTTTGGACATAAAATATGTCAATTGAATACATTATATATACACATATAGGGGTTGGACAATGAAATTGAAACCTGGTTTTAGACCACAATAATATATTACTATGGTATATGGCAGTGGCGGGTGTTGTATTTCACACCTAGGCCTTCAGTGGTGTCCTACCTGAATTAATCCACCTCTTAATACGCTTTTAATAGCGCACATACTCTTTATAATTGTGATATTGCTGTTTTATTTTGCACCGGCAGTTATAGGGTAAATGCGGTGAGTTCGGAAAAGGCCAGGTAGAGAGAAACGAGTGAGGCTGGTGCGTTCATGTAGTTGCTTTGCGTTCCGATTAAAAAGTTCAGAAACGGAGCCTCCCTTGTAATAAAAGTATGCATGTAAAAAAAAAAAAAAAAGTTTCGATCATAAATTTACAAGAAAAATTAAGAAGAAAATCATATTCAGCACGTATAAAACGGGGACAAAAATAATACTCACCAAAACTACTGATTATTTTTACACAAAATCCATCCTTATTTCTTTCCCCAAGAAGACTGAAATTACTCTGTTGTACAGGTTATCTGTGCGTTTCAGTTCCAACAATGAGTCTTTTCTATCGAGGCTAATGCTGAAAGTCGAGTCTGTCCCCTTGTATTTCTGGCATAAGATTTAATTCGCTTTAGGGCTGAGAATGTCCGCTCGGCAGAAGCCGTGGACACAGGGACAGTCACCGCAAAACATAACGATGTGTACAGCTGCCCCATGCTCTCACACAGAATTTTGAAGGAGATCAATGAGATCAGCGGGACTTTTGCCTTCAAAATCAGTCCTGGCATACATTACAGTCAGTTAATTCTGTTTTTACCCGGGACAGATCGAATAGAGCTCCGTGACTCTGCGTTAAGCTGGATAAGGCTGGAGAAGGGATTTTTTTTCTGGTAGGTTTGAAATTGCTGGGGTTTCAAAACATTAATTTGTGGGTTGAAAATCTATTAAATCTACAGGAATATATTTTAGGTGCCCATGGTCCTCCAATGGTCCGGTAGTCCTTGGCAGTGACACCCCCATTAGGCACAGTAGGGAATGCCATGATATTGCAGCCCAAACCATCACTGATCAACCCTCGTGCTTTACTCTGGGCTCACAAGAGTCCAAGTGTCGGCTCCACACTGTAACTCCCACTGATGTGGGAAAGACAGTGAAGGTGGACTCATCAGAGAACATGTTTCACATTGTCCACAGCCCAAGATTTGCACTGTTGGCACCAATGAAACCGACATTTGGCATTGGCACGAGTGACCAAAGATTTGGCTAGCAGCCCGACCATGAATGTTGACCCTGTGGAGCTCCAGTTTTGGTGGAAACAGGAGAGTCAGGTGCACATTTAATTCTGCAGTGAGTTGGGCAGCTGTGGTTTTCTGTTTTTTACCAGAGTGCTCTTACCAGAGTGTCAGACTTTTGAATGGAAGAGAGTGAGTATGTGTGTGTGTGTGTGTGTTTGTGTGTGAGTGTGAGACAAATATTCAGTCAGTTTGTTCTTATTTTAGTTTGTTTTGATTTTGTTGTCACATGTGTTCCTTTGTTTTAATTTCCTGCCACTCTTTTGTCTCTACGGTTACTAACATGATTGGTTCATTGTTTTCAGTTGTGTATCGTTAATTTACCTTGTTTGTGTTACTACTTAAGTTCATCCTTTTCCTGAGTTTGTTGCCCGGTCTTGTTTGCGTTACTGTCTGTGAAAGTTGCTTTATTTCTGAGCCTGTTGTGGGTTACTTTGTGGACTTTTATCAAACTCTGTGTTGAAACTTCACCTTCCTCTTCATCGTCTGTCTGTGCAACATGTTGCTAACTGTATTAGTATGAGAAACAGATCAAGACCAAAACAAAAGATAAACAGCAGCAGTTGGTAGAGAAACTTCATTCATCCAGACAGATAGGTGGCAGTATAAAGTCCAATACATGAGGGTGAAGCCAGTGCCTTGAAAATAACATATTGAGCAACCTTGTTCATAACTATTATTTGGAATGCATGCCTAGCTATAGTTTATATTTGGAATCCACTGCGTTAACCTATCATTTCACAAATTATATATATGCTTGCATGTGGCGAATTCACCTCAAGCCACACATGGCAAATAGCTATAAAACTCACCTTGGTGAGCTTCAATGAGTCTACTTACACTGCTTGCTCCACCTGGGAGGCCACCATTTTGCTTTGGCCTCATTCTCTCCTGCTTTAATGCAACAGTGATTTCACAATTCAACGAGAATGATTGAGACCATCTGAAACCTCTTATCCTGCTGCAGAAGTCATGTTGCGCTTGATATGACTCAGTGACCTAAGAAAATTTCCCCCTGCAAATGTGCAAGAGCACTGTCTGACTAAATACGGTACATGAATGAAAAAATCTCTCTGCTGTTTTCACGAGTCATGGGAGTCTGGCCCGAGGAGACGTGCTAGATTATTTTGTCCTTTGGCGTAACGGTCCCCTTGCATTGTAATCACTTTCCTGCTCTGTAATTGAATGTAATTAGAAATCTGTGTCTATAATGAGTAAAAATAGCAGGTATTGCTGAAAGGCAGTGCCTTTCCATCTGTCTTAACATTAGTGAAAGCCTCATAGCAAGTTTGTGGTTTACATGCCGGAGACATTAACATTATGAGGATAATTTAACCTTTATGTAACCCTTCCCCTTCTGTTTATTTGTCAAGCCTGCAAGCATGATAAAATAAGAAGATATTGTGCTTTGGAGAGGGTTTTTCGGATATGTAAAATGTGTCATCAACTCAACAAAATGACTCCTCATAATGCGAACAAAATGCAAATGCAGAATTCTGCTAATGTGAAGTTCAGCGTTGCTTGGGAGGCCCCACGTTATATTTCATATCAAAATTGTTTGTTATTGTTTGTTTTTAACAGATGTCTTGAGTGAAATCACATTTATTGTAAATGGTTAGCATAGATGAACCAGTAACCTGCTAGCTAGAGCTATATTTGCATATATTTTCACAAAGAATAAAGATCTATCTATCTATCTATCTATCTATCTATCTATCTATCTATCTATCTATCTATCTATCTATCTATCTATCTATCGTAACATTGGCACAGCCAATGGTGTGAGTTGGGGGTGGGGCTAGCTGTTTGTCCAATCAATGGTTCACTTTAAAGTGGGTTTCCACAAATCCAGTCCTGGAGGGCCACTGCCCTGCAGAGTTTATCTCCAACCCTAATCAAAGACACTTGAACAAGCTAATCAAGGTCCACAGAGTCCGGTGCAGGTAGGTGAGTTTGATCAGGGTTTGAGCTAAACTCTGCAGGGCAGTGGCCCTCCAGAAACGGATTTGTGGAAACCTGCTTTAAATTATGTAAGTGTGGGGGAATTTTTTAGCTTAGGATTACTTAGCTACTGGAGGCCCAGGTCAGCAGAATGACACAGTTACAGATGACAAGCATGCTGTTATTTCAAAAAATGATTGTCTGCCAATCACACTGCATGGCCGAACCTAACTGTAGTATGAAATTCAATCAGAGAAGCCCATCAGTAACAGCAGTTATCCGTGGAGGGGGCCACATTGACCCATTGTCACTGAAGGACAGAAACATGACATGACGGAGAGGTCTTAACATGTATCTGTAGGCCTACTGAGCACACATTATTGATAGCCTCCTCTCGTTTAATCCAGCACACATTGACAATCTCTTTGCTTAGCATCGGTAGTGGGTGTTGGAGACTCATTCATAATGGTCTTGTGCTCAGAAAGTAAACATGCTCGGTGACAACGCAGCAGACTGAACGGCAGGACTGTAGCTTGGTGATGAATGAGGATGGATCAGTCACTTCCTCTCCTCTCCTCACCTCTCCATCTCCCCTGTCGAAGAACAGGAAATGCAGTAGAGAACAGATTTAGTTCATTGCCTGGATGCTCAATCAGATAGAACAGATGGGTAAGATGTGTGCTCCATTTCATACAATTTAATCTGGAGTCAAAAAGCTGTTAGAAACACAGGCCTGTAATAATATATATTTTTCTGCAGAGGTTTACGGAAAAGGGCTTTTAAAATGTAATTTTATCCATACAAGAGATTTATTTTTGTATGGAACTTCCATAAATCTGAGAAGGAACTATTTATTTTATCACAGTAGAAAAAGCAACAAAAGCTATTTTATTAATGGATACTTGTCGGTATTTAAAAGTGAACCCATTCATTTTACCTCATTAAAAAGTTTTACCCCAGAGAAATGAAAAGTCAAAAAAAAAAATGTATATTTATATATATATATATATTTATATTTATATATATGGTTAACATGATCTCAAATTAAATAGATTCCAGTAATTTCAGCAGCCTAAAAAAGGTGTTGTATAAAGGCAGGTCACCACCATTTTAAGTTACAGGTAACTTGTATTCCTTTTTAAACTAATTGTGATTAGGGGGAGATCATTGATTAATAAAGACTTATTTTCATGTGGTTTCATGCACAATACTGTTGTGACCTCAAAACAATTTTACCATAGGTCATGTTTTGCATGTTTTGATGTTTATATCACATAATCAGCTCCATATGTATGGCTTTTCTGAAAAAGCATTGCATTTGTGATGTGAAGCGCTCGGGTACAAGTCCCGTGAAACATGGGTCACAATAAAAGAGCTCAAAGATTGTAGGAGCAAGCTGAAATGGCACGGTTGCTTCAGCAAAATCTTTTTTATGTCACATTTATTTTTGTTATTGTTTATGGTCGGGTTTAGTGTAGGTGGCTATTTTCAAACGCGATGGACCATTAACCTTTTAGCACCACTTAGCGGACACTTTCTTTCTGAACTGCCACGATACTTACAGTACAACAACCAATGTAATAAAACATTGTCAGGATTACGTTACGATCTGTTTTGGGTGAAACCGAGCTCACTTTTAGCGCCATTCACTGTAAATTTCACTTTGAAAGTGGTGCAATAATGAAATAATGTAATATAATTTTGCAGAAATGTCACCACATGCACATTTTTCCAGTAAGCATGAGCTGGAAAAAGCACTGTTGACAAAATACACTCTTGGCTAAACCCCATACAATGCTTCTATTTTTTCTTTTCTTTTTTGTCTGAAACTCAGCCCAACCACTACTCTCTGTGCGGCATGATAAACAAGTCTGTTTAGCTTAGAGACCACACAAAGCCAGTGTATCTGGCTTAGAAATAAACACAACAATAGTGCAATTAGAAAGACAAGTCTCTTCAGCAAGTCCTCTTCATTGTCAACACTTGATCTTTGCCTCGCATGGTCCCTTGTTTGCAGTATGAGAAGCAAGCACAAATTGAATATTATGATAAAAGGCATTCCATTGTTGCCACTGCACGCTTCCCCCTCCGTAGTCTGTTGAATAGCGTGCCTGTTGATGAGTAGAATTGGCCACACTAATTGGTCCCACCCTGCCGAGCACAGAATATTCTGTTAGCCTTGAGCTAAAGTTGTTTAGATATCACATATATAAAGCCTAAGTGTCTGCTTTCAATACAGTAATTGCTCTAGGACATTATCTGAATTCTAATGGCAAAAGCTAGGTACAGTAGAAATTTTTTTTTAAGAGGAAAGCCCTCTCTGAGAATACAAGAAATGGAAACTGGATGCACCCACTGATTTTAAAATGCATGCAGTGTTATGCCTTAAACACGTATTGTTCTAATGTACAGCCGGCTTCTTGTAAAATACAAATCCACTAACTTTACAGCAAATTCCCTTGAAATGTATGCACAAAGCAGAAACTGAAGAAGAAAACATACTTTATTCAGGCTAGTTTAAAAAAAGTACAGTTGGTGTGTTAAATATATTTCTCATAACACTGTGCTAGATTTGGTCAAATTGACATTGTTGAAGCAGCGTATACTAAGTATTTCTCAATAATTTGTTTAATTTGTATTATTTAGAAAGTAATTGTTGACCCAGCACATTAACTCTTTCTCCACCAGCATTTTTTTATTTGTATTATTGCCTGCCACCCCCAGTGTTTTTCTGAACATGCAATAGTAGACTCTTTGGTTAAAAAATTAAAAATAATAATAACAATTTTATTCTAGCTTCTTGCTTTATCAACAATTGAATGTGGGCAAGTTTCATAAAAAAAGCAACATTTTGAGCAAAAATCTTTTTGTCAAAGACTACGTCTGAATCGGATTCAGAACGATGATCAAAACATATATGGAGTAAATCAAGTCCATGAACACCCCCAAAGCTTTACAGTCATATTCCTCCTCCTGGGTCGACATATTATTCAGTAATGTTATGCAGTTTAGATATGTATTTGATTACATATGATATCGCTTGTTTCTGCATCTTCCTCACAAGTGTTCATTTCAGCTGGAAACTGCAGTAAATTGCATGAACACAGTAAGTGTGTTTTGCAAAAATGTAGGCAGAGGCATGTTTTTTCCCCCCAATAAGTGTAGGTCATAGAGATCATAGAAGTCATAGATAAGGTAAGTCAGGAAACCGTGAAATCTGATTGGTTGATAGTAGTTCTGCAACCAAAAGCATTCTAAGCAATGTAATAATAATTTGGTAAGCACTGCTGGATCTTCTATACCGCATAGTTAGGATGTTAACATTAGCAGTATTCATTATCAGCTACAAAGACGCTATATTGAATCTCACCAGTGCATCAATGTGCCAGGCAATGTCTTTATTTTCAGAAAAGTTTCCTCAGAATTGCTTTGCATCCTCCTCTGGCCAGACTCCTTTAATTTAATTAACAGTGGGGAGGTGTAAAAGGCCTATGACAGTCTGTGATAGAAAGGGCAGGGGGTCATTTGCCACGACCCCAAGAATTTGTCATGGAGACGGACTCACTCCGTGCACCATCATAAAAAATTAATCACAGGTTCCTGGCCACCTCATTAATTCAGTAAGAGTGCTCAAGCACAGGATATGACATGTGATCATTAACTGGTTATTCTTGCAGGTAATTGAAGGTGTAGAGACTGGGCATTCGGATTGCCTTTGCTTGCCTAAAATAAAGTTTGGCCAAGCCAGAAACTTCCAAAGGCATTTTAATTCTCTCTGAGCTTCATAAGGGTAAAATGACCTTCATTCCTTTTTCATAAGGCTTTGACTGCAGTGAAGTGCCTTCGCAGAAAACAAGCTTTAATATCACATGCCGATATCATTCCTCACAAGTTCAGCATTTACGTACTGACGGTCCAGAGAACAAGGCATTTTGAGGTTACACTCCGTGTAATGTACAAGATGCAGAACACAACATCGGATTTTCCTGTGTGCAGTGATTTGCTGACATTTACGTTGTGAAATTGCACCTATTACCCAGACATTAGCATCGTCACCAGGGTAAAAATCTCCATTGGATTTTCCCACTGTATCGGTAAATGCACTGCTTGTCGTGGCATTTGGAACACTGCAGGTAATTTACATCCAAAGCCCTTGTCGTGACGGTGGCATAACACACAGGTGCTTAACGGCTTCTCCGTGATTATGCTCTCAAACAAACAGATGATCAGGTGGGCTGGAATGAGAGAAGGTGGGGCGGCTCCAGCGAGGAGGACATATTATGCTGCATGGGCTCATTGCAAAAATCCAAAAACGATCTTATACAAAAAGTTCACCTTAGTTTCCAGCAGAAACAGACACTAGTGAAAGTAAAACACCACAACTTTTTTTTTTTTTTTTTTTTGTGTGACAAATTATGATTAAGGGGCAGATTACTGATTAACCCTTAAACACATACCTCGGGTCTTTAGTGACCCAGGATGTCATTTACTACCGTCGTCCTCATTCATTTTTTTAAAGTTAGACATCAACCTTCTTAGTATGAATTCATTATAAACACTATAACAAGAAAAAAAAATTATAAAGTTATAAAATAATGCCTGTTTTCCCATTCATTTTTTGTAAAAATTGTATAGGGTCACTAATGACCTGGTGTGTAATAATACATAATAATAATACGTTTTATTTATATAGCACCTTTCCAGGGCTCAAGTACGCTTTACAATAAAAAAACTATAAAGGCAATTGACAAGAGTGTCAGTATATTTTTCTGCACAACAATAATTGAATCTTTGAAGACTAAATAAGTGCAATTCACCTTTATTCCACACAGTGGCAATGTCTGATACACAATGATGAAGTGATTTTTCGCTCATAGATACTGCAGGCAGAAAACAAAAGAATAGGAAGTATCATCAGCAAAACTTGAAATGGCTCAGTGATTTACTACAGAGCAAGTACTGAACGCAATCAAATATTAGTGTCACTGTCACTTGATGGTGGATCTAGTGAAGAATCTGTCAGCGATCAAAATATAGATTTTTAAGTCATTGAAAATGATAGTTTTGAGAATTTGTTTGAGATCGCGATAATGAGCCAGATGCTGAATGTACTGGGAAATGAGCTCTGATGAGGACAGTGATGATGGTATAAAACGTCTGCTCAAACTGTACCCTTCCAAGCTCCAAAAGGTAACAAAATATGCTTTATTTTATTCTTCTGTAATTGTTACTCTAATATCAGGGGAGTTTTATATTGTCACGACAGGTAGAGATCCATCCGTGTTAGATATAGATCCGGGTCGCTAAAGACCCAATATGTAATGATTGGCGAAACATTCATGCATTTTAGGGTTAATAATGACTTTTCTTTCCGTATTTCTTGCACAATACTTTAGTATGTTATGACCTCAAAACACTTTTACCATTGTGCATGATTTGCAAACTAATATATTTTTAATGTTTGCATTGCATAACTAGCTCCATATGAATAGCTTTATATAGTAAATTTGCTTGGTAGCTCACCTTGTACAGCATTGCACTTGTGATGCAGATGAAACATGAATCATGTTCAAACAGCAAGCTAAATAAGCATCGTTGCTTCAGCAAATGCGTTTTTATCTCATGGTAGCTTTTGCACTATGGTTTAGGGTAGGTTTAATGTATATGTGCTATATTATGTCTTTAATGAACTGCCATGTGCCATGATACGTACAACATTCAATGTAATAAAACAATGCCAGATTCACATTCAACTCTTTCAGAAAAAAAAATGTGTGCGCTGTTAGTGCCACTCACTGGACGTTTTACAACATAATATGATTTTGCAGAAATATCCCCACAGGCATGACGTTTTTTCCAGTAAGCCTGGGTTGGACATAATATCAACTTCGATAAGGTCCAGGCCCAGTGTTTTTGGGATTGAATATTGTGTCACCTGCCAAGTTACTGAAGGTATTGAGAAGTGGAAGTTGACAGATACTGTACAAATGTCAACAGTAACCTTTTAAATCTCAAATCTCTCTCAAAACGGCAGCAAGATCTTGGCTGCAACATCTAGAAGTCTGGAGAGAGCAGGCACAGATATTGCACTGCCTTGCGACAGGTTGAGTGCCTCTGCTAGTAAGTACAAAGGAGGAAGACTGAAGCCCAATTTATACTTCTGCGTCGAACTTACGCCGTAGCTACGTCGTAGGCTGTGTGTAGCGCGCGTACCCTGACGTGCACCTCTCCAAAAATGTAACAACGCGTCAACTCTACGCGGACGCAAGCGCTGTGATTGGTCTGCTGGGACCGCTCCCTCGGGTTTCACATGCGCCCTCTGCAAGTGTAATTGCGCGTCAACGCGGACAACGACGCAGAAGTATAAATGAAAACCAACGCGTTGCCTACAGCGTAGAGGCTCCGGCGTAGTTCCGACGCAGAAGTATAAATCAGCCTTGAGAGGGACAGTATTTCAATGCTTTTTGATTTTCTATGACACAAGGGTGGTGTTGTCCATAACTCTGCTTAAGAGGTCCAAGATGACCCATGCAAACACTTGACCCTTAAATTAATCTTGTCTATGAGATACCAACCCAACATAAACTGCGAAGGGGTGAGAAGAAGTTCCTTGTTCTCTTGATACCTCCCTACTAACATGATTGACTGACAGCAAATTCCCTGTGTCCACTCCTTGGAATATTACCTTGGTTTATTTACATTGATTTGTTGGTGCTTTGTTCTGCAACAAAGGATGACAAAGGCAGCATCTTCAAAAGAGTTCGACCTGGAGCTGATTTGAAAGGTGTCTAAATCATGCACTCTTCTGTTTTCTTTTTCGGCTTCCTTACGTCTGTCTGACAGAACAGTCCTTATCCTAAGGGATATTTGGAGGTTGTGTTTGTCCAACAAGCAACCGCAGAGGAGCTTCAAGTGGTAATTGGACCTGTCAGCCTATTTCAGGCAGCAGCACCGAGATATTAAAAAGACTTCACCTCTTATCGTTTGGTCGAAGAATATTCTCTCACACTCAATCCTGGCCACCACAAGAACACTTCAGGAATATAAACAGCTGTCACCACACTAGCCACTTAATGCAGGGATACCTCACATTTGACTGAAGGTTTGTCTTTGTAATTATGTAAAAAGAGAGATTTGCTGGCATGAGTGAATATGGAAAATGTACCGCTCTGCTTGAAATCAAGGGGGAGGAAATGGACTCATAGAAAAAAAGCACACGTCAGGAAAGTGCCCCAACCTAACAGATTGGCGAGGCTTACACCCTATCCCTCTTTAGGACTAAAGTTACTCCGATTTTTTCATATATTTGTGGCCATTTTTATATATTTTCAATCTAAATATACTGGATGGATGGATGGATGGATGGATGGATGGATGGATGGTGAATCTCAACAAACAGATTTGCACATTTAAATGTTTCTATATTCAAGTTGACATGAGTTCTTGTATAATAAATTTGCCCAGAGGCATTAACAAGATATGGAAATCAAGTGAATATCTGCCTTATCGTTACATGGGCTTGAATCTCATGCAATATTATATACATTTGTGTCTGAAAGTATTAAGAAAGGCATGCTTTGCCTCAAGCTAACAGATCTGAGCTGAACAGCAAATGAAAGTATAGTTGCCAAATCTCAAAAGGACTTCCAACAGTCCCTTATACCTGCCAAGTAATTTAGCTCCAGCTGTCACAATCATGTCTCGTAATTGTGGGCCGTTATTACACTCCGGCCTCAGGGTCAATTGTGTTTCTGTTCCTCAAATGACATTATATCTAATCTACAGGAATTTACAATGTCAAAAAGGTTTACGCACAATTCAAATTCATCTTATTACCTTTGGAATCTCATTTAGTTTACTAAACTCTCAAGTGTTATCTAGATGGTATCACTCTTATTTTATTAGATGCAGCTCTGTGGAATTATGCAGATTGTTGGTTGGATTTGTGGGTAACGGGGTATTCCTAGACCTCAATCTCCAGTGATCCCCTTGTGGCATTTAAATTCATCTATACCTCCATCTGCCTCTCCTTCTCTCTGCTTCCATCAGTATTTATAGACCTCCCTCCTACAGAACAGCTGACCTGAAATCATGTTTTTAACAAAGGCAAATTAGACAGCATTGGCCACATGTTGGAGAATGGCCGTTTTTGTTAGAATTCAGGGAAGTACAGAGTTTTAGTGATCATACAATTTATTTTATGAATAAATGGTTTGACGTGTCTCTTGGTAATGTAATGAAGAGATGTGTGCACAAGACTCAAACTGAATCATTTTTAATAAATGTTAAAGCATTAATGGACACAACTACACAATAAAAATCCTGACATTGTTACTTTTTTCTTGACAAGAAAATATTGTAATGTTAACCTCAAGTGTAAACATAAATTACTTAAAGTATATAATAAGTCAATATAGAACAAAATGAACCCTGTTTACTTTCTTAATTCATGTCCCTGATTTCATGCATGAAATAAATAATCATCAATCAATCTGAGGGTTTGTCTTCATCATTATTTAGGATTGTTATTCTGGAATGTGCAGTAGCACACACTTTACCTCCGCGATTAGATTTTTTTTCTTTTTCTTATTGGATATCCTATTTCAGTTGTAAATATGTCACAAGAACACTCAACATATTGAACAAGTAACACAAATTTCATAGGTTAATTTCTACAATCTTCAAAGTGCTTTTTAAACTGAAAATCTGCTTTGCCAATCATGAACAGTGTGATACTTATAGTGTAAACTGCAACGTCATTCATTCTTAAGAGCTGGCATTCAGATACTCATTCCAAAGCTGTAATTTGTGCATACAAATACTGCAATTTGTCTTTCCAGGGAACATATTGTTAAGTTTCTCCTAAAGGTCTGTATATGGTTCCCATTTGTTGATAATTGAGCCCTGCTTGTGACTACATTGTTGTGTGTAAAACTGCATTTTTACCAAACACTTTCTGTCTTGGTAAATGTCACAATACAAACTGATGGACAAAAACTAATTCCGGGTTCCATGTTCTTTTCCAAAAAACAAACAAGAAAAAAATCACGTTATTCCATCTTGTTGATGGAGTGCCACCCAGTTATCTCATACAGACTCCTCAATTAAGAAGCATTTTTTTTTGTATTCACCCTTACTATCCATTCTTTGCTCATGCATACTAATTTGCATTATCCTCCCTAAGAATAGATTAATAACTGCCAAGCAACTCCATCGCATTATAATTGCATTCGTGACAGTGATCCTTGTGCGTCAGCGCTGAATTCAAAGAGGATATTAAAAATAAGCAGGTTATTCCAGCATCATGCCTATTTCCATCTCTCCTAATCATGCACATCGACCATGTAAAAGGTCAGTTTTGTAAATTGATGGATACCATCTGCCATGAAACCTCTCAATGTGCTGACACCCAGATGGAGACAGCATACATAACAACAGGCAGTCATTGACATAAGAAATATATATGTTTTTAAAAATGTCATGTGGCCTAACCATCAAGTTAAAAGTAGGCCTAATATCATATTGCCCTTATATTGCAAATAGATGTAGACATCTTAGGGTACGTTGACACGACAATGATGTACTAAAAATGGAAACGTTTTTGTTCGCATACAGACGACAACGTTGTTAAAATGATTCCCGTTCACACGGATCCGTGAAAACGACTAAAAACGCTGTATTCTGCTGCAAGGCCAGTAGATGGTGATGTCACTTTGTAAAGAAACACTACGCGCCTATAGACTGATGTCAATAGCATGACGTCACCGTTTTCACAAACTCGTGTTTTTGTAGATTAAAGCCACACTAAGTAGAAATTGTGTTTTTGTCAAACAGCGACCCCTAGAGTCGCTGTGGAATACTTGCACTGTCGTAAATATATTATATTATAACGTTTTTACATGATTGCAGCTAAATCACAAGTAAATAGTCTATAGTCTAGGCCTACTGTATAATTTAATTTGTGTTGTTTTTATTGGAATGTAAACATTACAAAATGCCAGATAACATCAATTAAGTTAAATGTACGTCGCATTATTTCATAACATTGGCCGTTATGATGTCATTAGACATGATTATTGCAATTTATCATAATAGTTTGCAAATTGTGCTCGTTTACACTATTTACAACCTCTACGTTAGGCTTATTTATGATAATTATGTGAGATATTGAAAGCTGTTCTCATGATAATCGCAGGAATCAACGTCAACAGCGTCGTCTGATATCCCTCAGGACTACGTGATAAATACACCTCACAACACCTGAGTTCAGCTGGCAAACTAATTCGTGAGGCATAGCTATCTGATTTATCAAAACGATTCCATTTACACCTGGTCACATAAATGTATTTTTGCGAAACGGATTTAAATTCGATCTTCAATTCTCGCGCTATATGCAGATTTAATGGAGTGCACGTCACCGAAAGCAACAGATATGAGCTGCATTTTATAGATCATCAGCTAAAATTTCAAAATCAAAGACCGCAATAAGAGAGAGCAGTAACAGCCCTGGTAAGATCATTTCGTTTCTTTACTTTTAATGATGAAGATTGTGTGTTAAGCGTCTGCGACTTACTTTCACTTTGATTTGCGATAGTTTGCACGTTGGCTTGATGCAGTTGCTCATCTGCGGTGATGCGTGTTCCAGCGTGTCGTCATATCTGGATATAACATATAGCCTGTACAACGCTCTCACACGATTTTTTTGTTTTGTTTTTTTTAGCATTTTTGGGAGGAGTACAATTTACATATGTGGTTTCAAAAACCATATGCATTTACACTTGTCCAGTTTCGTCTGGAATGCGTCTCAGATCTCCTCCTGAAGTGGTTTGAGGGATCGGATTCAAATCCATCTCAAATGCGTTTCGGAGGGCATTTAAACCTGGACTTTTCACGATCGGATAGCTATCCGATCTGAGAAAATGCATGAAGTGGCCAGGTGTAAACAACCCCCATGACAAAAACATACGCACGAAAGCCGAAAACAAACGCTGGTTGGCCTCTCACGTCCAAATTTGACGAAGTGGTGGGAGAAGTGACGTATGCCGTAAAGCAGTCGAATTTTGTAGTTCTTTTTGTGCTCTGGTTACTACCCGAACCCCGAAGTTACATAGTGCCAGTAAAAGCGATACAGACCCTGTCAGGCTATGGCAGACGTGTCATTCAACCTATTGTAAGTTGATGTACCATCACAAGGATCTTGGAAATATATTATGAAGGTTGAAAAGTTACATAGTGTTGCTTTAAGAGAGATGATAATGGTATCGTTTTAAAAAAAAAACATGCACTTTGCAACTCGTTTTAAAAAGTTTGAGTTTTCAGTCCCCCAAAATGCCATTATCGTGTAAATGAATAGCCAAAACTCATACAAAGTTTTCAGTTTTTGGTTGAAAATGGTGTTGTGTAAAAGGCTCCTCAATCATTATTTAAAATAAGGTATTTTTTAACAAATATTGTGAATTATTAATTGTTGTGGTTTCACCACATAACATTTTACAGCCTGAACTAACCTTGTCCCTGCCCTTGTCATAAAAACATAAAATTATCAGATATTTTAATATTGACTTTGACACAAAGTCATGAGGTTTTTTTTTTACTCCATGCATTTGCACATTACTATCTTGTGACAGTGACTTTGATTCAATATTAAAAACTAAATAAATTAATTTTGATTAAGAAATTAAAAACATGCTCATCATGGAAGAGGTGGATTCAGGTCACTATGTCATAATTGCATTTTCAATGTATTTTTGAACAATAGAAAAATAAGCTTCACATCATTGATCTCACTAACAAAATTATTAAATGTTTGTCAATTTTGTGCCACTTAATGTGGGTCAAATTGAGACCCAGTTGTATGTGGCTGTTACCGAACAGTTTATGCCAGCATGTGTGCACACTCGTGACTTTTCACAGGTGCCTTGTGGTCTGAAATCTCTCGGGCCAGTCTTCTTTGAAGAGAATCCGCAGAACTAATGAAATGCGACAGGGATGTAGACGGCCTCGGAGAACTACTGTAAACTGCATATTATAACACTGCAGAGCCACATGGCCCCAAGATTCTACTAATTAGAGCTGAGAATGTATTAGTCAGCAAGGGATTGCACACGTCATCGGATTTCTGCCTTTTCTTAACAAGATCTGCAAAGTCAGACCTTACCACTTGCCTTTATCACATCTGATAAGCCTGTAATAGGACATGACAGATCGTCACCGCCTTTTCCATTTCAGTTCGGAATTAGCTGTTATGCTCATAAGGGAATAATGAATATTTTTTGGAAGATGTTGGGCATTGCACCTTTGCCAGCATGACACTTTTTTTCATTTTTTCTTGTTTTTTACCATACAAAACGAATGAAACAAAAAATGTAAAGTCAGTACGCAAATAGTAACATTTTCAGGCCCAACCATGGCACGTTTTGGTTCTGGAAATCTCCCCATGGATATTGGTCTCAAATATTTGAGACAATATCTCAAACAGTTGGGATAATAAACAAACCTGTGGCTATAACAGCACTTTTTTTGGCACAGTTCATCTTCCGGGATTTTGTGGCCTTATATCCCTCCTTGCTAGACGCTTGATTTTATTGCAGTGGAAATCACCTGCCCCACCTACTCATTCCTTGTGGAGCAGAGATATTCTTCAGTTGTTGTTTTTTTTTTGACTGAAAAAAAAAAAATTTGATCTTCCAATAACTTTTATAGAATCTGAGGTTCTTTCCTTGTGTAGGCATATATATATATATATATATATATATATATATATATATATATATATATATATATATATATATATATTACTCCTCTGCTTATTTGATAGTTATCAATTATGAGACTCATATACCCCATCTAAGTTAAATGAAAATGAGAAATGTAGCTGAAATAAAATAAGTTTACTTTTTTATATATTTAATTTATTTTAATTTAAAGGTACACTATGTAACTTGTGGCCCTCTAGCAGTTAAAAAAAGAAAAGAAAAAAAATGCTTGCATTTAGCAGAAGAACATTGTTTTGGTTGTGCTTTGGCTCTGCATGACAGTTGCGGATGAATATGCTTATCCTGCTCATATAACCAGTTTAGATAGAAAGGATCTCAAGCTGACTAGCTGAAGACGTTTGTAGCTTTACCCATTATTAGACACGGTACATCCTTGAAAATAAATTCGCTACAACAACCATAATGAAATGACCCTTCACAGTAGATAATGCTTTACAATGAAATCTGTTTGAGAGCTTCATATGGAAATGTATCTGTTAAAGGTAAAACACCTTACTCACCTGTTGAGTAATAAAAACGCCATCTCCGCGTCACATTTACATTTCAATTATGTCAAGTTCTCGCATCTCAAAAAAGCCAAGCCAATGTTTGCTTGAAAAGCTGCCCTTGCTGAAAAATAATGACATTATGTACTGCAATGCATGTTATTTTGGGTAATATTCTCTAACATTAAACAAACACATATTAATAGTTAAAGGGATACTTCAGGATTTAGCATTAAGCTTTGTATTAGTAGAAAACCTGTAGTATTTTCGAATTACCGTGCTTTCCACACTCATATCCACCTGAGATGAGATATTTATGTATTTTTTGTCCGGAAAAAATCCTCAGATGACGCAAAAATCGTCATTTTGCATCATCGGAGGATTTTTTGGCCAGAGGCTAAAGACTACAGCCAGTAGGAGGGGCTGTCCCGCATGTTTTCAACCCGCCCATAGGAGGTGGGATCTCACTCACAGAATCTACACATAGTGTCAGCCGTCTTTTTTGGAAGCTAAGCTAGCAGGCTCTTGTTCTGTGGAGAAAGCTGAGTAGTAGGAGAAAGCCGAGTAGTAGGGGTTACCATCCTCTTTTTCCCGGACATGTCCGGCCGTCAAGATCGTCCAAAATGTCCGGGATTCGGTTTTTGCTTTCTGCAGTCGCCATTCATTGTT
This sequence comes from Leuciscus idus, assembly GCA_021554675.1. Classification (NCBI taxonomy): domain Eukaryota; kingdom Metazoa; phylum Chordata; class Actinopteri; order Cypriniformes; family Leuciscidae; genus Leuciscus; species Leuciscus idus. Next base: position 13,708,878 of record CM038630.1, read on the forward strand.
TACATGCACACCTTTTGTTTCAATCTAACTGAATTCATTCCGATGGGTGAATCTGAATGTTGTTTTACATGAACCCTAAACAAGTGATCGGTTGATGTGTGTTTTAACATTGCTAAGAAAATTACCGCTCCTCCGTGAGAGATACGAGACCGGTGTCGCTCATCAGTAATCACGCCACCGGCCTCGCGCCGTTCTCCCGCGCCCCTCAGCCTCGTCCTGCTCGCCACAGTAAACATAATGAATGGCGACTGTAGAACGCAAAAGCCGAATCCCGGACATTTTGGGCGATCTCGAAATCCCGGACAAACTCGTCACGGAGACTCACTAGTAGCCTAGCCTTGTTGTTTTAAACTGCGCTCTCTAACCGGGAGGCGTGGCTTGGGAGTGGCCTCCTAGGGCAGCGAAGCAAGTGCATTCTGGGAGTAGTTGTCTTTCATCCACATAAGCCAAAAATAAATTTTCTGGCTTTTCTCAGTCTAGAAAGCTCCAAATTCAAAAATAATTTCACATTTCTTCTACATAAATGACCTATTTTAAATATACATTAATCTTTCCAGAGGTGAAGTATCCCTTTAACTTTGAGATATAATGATTTAAAATGCAAATACCACAGAAAATAAAAGTTGGTACAGTAACAGAATTGTTTAAATATTTCAATGCATATTTTTAAAAGGCACATTATTTATTAAAAGACTGTTCAGTCATGTCACAGTAAGCTAGGAAATAAGAAAAACACCTCCTTCAGCACATGCAAGGTCATAACAACAATAAATCACGACTCACTGATTTTTTCTCTGCAGCCCTTGGCTTTTTTTCTCTCATTTCTGCACAGTGACAGAGCTCTTGTTTCTGTAGATGTAAATAGTATAGAATACATCATGTGACACAAGATAATGCAATATCAAGGCCAACCGCAAGAATGTATCTTACTTTTCATCTCCCTGTCTGGCTGTAATACAATATTTCCAGATTGTTCTCTCCCCAAGAGCAACCAGCTTACCATTGATCTGAGCGGGGCTGATACAGACTCTGCTGCGGTGTGTCATTCTAATGAACCAGAAACTGAATCCGGCTGCAGTGTCTCTCTCTCTCTTGCACATCTTCTCTCTTTCTTGCTGTCATTTTTCTGTCATACTTGTACTTGCACTCACAAACACTCGGATGCATGCATACGGTCACAAAATATGGCTTAAGGTCACTTCCAGCTTTCATAATCCGAAATGAAGTGACCAAATGAAGTGTTTTTTGCTGTTATCCATATAGCTGTTTTTCATAAATAACCTAAAGAGATCCTGAACAAACAAAGACAGTGTTATTCCACATTCCAACCACCAAGGCTGCAAGGGAATTCCAAGGCTAATTTCATAGCTATAATTTTATTGTTTCATAAATACTCAAAATTAAAATAATATTTGTACACATTTTTAATAATTGAACATAATGATGTGCAATAAAAAAATAAAAAAATAAAAAATAATATATATATTATTCACCTAAAGGATTATTAGGAACACCTGTTCAATTTCTCATTAATGCAATTATCTAATCAACCAATCACATGGCAGTTGCTTCAATGCATTTAGGGGTGTGGTCCTGGTCAAGACAATCTCCTGAACTCCAAACTGAATGTCAGAATGGGAAAGAAAGGTGATTTAAGCAATTTTGAGCATGGCATGGTTGTTGGTGCCAGACGGGCCGGTCTGGGTATTTCACAATCTGCTCAGTTACTGGGATTTTCACGCACAACCATTTCTAGGGTTTACAAAGAATGGTGTGAAAAGGGAAAAACATCCAGTATGCGGCAGTCCTGTGGGCGAAAATGCCTTGTTGATGCTAGAGGTCAGAGGAGAATGGGCCGACTGATTCAAGCTGATAGAAGAGCAACTTTGACTGAAATAACCACTCGTTACAACCGAGGTATTTACATTTACATTTAGTCATTTAGCAGACGCCTTTATCCAAAGCGACTTACAAATTAGGACTAAATTCAGCGAGTCATCATAAAGAGGCAAAAGCAACAACAACGCAGGAAGTGCTCAAAATACGAAGTTCAGGTATTATTCAGAGTAGCATAAGCCTGATAAGTGATGTTTCAAAGGGAAAGGATTTTTTTTTTCTTTTTTTTTTTTTTTCTTTTTTTTTCTATAAGGTTAAGTGCTCACGGAAGAGATTGGTTTTCAGCTGTTTTTTGAATGTTGTCAGGGATTCTGCATTCCGGATGAGGGTGGGGAGAGCGTTCCACCAGCATGGAACTGTGAATGAGAATGTTCTGGAAAGTGATTTTGTGGCTTTCTGTGATGGAACCACGAGACGTCGCTCGTTGACCGATCGTAGGTGTCTGGTAGGGATGTAGACTCGTAGGAGAGAGTGAAAGTAGGAGGGAGCTGAGCCTGTGATAGTTCTGTAAGCAAGCGTCAGTGCCTTGAACTTGATGCGAGCAGCTAGAGGTAGCCAGTGCAGAGAGATGAACAGAGGAGTGACGTGGGCCCTCTTGGGCTCGTTGAAGACAAGACGAGCTGCAGCATTCTGGATCATCTGTAGGGGTTTGGTTGCACATGCTGGGAGTCCAGCCAGAAGGGCATTGCAGTAGTCAAGCCTAGAGATGACCAGGGCCTGGATGATAAGTTGTGTTGCATGCTCAGTTAGGAAAGGCCTGATCTTCCTGATGTTGTGCAGTGCAAACCTGCATGATCGAGCTGTCTTTGAAATGTGATCTGTGAAGGTCAGCTGGTCATCAAACGTTACTCCAAGATTTCTGACCGATCTTGATGGGGTGATTAATGATGACTCTAGCTGGATGGTGAAGTCGTGCTGTAGAGATGGATTGGCAGGGAGGACGAGAAGCTCAGTCTTTGCCAGGTTGAGCTGCAGGTGATGTTCCTTCATCCATGTGGAGATGTCCGCCAGACAGCTTGAGACCCGTGCAGCTACTGTGGGATCATCTGGTTGAAAGGAGAGGAAGAGCTGTGTGTCATCAGCATAGCAGTGGTAGGAAAAACCGTGTGCCTGTATGATGTGTCCCAGTGATGTGGTGTAGATGGAGAAGAGGAGGGGACCAAGAACTGAACCCTGGGGAACCCCTGTGGTCAGCTGATGTGCTCTGGATACCTCACCTCTCCATGCGACCTTGAAGGACCTACCTGTGAGATAGGACTCAAACCAGTGGAGTGAAGTTCCTGTGATGCCCAGTGATGAGAGGGTGGACAGAAGGATCTGATGATTCACCGTGTCGAAGGCAGCAGACAGATCCAGGAGAATGAGGACTGAAGATTTGGAAGCAGCTTTTGCGATCCGTAGGGCTTCTGTGACTGACAGTAATGCAGTCTCAGTTGAATGTCCTTTCTTGAAGCCAGATTGGTTGACATCCAGCTGGTTGTTTAGAGACAAGAAGGATGTTAGTTGGTTGAATACAGCTCTTTCAAGTGTCTTCGCAATGAATGGTAGGAGAGAGATAGGTCTGTAATTCTCTACAAATGATGTGTTTAGCGTTGGTTTTTTGAGCAGTGGAGTAACCCGAGCCTGCTTGAATGCTGTAGGGAAGGTGCCAGTGTGGAGGGATGAGTTGATGATGTGTGTGAGTGATGGTAGAAGTGTGGGAGAGATGGCTTGTAGAAGGTGTGAGGGGATGGGGTCAAGCGGGCAGGTGGTAGGGTGACTGGAGAGGAGAAGTGTAGATACTTCTTCCTCGGTTAGCGAAGAAAAGGAGGACAGAGGGGTATTGGCTGTGGAAGGGGTCGGTCTGGGTTCCTGTGTGTGTGGAGCTGAGAACTGACTGCTGATAGCTGTTGTTTTGTTGGTGAAGAAGGTCGCAAAATCGTCAGCAGTTAAGGAGGAGGCGGGAGGTGGTGGAGGTGGACAGAGGAGAGAGTTGAATGTCTTGAAGAGTAATCGTGTGTTGGAGGAGCTGTTGATCTTGTTGTGGAAGTATGAAGATTTTGCAGCATGAACATCAACAGAAAAGGAGGAGAGGAGAGATTGATACATACTCAGGTCAGATGCGTCTTTTGATTTGTGCCATTTCCTCTCCGCTGCCCTGAGTTCGGTCCGGTGTTCCCGAAGAACCTCAGATAACCAGGGGTTAGAGGGAGTAGCGCGTGCTGGCCTGGAGGAGAGAGGGCAGATAATGTCTAGAGAAGAGATTAGAGTGGAGCATAAGGTGTCCGTTGCGGTATTCACATCCAGAGATGAGAATTGTGAGGGTGGGGGAAGAGAGGATGACACGGCAGAGGAAAGATGGGAGGGGGAAAGTGAGCGCAGGTTTCGTCTGAAAGTGACTGGTGGTGGGGGTGGTGGTGCAGGGGTAGAGAGTTGTAGACTGAAAGTAATGAGGAAATGATCTGAAACGTGGAGAGGTGTCACCAGGATGTTTTCTGTGGTGCAGTTGCGTGTGTAAACCAGGTCCAGTTGGTTGCCTGATTTGTGAGTAGCTGTGGTGATGAGTCGTTTGAGATCGAAAGAGGCTAGGAGAGAGGTGAAGTCTGTTGCATGTGGCTTTTCGAGATGAATGTTGAAGTCACCGAAGACTAGAAGTGGGGTGCCGTCCTCAGTGGGGTGCCGAAAGTGGACAGCAGCACATCCAGCTCATGCAACAAAGCATTTGTGAAGCCACAACACACACAACCTTGAGGCGGATGGGCTACAACAGCAGAAGACCCCACCGGGTACCACTCATCTCCACTACAAATAGGAAAAAGAGGCTACAATTTGCACGAGCTCACCAAAATTGGACAGTTGAAGACTGGAAAAATGTTGCCTGGTCTGATGAGTCTCGATTTCTGTTGAGACATTCAGATGGTAGAGTCAGAATTTGGCGTAAACAGAATGAGAACATGGATCCATCATGCCTTGTTACCACTGTGCAGGCTGGTGGTGGTGGTGTAATGGTGTGGGGGATGTTTTCTTGGCACACTTTTGGCCCCTTAGTGCCAATTGGGCATCGTTTAAATGCCACGGCCTACCTGAGCATTGTTTCTGACCATGTCCATTTTTTTATGACCACCATGTACCCATCCTCTGATGGCTACTTCCAGCAGGATAATGCATCATGTCACAAAGCTCGAATCATTTCAAATTGGTTTCTTGAACATGACAATGAGTTCACTGTACTAAAATGGCCCCCACAGTCACCAGATCTCAACCCAATAGAGCATCTTTGGGATGTGGTGGAACGGGAGCTTCGTGCCCTGGATGTGCATCCCACAAATCTCTATCAACTGCAAGATGCTATCCTATCAATATGGGCCAACATTTCTAAAGAATGCTTCCACCTTGTTGAATCAATGCCACGTAGAATTAAGGCAGTTCTGAAGGCGAAAGGGGGTCAAGCACAGTATTAGTATGGTGTTCCTAATAATCCTTTAGGTGAGTGTGTATATATATATACTGTTCAATGTGTTAGAAATTATGCCACACTGTGGGACAATGGGTCCCACAAAAAAGAAAAAAAAAAAAAGAAAAAAAATGTTTTATATATATATATAATTTTTTTGTTAGTTTTAATAAAAATCAAGCTCTAGGACATGAAACTGCACAAATATTGCTCCTTCCTTGCAGTTCACATTACTTTGTGTGGCTGTGGCAGCCTGTTCACTAAATAATTTATCAAAAACCCCAAAATTTGTTCTCTTACAGCGCTTTGGTATATATACTGGCATCAACAAATATTAATAGAGCTGAATAAATTAGTTTCAACATAACACTTATTTCACAAGTCATGTACAAAAAACTAGTTTACATTTGTACACTTTACTTATTTCAGTCATGACAACTCTCAAGAGTGTTTGGCAAATTAATTAATATGGCAATGTTGACATGTTTGGTCTCAGCGGAATATATTTGCTACGCTGCTGCTGTTGGTTATTACTGCTGCTGCTGTAGAGCAAGTACAGGACTTACTACTGCCAATACATACATGACATGCTGCTGTGAAAAAGTAAGACATGCCGCTGCTGTACAATAGCATTCATGAATTACCCATAGCAGATCTATACAGGTGGAGCTGGGGAAGGTGGAGGGTTTCTGAAAGTGTGCTACAACTGCTACAGCAAAAGCTGACAAAGTATTTGACGGTTGAGGAGCAAGCTCATTGGCTGCAGATGCATCAGGAACCAATCAGATGTGCCCTATAGAGAATGATGTGATTGCAAGCAGATTGAGTTAAGAACCTATCAGCCTGCACTATCTAGAGTTTCATGACAGAACTTTGTATATTCTTCGCAGTCACAGACAGCAATTTGTAATGGGCTGTATCTAAACATTCACATTATAAAACTGTACACATTTTATGCCAGTTTAAAATGGCATGAGGGTGAGAAAATGCATGTTCATTTTTGGATGAACTATTCATTTAAGAATGTGTTACATCTTACCCCACTCTCCCCTATTAAATGTGAAAATGAATTAATTTTAATTATTCCAGGTAAAAGTTTATTTCCCACAGAGCTTTCCCTGGCAAAGTGATGTACCTCAGTGTTAGTCTAAAGTGCAAGTGGTAACACTATACAATAACAGGGCATGAATAATCATGTACTAAAACTTGAATTAATAGTTACTTCAACATGAACTCATGATTAGTGAAGAAATTAACTAATCATGAACCAATGAAGAGCGATCTTTAACTATGACAGGAGTCATAATGATTCATGCATGAATAACAGCAGTTAAGATAATTAATGCATTATTTAATGTTTAGGGGTAAAATAAATAAATCAGGCTCTGTAAGAATAAATATGAAACATTTTGACTTTGAAACTAATTTAAACTTTTGACATCAGCAGCTTCGTCATAAACATTATTGAAAGGCACAGGATTAGTTTGTCATTAATTTCACTGATCCTCCTTATCAAACATAGAAAATACTAAATACACTAATAATTTATCTTAAAAGGTCCTAATCTATTTTGTGATATTCTCTTTCCCATCAAACTAATCCTACTGTGACTTACAACAGTTAATCGGTCCCCCCAAAAAATACCCAAACAGGAAACATGAACTAAGGTTAGGGGAACGTTTGCTGGGATCAGTTCACTCTCCATCCAGATGCAGGCTGTGATGATAATGTACCTCCGTTCTCTGACTTTTTGAAAAGCCACGCAACATCACTTAACTGGGCTGAATAGCCTACTAGTTGTAGTACATGTGTATTTGATTGTAAGTTTATGATAAATCATGAGCTGAAATTGGTAAGTAGTTAACAGTGAATTAATTATGATGTGCCCCCTCAAGTAAAGTCATGACACAGTCACGCATTAACACGCCATTAGTTGATGTTAGTGTATGGTTAGTTAATAATGAATTACTTATGATGTGCCTCCTCAAGTTAAGTCATGACACAATGATGCACTTACAAATCATTAATTAAAATATGAATAACATATACATATACAATAAGAGTGCCATCCTTATTCCTTTGCACCCAAGGTACAAAAAAACAAAGATACAAATTATGTGTAGTTATTTTATTTTTATTTATACAATTAAACATATATGGCCTAAATGAACTATAAAAATCAGAAAACAGTTTAGATCAAATTAAATTTATTAGTGGTAGTTATAAGTCTATTTTCCACCTTTATTTAGACGGATCTATGTAATTAATGGCTAAATAATCATGTGCCATTCCAATTATTTATCACAAAGCTGCAGATGGCAGATTGTGATATTGCAGTTTAGATTATGGCAGTATTAAATCATATGTTTAATTCAAATTTAGATTACTTCTTATTTATTCTTAAAGAGACTGATTGATTTAGTTTACCCCTAAACGTTAATTAATGCATTAACTATCAAACATGTACTGACATGTTTAAGGCTGCTGTTATTCATGCATGAATCATTATGACTCCTGCATGTCGTAGTTAAGGATCGCTCTTCATTGGTTCATGATTAGTTCATATCTTCACTAATCATGAGTTCATGTTGAAGTAACTATTAATTCAGGTATTAGTACATAATTATTCATGCCCTGTTATTGTAAAGTGTTACCGTGCAAATTAACACCGCCCTGCAGCTTCACACCAGTTTTTCCACCGAGAAGAGCTAGACTTCCCATTGGGAGCTGAAGCAACTTCCCAAGGCAATGTCACATCCCCGTTTTGGCCCATCTGTCAGGGACAGCCCTGTCTGTGCACCAGCAATGCCAAAAGTGAGGGCTCCACTTCAGCGTGGCACCTCTACAGATGGCACACTGTAGGCACCAAACCACATCTCAGGCTCCCACGTCCATGTGCTCAGTGCTGGTGGCTCTGGCCTGTCTACTCTGGACGCCCGTTTTCCTCAGGATTTGAAGAGTGATGGCAGGTTACGTACTGGCTGAGGGTAATGAAGACAGGGGATTCCAGTAGGAGAGATATGCTGACATAGAACACATTGCAATAACAAGAAAATGTAATAGTCTGCATTTTAGAGGTACCAAATGTGCAGAACAGACTAGTTGATACTCTAATAAGCCTAATAATATGATTCATGAAAGTACTTAAAAGAGTTATGGGTTGGGTTATGGGTATTATGGGTATTATACAAGATAAAATGAGGTTTAACATGGAAAATAATTCTGAAGGCATCATTGCATTGCCTTTTTTTTATTTTTAAGAAGCACATAATTATGGACAAAATAACAATACTAATAAGAATGGTGATAATATTAATAATTACATAGCACCTGTCTTGAAAATAGTTCAAGTTTCCTTTACATCTTTAAATGTTTAGTCTCATGAAAATATTCAAGTGTTTGATTTTAGCCCAGTAGCAGTTTTATAGGTTAATAAAGCACTTAAATCTTTAGATAGTAAGAAATTTGCTGGTCCGGATAAGTTGGATTCATATGTTTTTAAAGTTGGCAGGTGATTTTATTGCACCACCACTAATGACTAACTTATATTTTTAATCTTTCATTTCAGTTTCAATTGTAGATAAAGAAAAAATGGAAAACTGCTTATGTTCTGCCATTATTTAAAGGGTTGATCCAAAGAGTTGATCCAACTGTACTAAATAATTATAGGAATATTTTGAAATTGTCTATATTTTAGCTAAGGTTTTGGAATCGCTTGTGAATGATCATTTAAAATAGTTCCTATCTTCAAAAAATGTCTTATCAGATTTCCAATCCGGTTTTAGAAAAACATATAGTACAACCACAGCGATTTTAAAAGTACTTAAGGATTTAATGGTTTCATTGGATAACAAGAAACATAGTTTCACTTTATATCGATTTATCTGAAGCTTTTGATATGGATCATGAAATGATCAGCAGTGAATGCTGTTGGGTGGTTTGTAAATTATTTATCGGGTAGGACTCAATGTGGGCTCACTTGTAGAACTCTGAATATGATTAACGGTGTACAGGGATCGGTCCTTGGGACATTATTAATTATTTTATATATTAATAATATTGGGATTAATATCAAACATTCTTATTTTCATTTATATGCTGACGATATGGTGATTTACTCTGCGACAACGCTAGATCAGGCACTGAGCAATATTCAAGTTGAATTTAATGCAGTTCAGCATATACTGAGAGATTTAAAGCTTGTTTTAATAGAAATAGAAAGTCGGCGCTCTCAAACTCATGCTCAATTACTACTCTTAAAGTTCGATGACTGAAATAGTTTCTCAATATAAATATCTAGGATTTTTAATTGATGATTCCCTCTCTATTGGTCCTTATGTTCAGCACAGACTCGGAAACAGACTTCCATAAGAAAGTGAGCAAACTCATAACCAGAATCCAAGGATACATTAAACAACTTTACAGCAGAAATATAAAGATTTTTATTTTTTTCGGAATAATTAATGTAAGTGCTTTACCAAAAATACAGGTTTAAAATTTCTGCTTTTAAACCCTCCAAGACATGGTTTTCTGTCATTGTAAATTGTTCCAAAAACATGGAATACAGATCGTAGTCAATGTAGTGCCATATTTAATATTTGACAGGAATGAAAACCAGGCTGTGAGGGATAGAATACAGTGCGTTCAATGCATTGTACTGTTGTTTAACAACTATTGTTCAGATGAAGCGTCTTTCAGAAAAAAAATTCTGTAGACAAAAAAAATCCAGCTTTTAAAAGTTGTGTTGTAAAAATTACGTGTAAACGTAATTATATTACGTTTATAAAGTTTGTGAAATTGTAAAGACTGTACAACTCTATCGTTTTCATCCACGTTAAATTCAGTTGAGTCTAACCTGACTAAGGTCTATATAGTCATATTTTATGATAAATAGGCCTAATGCTTTCTCAAGAAAAGATATTTTCAAATCGACAAATGAGTGCAAGACAGAGAGACAGTCACATACATGAAGCTCAGCTGCTCTCTTTGGAGAAGCAGGCAGGGAGAGTTTCTTTTTGGGGTTTCTTTAAGAGGTTCTAGGGTTTCTGTTTGTATCTTCTTCTTTTTTTTAATACAACCTTTTTTAAGCTGCCGTCTGTTTGGGTGTGCTGTGCTGCATGACAAACCTCAGTGCTGCAGAAGAAGTTCAACACCAAGGACAGCAGTTCTATTCTAGGTATACTGACTTCACTAAGACATATCACAAAGTATTAATGGAATATGTGTTTAGGATCTTGCCAGTTTATTGAGTTCATACCTGTGTACGCTGCAGGGGCTTAACAATGAATTTGTTCCAAGTTTGATAATTCATAATTAATAAATGTATTGCGGAAGTGAGATTTAATGCATTGTAGTGTGTGTGTGTGTGTGTGTGTGTGTGTGTGTGTGTGTGTGTGTGTGTGTGTGTGTGTGTGTGTGTGTGTGTGTGTGTGTGTGTGTGTGTGTGTGTGTGTGTGTGTGTGTGTGTGTCCACAAAGATGGCAATATCCAAAGGCATTGTCCTTTGTGGGGAGATTTTTTTGGCCCCCATGAGGAAAACAGCTTATACATGAATATATGGAAGTATATCTAATTATTTTAATTTTTTTATCTGCTTAAAATAAGCAGATAATTTAAAATCATAGTAAATTTAGTATTTTAGAAACACCAAGGTCCAAAAACTGCTTGCTAATGAAGTTCAGGGGCATTTTTGTCTGTGTCAGAAAAAAATTAAAATAAACGCAAGGTCATGAAAAAAAAAAATAGCATTTGAATAGGTAAATGAAAACAGAATAATACCTGAATATTCATTTTTGGTGAACTATCCATTTACATTTTGAGAACAGAGCAAACATGGACTAAACATGAACTAAAATAAAATAAAATAAAAATGAAATAAAATAAAATAAAAAGGAGACAAATAAAGACAAATACAAAAAACTAGGTTTTGTTGAAAATTAAAGTATTTGGAATATTTGCAAATATTATTTTTATTTTAATATTTTATTTTTTAAATGGCTGTCTTGACCATTGTATAAACAGTGTATATGCTGTTTTGTAAAAGATCTGTGCAGCACCAAAGTACAATTGTTATTATTAGGCAATATTTTTTTTGTTGTGCTCCTCAGAAAAAATATTGTGATCTGGGTATGGTCAGCTTGTAAAGCATGAGATGTAACATAAGTGTAGATAAATTGGATTGATTTTTATTTTATGTACACAACATTGGACAAAAAAGAAAAAGGAAAATAGCCCATCAAAGTGCTGGAAAACTGTACAGAGAAAACTTTCAAATGCAGATAAATGAGATTCAGTCTTTGAGAGAGCTCAAATCTAGCACTCAGATCCTAGCATGCTTTACAGTGAAAATGGACTCATTTTTGCATTGCAAATTCCATGCAAGTAAAAGCACTTGTTTAATTCCCTGCATTTAAAAAAAAAGAAAAAAAAAAAGAACTTGACAGAATGATTTGCAGCTGTGATCGACAAGCAGGGACAGACCGCTTTATCCCAAGCAGACATCATTTATCCACAGTTGTCAGACACACTGATAGCAACAACAACAACAGACAATAGGAGAAAACGCTGGTTTTAAACAGGGTATAGACAGAGCCAAATTACTAGTTTAATAAATAAGATAAAATAGGCAAAAAAAAAAAAAAAAAAAAAAAAAAAAAGTATGTTAAGAAAAAAAAAGAAGGTTGGCAGCAACACTGATGCTTCTAAGACTCCTTAAATTCTAATGAGCATTATATTGTTCTCAGTGAAAGAAGTCATCCAAACTGCCAGACGAAGTGAAAGAAATTATTTATCATTCAATATGAAAAAGAATATATATATATATATATATATACTGCTGTAAGCAAGTAAGGCATGCTGCTGCTGTATAATAGCATACATCTACACAGGTGGAGCTGGGGAAGGGTGGAGGGTTTCTGAAAGTGTGCTGTTGACTGAGTGTTTGAAGCAGCAAGCTCATTGGCTACTGATACAGCAGGAGCCAATCAGCTGTGCCCTATAGAGAACGATGTGATTACAAGCAGATTGAGTTAAGGACCTAACAATCTGCGCCATAGAGTTTCATGACAGAACTGTGAATGTGAAATATGAAGTGAAATTTGTCATGTTGTCATCAGCGGTGTCAGTTGCATCACTTCACAAATTTTCTCCCGTTACCTCATGGGATACTAAACTGTCCATCAGATGTCCATCTCAGAATCTCAGTAGTATGTCATCCGGGTATTATTTTGTCTATGAATTCTATGAATCTGAACATAGTAGTCTTTTCACATAATATTTTTTATTTTTTACAATTGATATTCGGATGCAAGGTTAGTTTTCCACTGAGTTTACTGCTATGCATTCGGGTTTGATGTTAGCACGGTAATAACACTTACAGGATATTCTACTAAGTATTAAACACTGCTCCATAAGTAAATTATACACATAAAAAGCAGTACATGCCAGTGAATTTGTCCCACTTTAGGTCCCATTAGTGAGTAGATTGTGATTTTAGATGGATAATTAACAATTAACCAACAGAACAACCATCTACTCCAATCAAGCGGTTCTAAAACATGCAAATGCCTTTCTCTCTTGTCTCTCTCCCTCTCGCTTTCACTGTTTCCATGCCTCTCTATATAGCATTCAAGAGTACACTGCTGTCCTCTGTGTGACAGTATGTTGGTGAGCACATGCAGCAACGACATCCAGCCCTCCTCTTGCTGCAGTCTCAAAGATTTCAGCTCCTGTCTCTGAGGGCAGGTGTCTCTGACAAACACATGTGTTAACAGTCAATTATCCAGTCAGTAGAGCCCCATAATTACAGCACAAATCAGTTCTGTGCCTGCCAGTGATATTCACAGAGCTCAGTAGGAGAGGGGCATTTTGAAATAGATGAACCCAGAGAAAGCTAAACATCTGATAGCATGAAGATCTGGCCGTCTTATGGAGCTAATAGCAAACTATTCCTGTAATGCAGCAGACTGTGACACAAATAAGGGCTCAGTGTGCTGCTGTATTCCCCGGATGCTGCCTCAGTTTGATGGTCTTATTGTGTTTGAAGGAGTGACAGAGAAACAGGCTGACTGTAAAGTGAGCATAGATTGCATCATCACAGATAAACTGGGAGCGAGAAAAATGTAAACGCAGGCTTTTTTTATGCAGAGTGAAAAACATATGTTCAAACATGGACAATGCATTTTGAAAAAGAAAACTGCACTCAAAAGGGCAGATTGGACTTTGCATGGTTGGTCTCCTCATAACTACATAAAAAAATGACAGAAGTCTGAGCTACTAATGAGAATCTTTAAGTAAACTCACCGACCCATGAGTATATGCTGAGAAGAATTTCAGATAGCAAGACGATGAATTGTGTCTGCATATTGTGATTTAGCACAGATTTTGTGTTTGAACTATTACCTTTTTTTTTGCAGAATTCCTTTAGTGAATTACATGCTAAAACACAACTCTATCAGACGCTCAACTAATGAACATTTTATCTATTTTTAACACACTGACCACATTCATTATATTTATCCTTCGTTTTATCAACGTAACCTGTACACAGAACTTTGAGTTGTGTTTCAGAAAGCTGGGTTCTAAACTCACTTTAATAGCCATTTTTAATTAACAGTGAGAAAAATATTAATTTCTAAACATAATAAAATTTTCATTTAGTTTGATATATATAATATTCACCTAAGAAATTGAACAAACAGAGGTCGATATCCTTCTGCAAGCACTTGAAAAATTCATTCTCGTAGTACAGCTCAGGACCTCGCATTAAATTGTCCTAGATTGAATTGTTTGCAAGGGCCACTGAACAAATATTTGACTCAAGGATAAATAAGGAGGGTATATTGATTACAGACTCAGAAGTAAAATCTTACATAAATATTTGGGGCAGAAAGTGATGCATTATGGGTCAAACAGCTCTTTGCTGAATGCAGTACAGAAGCTATACAAATAAAAACTGGCCAAGATAATTTATCTTCTGAAGCGCATACCTATGATTAACGCCAAATTAGCATTTCTACATTTTGTACAATGTACAGCAGCATGTGTTGTATTGAATTAGACAACATGAGTAAAATTGTAGAAGCTAGCATATGATCTTATAAGCCTCTATACTGTAACATCATCTATTGCATGTTTTAGGGTGGACCCTACTTTTTTCCCCAGATGAAAAGTGCACTTAGAGGACCAAAGGTATCCAAGCCTCAAACACATTTAGTGTCAACTGAGACAACTTGACAACAAAAATGGCTAAAGCAGAGATGTTTCTGGCAGCCCCTCACTTCACAATAGATGTTTACAGACATTGCTCTGAGACAAGGACAGAATGACGGTAAAGACCCTCCAAGCCATGAATGTCCAACGAATGTGTGATTGATGCCTCTAGAACGGAAAGAAGACGATGGCAATTTATAAGAAAGTCCAGCAATGGCGAACAAAATAAAGGGAAGCCCAAACACAAAAAGCAAGGACTTTGTTAAAAGACAAAACTATCACTTTCTTTCCCTTTTATAATTAAAATGTCCAGAGTTTTTGTAAACAATGCCTCAGACACAATGATATTCTTTCTGCAAATGCATTGTTGCATCAGCAGGTGGCAGCAAGTCTTAAGGGAGTCTTATTAACCCTTAACCAACCCTTAATTAACCCTAACCGTTCAACCAATTTGTTCAAAAACACTGATTAATTCAGGCATGAAACAATGTATGTATAAGTGAGTCATTGAATCATTCAATCAACCTATTTGTTCAAAAACACTGATTCCTTCAGGAATGCATTCAAAATGACCCCATATACCCTGATTCATCTTTCCCTACATTATTCATTAATATAGTCCAATTGATGGAGTGAATGAAAACGAGTGAGTGAATTTGGACATGGTGCCCTATTTAAGGGTATAGGGGTCGATTTCGGACACAGCCCAAGTGTATTTATGAGTGAGTCAATGAATCATACATTCAACTGATTTGTTCAAAAATGCTGATTCATTCAGGAATGAAACAAGTGTATTTATGAGTGAGTCACTGAATCATTTCTTCTACCAATTAGAATGTGACTGTTTATTAATGAACCGTTGAATCATTCACTTAATCGATTTTTTCAAAAGACTGATTAAATCAGGATCAAAACACCACCACTGTTGGTCGGAGAAACCCAAAGGTTCTTCTTTGACTTCGTTTGGAAATTTCCGTTTATGGAGCAACAACAGACAAAAGTCTGCATGACAATTGTGTATGAAATGTAAGTTACTCAGTATTAATTTATTGTTTATTTAACTGTTGTACAAAAGCAATATCACATTCGCAATTGTCTGTTTCCGGGTATCAACACAGCCCCTGTGTTGGGCAACAACGTTCTCTGTGTTGGGAACAACATCACTCTTTCTAGTGTGATACTGTTGTAACTAAACACTTTAAATAGGCAGACTTTCTTCTAAGTATAAGGAGTATAACCTGATATGTGAACATAATGAAATACAAAATAGAAAAAAAAAATCATAGATAGCATGTTATTTCTAAAATCAGGGTTCAATGAGTTCCTTACATCATTTGTTGTAATAAAATCACAGCACAACTGTATGTCCTTTGTGTAAAGGGCCAGGAGATTATATTTGTTTTTTCATTCTAAGTTTAGCCAAGAACTTTTCAACAAACATATGCCAAAAAGATTACATCCAGACTTTGGTATTGGTTTTATGAAATCGTTGAATCCATAAGTACCAGCAAGCTTATTTTGCAGTCGCATATTATGTGGATCTTTGGTTCTCTAATGAATCTGTCATGAGACTCAAATTTGTGTACCTTCAGAAGTTTGCTGTCCGGATCTTAATAACTATGCTGGTATACTCTTTACTCTGTACTTCTTAATTGTCTTTGATATGCCTTTATGGAAGCTGGATTTAAAAGTGCAAAATTATTATTAAACCAAAAGCAATGTTCTTTTCTACAGACCTTTCCTTCAGAGGGAGATGTATGATTTCTTAAAGCCGAAACAATGACCATCAATACTAGTGCTTTGGGTTTCTACGGTGTTCAGGGTGGTTGTAGGGGGTTGCTAGGGTGCTCTGGTCGTTGCTATGGTTTTGCTAGGGAATTTCTAGATTTCTAGTTTCTAGGGTGTCGCTAGGAGGTTGCTAAGTAGTTTCTTTCTGACCTAATTCGAAAGAGCCTCCCCTCGTGAAAAAAAGCATTATTGTATTTGAAATATATTCTCTTTTTCAAAAGTACATTGCAAATATACTAACAAAAATTGTACTGTCTTTATTAAAACAAAAAAATATATTAGCATCATGCTTTTACCTATTTTTACAATACAACTTTTAACACACTTTAAAATAATTGTACTTTAGTATATTTTCAAAAAATATATTTTCAAAAAATAAACTTGAAGTGAAATTCAGTTTTATTTATTTTTTATTTGCACTTTATTAAAAATATATTTTAGATATTATTTTATTTTAGACGAAAAGCAAACAAACAACGGAATCCTAGACGCAAACGCCACGAGGATGGGAGAGCGCGCCCCGTCACAGCTGAAGGGAGCTGCTTTAATTGCCGGCATCAGCTCCAACACAGGTGTAACTCCTTAGTCAATAATGACATCACTCACTCTAACTCCATCCTGCAAACCAAACAGAAAGACCACAAATAACCCATACTGGGTTCATAACACCCTCCCCCATAGAAAAGGGTTACATTTATGAAACCCAACCTAAACCCTTCACCTGATAACCCCCCACATTACTGTATAACACCAACTTCATCTTACTTCCAATGTCCTCAGCAACTACGGGCCCTGTAGAAGCAATTTAAGAGAGTAAAGCAAGACAAAACATTGTTCGTACACAGTTAGGAAGTATAAGGAGCTCTAGACAATGCGTCTGCCACCACATTGTCAGTACCTTTGATGTGTCGAATTTCAAGGGCATATGACTGCAGGAAGAGGCACCAACGAGTCAAACGCTGATTTGAGCACCGCAAAGAGTGTAAATAAGTGGATTGTGGTCAGTATGCACGACCAAGGAATCCGACACTGATCCCACATACACCTCAAAATGATGCAGGGCCCAAATCAGCGCTAAAGCCTCTTTCTCAATCACCGAATAATTTAACTGATAAGAAGAAAACTTCTTTGAAAAATAACTAACGGAACGGTGAATTCCCTCATCATCAGCTTGTAATAGTACCGCTCCCGCACCCACGTTGCTAGCAACCACACACAACCTAAAAGGGCGGTCAAATTTAGGAGCTGCTAACACAGGAGCGGAAGTGAGCAGTTATTTAGCTGCCTCAAAAGCTTCCTGACAGACAGAAGTCCAGATAAAAAATATATATATATATATATATATATATATATATATCGGCCTTTGCCTTCAGCAAATCAGTGAGTGGGGCTACTAAGGTGGAAAAATTCCTACAAAATCCCCGATAGTAACCCACTAACCCCAAAAAACGCATCAACTCCTTTTTGGTGGAAGGAGAAGGAAATCGATCAATGGCCTCAACCTTGGCCCGAACTTGACACACACAACCCTGTCCAACGACCTTACCCAAGTAAGTCACGGTGGCCTTGGCACACTCACATTTGGCCAAATTGACTGTCAGGCCAGCCTCAACAAAACGGGAGAACAGATCTGCAATACGACTCAAGTGCTGCTCCCATGAATCACAAAAAACCACCACATCGTCTTAAACCGCGACTCCCTCCAATCCAGAAACAACCCTACTCATAAGTCGCTGAAACGTTGCAGGCACATTTCTGAGACCAAATACATAAGAAAATAACCCCTCAGATGTAATAAAGGAAGAGATCTCTTGAGCCCTTGGGGTCAACGGAACCTGCCAGTTGCCCTTGAGCAGATCAAACTTACTTACAAATTTCGCTGCCCCAACCCGGTCAACACAATCCTCAATACGAGGAAGTGGAAAGGAGTCTGGTTTCGTCACTTTATTTACTTTCCTATAATCGGTACAAAACCGATAAGTTCCATCAGATTTACTGACAAGCAAGCAGGGGGATACCCAGCTGGAAAATGATGGCCGTGCAATGTCATGATCTAACATATATTGAACTTCAGCAACCAGATGTAAGAGTTTATTTGGGGACACACGATAAAAATGTTGGCGAATGGGCTCAGCATCCCCAAAATCAATATCGTGCTCCACCCAATGTGTACACGAGGGTACATCACCAAATAAAGAGACATGATGATTAATAAGAGCAGTCAAGTCAGCACGTTCACTCTGTTAAATGGGTCAACATTTTATGCACATTTTTCAAAGTCTCTGAATTTTTAAGACGTCCCAACAGCACCGTATCCTTGGGGAAAGAAACCCCTTCATCGATTTCCTCTTCCAAAGGAACAGTTGAAGTACTCTCAACTACCAGTGCAGGTTTCACATCTGTTCTGGTCTAACGCTTTAGGAGAACGACAATAATACGGCTTCAACAAATTAATATGACAACTGTGTTGACTTCCTTCTCTCTGGGGTGGCAATAAGATAGTTTAAGTCAGTAACTTGTTTCACCACTACATACGGACCAGTAAACCGAGCTTGAAAAGGTGAGCCCTCCACAGGTAACAGAGCCAACACTTGATCGCCAGGCATAAATTGTCGTTTCTCAGTTCGCCGATCGTAAAGTGACTTCATACGTCCCTGCGAAGAATGCAATTGTTCTTTTGCCATCTTACCCGCTTCATACAATCTGCGCTTAAAATCGTTCACATAACTTAAATTCTGAGGAGGCGTACCTTCAGTCCAGTTATCACGGAGCACAGCCAGCGGTCCCCGAACGGTGTGCCCAAACACCAAATCATTGGGACTAAAACGAATACTTTCCTGGCTTACCTCACGAGCTGACAACATAAACCACGGCAATCCCTGCTCCCAATCACCCCCCAACTCTGTACAATAAGCACGCAGTAGGGACTTCAGCGTCTGATGGAAACGCTCTAAAGCCCCTTGGCTTTGGGCATGATAAGCACTAGCTTTATTGTGCTTAATGTGCAACAGTTTCAAAACCTGTGAAAACAAATGAGACGTAAAATTAGAACCCTGATCACTTTGCACAATCTTCGGAATGCCAAAGATGGAAATGAACTGAGTCAGTGCCTTCACCACTGACTTGGCAGGGATTGTACGGAGGGGATAGGCTGCAGGGTACCGAGTGGATGCACACATTACAGTGAGCAAATAAATACTACCTGATTTTGTTCTAGGCAATGGGCCTACACAATCGATCAAGTGCTCAAAGGTGGACTAACAGCAGGAATAGGAAACAGTGGAGCAGGTTTGATCTTCTGGTTCGGCTTGCCTGTTAGTTGACAGGTATGACATGTCTTGATATACTTTGACACATCCTTTTTCAATTTAGGCCAAAAAAAAAATGACGAAGGATTCTGTCATAAGTCTTCCTTACCCCTAAATGTCCAGCAAGTTTATCATGAGACATCTCCAACACCAATGATCGATATTTCTCTGGAACTACCACCTGCAAGATAGGATCCCCAGCAAAGTCACTTCCATGAGGAATCCATTTCCTCACCAACATTCCATCCTGCAAAAGATAACCCTGAACAACATGCCTGATTTCATCAGGAGACGTCACACTCTCAAACAATTTATGGAGAGAAGAATCAAGTTTCTGCTCCTGGATCAAATCAGAAGAGGAAACAGAAAAATCCTCAGGCAAGGAAAATGCTGGTCTACCCAAAGAATCAGATGTTAACCTTGGCTGTGCAGAGGTCATAGATCGAGTTACAGCGCAAGCAGTAAATACCTGTGGAAAGTTCTTGTTACTCTCGTCAGGACCTGGAAGGGGAAAAGATGAAACCACATGAGGTGAAAAGGTAACAGGCCAAACCCTACCCCCAGCCAAATTATTTCCCTGGATTATATCCACCCCCTCCACTGGTAATGATGGACGCACCACAATCACCACTTCTCCATTCACAAGTTCAGATGACAACATAATTTTATGTAATGGGACAGACAGGACATTTAACCCAATTCCTCTAATAAGAACACTAGTCTCGGTATCACTCACAGAGGAAAATGGCAGCACATCCTGCAAAATAAAGGACTCCGAAGCTCCCGTGTCCTTCAGTGTCGTTACTGGAACTTTTGTCTCTTTACCAACAAGCGACACGTGCCCGTAAGTAATAAAAGGTGCATACTCTCCATCTTTTAACTGGTTAACCGCTGTAGGAGATCCTTCAGAAGACAAGCTAAGAGAATCTAACAATGGTGCCACAAGGCCTGCCGGTTTAACACGAGGAACCTTTCCTCCTTTACTCTTAGCTTTGAGCACAGGGCACTCATTTTTCCAATGGCCTTTACCACGACAATAATTACAGATCAGAGATGAATCCTTGGGCATGCGATCTATTTTATCTTCAAAAACATCACCCCTTTTCCAAAACTCAAAACTACTCTTGTGCGTTAAAATATAGTCATCAGCCAACTCAGCAGCTTTAGCAGTTGTTTCAGCTTTCTGCTCATTTATGTATGTTGCTATTCGAGCAGGAACAGAGTTCTTAAACTGTTCAAGCACAATTAAGTTAGTCAACTCTTCAAATGTAGTTACATCAGATGCCATACACCAGCGATTAAATGCAGTAGTGAGCTCTCTAGCAAACTCCACATGAGCCTCCTTTACACCCTTGGACAATGTTCTAAATTTTTGTCTGTACGCTTCTGGTACTAACTCATAAGCTTTTAAAACTGCAGCTTTAACAGTATAGTAATCATCGCAGTCCGCGAGTGAAAGGGCAGAATACGCTTCTTGAGCCATGCCAGTGAGCACACATTGCAAAAGCAGTGTACGTTCCTTACTAGGCCAATTTCTTGCATCCGCTATTCGCTTAAACAATGTAAAAAAGGTATCTGGGTCTCGCTCATTAAACTTAGGCATTAACCTCAAATTCCCAGCAGTATCAAAACACTTGAGAAGCACCCTGTAAACTTTACAGTGTAAAGTATCAGCTGAAGCATTTAGCCCACCTTCTCTCATTATCTCCAAGCGGTATTTCTGCAGCTCAACATTAGTCTGTTAATTTCTAGTTTTCTCACGCTCTACTTCCAATTTCAAACGTTCCTGTTCAAGCTGTAACAACAATAATCGTTCCTGTTGTTCAAAAGTTAAAGAGCCGACATGAGGTTTAACTTGACTGGTGGTAGCTGTATCTGACATTTCAAACAATACAGCCTTTTTTATTAGTCTTGTTTTAAGTACCTCTCTAATTGTACTATCCTTTAACCTCTTATCTCCAAGTTCAATTTCATAATGATCCGCAATTTTGAATAATTGATCTTTTGTACACGAATCAAGTAAACCATCAGAAGGAGAACTAATAAACTCTTCGACTAGATTTAGACATCTTTACACCTTAAAGGCACGTTACAAATAGAAGGAGTGTTTTACAAACCTAAGCAGGAGGAATAAAAATGGTTCCCTCTCCCTAACTATAAAAATAAAATAAAATAAAATGTTTTAACTAACTCAACCCTGTAATCTTCATGTGGTTACTGGTGAGGGGTACTTAAGCTGGTACGAAGAAAAGTAACCAGCACGCTGGCGACTCACTCATACCACGGATATGCACCCGAGACAACTGCTCTACTCACAGTCACCACATGCTCTACTCACAGTCACCACACAAAAATAAAAAAAAGTTACATTACACCCACCTGTTCCAAAAGGGAACAAGCAGCTACTCCTAACCAGGGAACACAAATATTATTAAATATTCCTCCCACAAAAGGATTTGCAAAAAAAATCACTTACCTTCTACAAAAAAAAAAAAAAAACATAGAACAGCCAAACTACAGATACAGCGCTCCACACATTCGTTGTCAAAAACAAACAAATCCAACGCGCATTTCCTTCAAAGTACGATGTATAAAACATCCCAAACAATAGCGCTAAACAAACAATCTCCCTTACAATTTTACATTCGGTTAATCAACACGCCAATTTCCAAACAAAATAACCGAACGCAAAACCCAAAACGCTTCCAAATCACATCGAAATACAACTAGAATTTTCAAACGTTAAAGGACGGACGAGCCCCCATTTGTCACGGCCGGCTCGCAAGCCGCGACAAAGAAGGATACAACACGCTGGATATTGCTCAAAAGAATAACATTTATTCAAGGACGCAAGGAAACAACGGAATCCCAGACGCAAACGGCACAAGGATGGGAGAGCGCGCCCCATCACAGCTGAAGGGAGCTGCTTTAATTGCCGGCATCAGCTCCAACACAGGTGTAACTCCTTAGTCAATAATGACGTCACTCACTCTAATGCTGCGTTCACACCGGACGCGAATAGCGCGTCAAATTCGCGCCTGCCGCGTCTAGTTTGACGCTTGACCACTTTGTGTTAATTCGCGTGTCTAACGCGCGTAAAAACAAAAGTTTGAAGCGAAATTTACGCGCGTCAGAGGTGAAAGTTTTGCCGGCCATCTTTTTTAGATGTTTATCGAGCATTAGCGTTAGCATTAATCGAGAGAGTCACCGCTCGTATATGCTCTGGAGAGCAGAAACAGCTGCGTAGGGGACATCGTCGCTGTACTCGGATCCACCAGACCCTCCGGAGGGTTTCATGAGTTTCACAATTTGCTCCAGGAGCTAGGTTTGGTGGACCTAACGGTGAGGACGCTGACGAGGACAGCGTAGGCCGTATAAGGCCTCGGCCTCGAGTGGTCGCTGCCTGTCGAGCCCGCGCTCTACAGCCCGGCGCGAGGTTCACCCTCGCCCGCACCCACCTAATCTGTCATTTATTTTTGTTTTGATAATAAATGGAGCCAGCCTCCAAAAGTGAAACCTGTCCTGTGATTTTTGTTTTTATACACTAAATTGTGTTTGTTGTCTTTACATTAGAATAATAATGTTTCATATAATCTAGAATAGATATGGAATAAATAGCATTCAATACAAAATGAGTATCTCTCATATATTGAAATCGAGTTTTTATGTGAAAGATTTGCTTTGTTGTGCATTTTAGTCATATTACAAAATAATTTATTGAGGCCAAACATAAAATAACATTATAAACTGTCACTTCACCACGTGACAGCAGCAAGCAGGCTCCTGATTGGTTAACGCTGCGCGAATTCACGCAGAAGTTCAGATTTTTCAACTCGGGCAGCAGACGCGAATTCGCATCAAACCCGTGAATGCACAAATAGCACTAATAAAATCATTCGCGCGTAACGCGCTTAACGCGCCAGACGCTCAATTCGCGCTATTCGCGCGAACTTGACGCGCGAATGAGGCGTATTCGCGTCTACCGCGCCGCGCTCTACGCCTCAATCGCGCCGCAGGAATTTTTTACGCGCGTAACGCGTCTTTGCATTGACTTAACATTGAAATCACTCGCGCCTGACGCGCTATTCGCGTCCGGTGTGAACGCACCATAACCCCAACTCCATCCTGCAAACCAAACAGAAAGAAAAACACGCAAACCACAAATATAACCCATACTGGGTTCATAACAAATATATATATATATATATATATATATATATATATTTATATTATTATTATTATTATTATTTAATATATATTTATATATATATATAAATACTTATGGTATATTGCTTACATGTTTCGAAGATACTCTAATTTGTAAAGTACACTTTATCACTAATCAAGCATGTAATCAGTCCCTACAGGCATATAGCATATAAGTAGGCTATAGGTATACTTGAAGTTGTTCAAATTTAGTACACAAAAGTACACTAAATACACTTAAAGTTATGCTTTACTAGTACAATTTAATTACAAGTAAAATATACTTAGCACAAAATTAGTTGTTTCAAAATAGCACACTTCAAGTTAACTAATCATTAACACACTTGAAGTATACTCTGTCTGAAAGTATACTAAGCATTTTTATTTTATTTTATTTTCTTCAACATGTGTGTTTCAGGTTGCACCTTTCATGCAGTTCAACAGTTGTTTCATTCAGCAGGTGAAAAGTCTAATCAATAGTATAAATACTGATGTGTTGGAGTGTGTTTGTTTTATCTGGTCCAGAATTGGAAAAGGAAGTCTGAGGGTACTTCTCAATATCCCTCCTCGTCTCGTCGCTCCTCCGTCCTCCATCCTATGACCCGGAAACCGATCGAGCTCAGCCATCTTGAAGGACATCTCAATTCTCTAATTGCACCGCGAGGAGTCGAGGATCGAGGAGTGAGAGGCTTCCCGAGGAGTTATGAGCAAGGATACACAGGTGTATCCTATACGGAAGAGTTTGATCGACTAAACGTGACGCGCGTATAAATTCTCCTCCCCCTTCACATCGGTCACAATAATTTGAATTTATACTTTACCTTTGCAGTTTATATAACCACACATATCACATATTTCAACAGGGTATCTAGCTTTATTAATATTTATTATGAATTTCTTAAATAAACAAACTTCAACAACATAAGGGCAGATCCTTTGAGCGCTGCTGATGACGCGTTGAAGTGATGCTTGAGTGGTCAAGTATTCCAATGTATAAAAAAAGCTTTCATTCGATTCCTCTGTCCTCCTTTTCTTTCCTTGCAGCCTTCCCTCGTATCCTACAGGGGGAGGAGCTGAGACGCGAGGAAAGGAAACAAAGATGCACAAATAAGAAATGAGAAGCACCCTAAGTCTCACACATAAGCACAGTCAACATTGTTATGGTCAGTATATAGTCCAATTCATTTAGTTATTTTTTGTGACCTGATTATCACAAGATGCTATTTGTGAGAGTGACCTGTTCATTTTATAACAAGAAACATGGGTTATTCTCAACAGTATGGATTGCATAGCTTAAATGAAGCAATTGAAATAGTATGGCAAAAACAGACAAGCCAAGGCTATTTTTTTTTTTTTTTTTTTTCTAGTTCTGACCTTCACAGTGTCTTAGATTTGCTTTTCACTGTGGAAGCTGAATTGCTTTCAGTTAAATGTGGTATTTATTTATTTTTTATTTATTGAGAAATTGCCACAAGGCTTCTCAGATAAGAGGGTTAAGGAATCAACTTTTGTCGTCAACAAAAAGTATAAAAAAAAAACAAAAAAAAAACTACCTAATGTCCTAAAGTTTTCACTTGAATTTTAATATTATATCTGAAAATAAAAAGCAGTTGAATATAATATTTGGGCTCTATTATGTTAAACCTGTAATTTACTAAATGAGTGGGATCCCTACTGCATTAGTTGGGAGAGATATTTTTTTCCTTAAGAAAAAATTTACATGTAGGCCTACCTGAAATTATTATAAATAAATTAATATTGAATCGAAGTGTGTAATACCGTGTACTGTGATATTTTAGAGATGGTAATCATACTGTTTACAACACAAAATCTCCTGATACTAAACTATCGGCTTCAGCAGATGTAATTCTGAATACCGGTAATCGGTATCAGCCCAGGAACTTTGATTCGGTGTATCCTCCATATTATCAATAGCATTTCACTACAGTACATGACTAATGTCTTAATCATAATCATTATTTACCCTGCCATCATCGTAGTCATCATAATGACATCAAAGTCGTTCCTGAGAACAGCAGAAATCTTTGTAAATATCATAAATTATAACCCACTTGTGAGTCACATGCAGCATTTTACCTGTAACCCTGAACGTATTTCCTTATTCAAATCAGGCCATTTGGGCCCTGCTGCACTTGTGTGGAATCAGCCATCCAGATATGAACATGGAAAATGGATCCACTGTCCAAAATTCAGCAACGTATTCATAAATATAACTGCTGGAGTTGGGGTTTAGGGCACGACATGTAGGTTGTAATAAAGTTAAAAGCATATGTGCAAGTGAATGATGTTCACTTACCAAAATCTGCAAAAGTGGTAAGTTAGGTTCTCGGCTCTCACTTTGGACGCTTTCATCTCTATAAATATGTTCTGCGGATAGCAAAGTGGGTGTCTAATTGGCTCGCATTTGATCCCATCACTCTAAGTAGGACTTGGTGCTATTAATGGTGTTCTAATTCTGTTTTCCTGCTCACATACATTACAGAAGACAACCTTATTTTGATAGAGTGTTGTGAAAGACTTCATTAGTCTAACGGCACTACATTGTGAATAATGGCACCTGCCTTGACCTTGTGCCGAGGTGTCATTTTGAATTGTAATGCCCAATTGTAACAGGGCTTTACAACTGATTACTGAACTCTGTCTGTTCAGCTATAATAGACAGCTCCTCCTATGTGACTAGACTCCTCAATGCTTGAGTTTGGATAGCACTATACAATACTCTTAGGGTTCATGGAGCAAGTTAAAACCTCAGAGATCTTGAGCAATGGTAATTTGGAGTGAGCAGTCTTTTATCTATTAATTCTATTATTCTGGTAATGTATTGAAATACATGCAATTCATTCATACAATGACTTGAAAAGTCTTATTAAAAGATTTGAAATTAGTTTGACAATCTTTTATTATTTCTTATAAAACAATATTATAACAAAACTGCTTCAACAGTTTAGTAGGGCTGTACAATTAATTGAAATAAAACGCAAATCAATATATGACTTACTGCGATTATCTAAAAGCTGCTGTTAAATTAAATAAATGTGTGCTGAAGTGAAGCTCTACCAAATCGTGCAGCCCTACTGTCACGAACTGCTCTGAGACACGAAGGTTGAGGATCCAAATGCAGTTTATTTTGAAAGGGTAATCCAAAGTACAGGCAGGCAGTCTTACAAACGAACACAACAAAAAGGCAGGGGACACAGGCAAAAAGGGGAATCCAAAAACTAGGCAAAGATCAAAAACCAAGAACACAGGATCAACAGAGAGAATGCTTGGAATTGCAGTGTAACACTAAACAAGACTTCGCAGGGAATGACAGATAGAACCGGGCTTATATAGGGTGAGTAAACAAGATGATGAGACACAGGGAAATGTGATCATGGCTGATTAGTCTTGGTAAAGGATTATGTGGAATGGAGTCGGTGGATGTGTTGTGATTGTCCGGGTTGGAGTGCCCTCTGATAGTAATTCCAGACACTCTCACCGGTGATCGTTACACCTACATTCTAGTCTTTTAAAATACCATATAATTTGACCTTTGTATGTCAAGGCAATGCTAGTTATTTGGTTAGTAAGGTTGCAAAATGCCATGTGGTGCAACTCCCTCAAAACAAACTGTATTTATGAATTATTCATGATATTTGTAAAATATGTCACTTAAATATTATAAATCCACATGATTTCATGGTGTAAGGAAAATGTGTCATTACTTTTTTACTAAAACTTGGATTAATGGGATTAATACAAATAAAAAATAAATAAAACTTGGTACCCTGTGTTTTAAATACTATTTGTAAATGAATTGTCCTTTTTCCTAATTATATCGTAGACATTCTCATTGTGATTGATCCTTGTAAAGAAGTTAGTGGGCTCAGACTCAAACATTTAGCTTGGCAAAACAGTTATATAAGAGTGATATGCTCTGTTGAAGCTAGACAGAATGTAAAGTGACTTATGTAAGAACCACTTAAGACCGTCTACACTGAGAAAAGTGACAATTCAACAGCTCATAAATGCTCGTAATAAGGGCTTGGTTAAATCCTGCAAACCTATTGACTCACCCAACAGATGTTGTCATTGTGTACAAATCAACACATGCCTGTATGTATTCGTGGAAGAAGGACGTTATTATTAATGCATATTTCCATTTTTCATGCTCTGATTTGGTAACGGGGGGTGGGGTGAGATGGGGTTGGCATTGGTTTCTATGAGTCAGATGGGTTTCAGAATTAATTCAAGAAAGATTAATATGAGACAGCCAGTGACTCATAGCACTGAAACATTCGAGACAAATACTTTTCCCCAATACGTGTCCCGAACAAATGTGCTCTTTTTATGTTCATTCATTTCGTTACATATGAGCTGCTCTTTATGGCTCCCCACCCAGCTGGCATTCAAAACTCATCCATGACAAAGTCATAATTTGCTGTAATATATATTATTCCATGGTGTTAGTAAGTTTCCATAGACTGCTATTGCAGAACTGTAACGTTCTCCCACCATGTAGGCTTCGCCAACAAACACCAAAAATGGTCTATATTATTTTTCACCTTCCTCTATATAGTAGGGAATAATGCAATTTCGGATTCAGCCCTAGTGAATTCTTGTGAATCTTCTTTTTTTTTTTTTTTTTTTGTGATTAGCAGTTATGTTGAAATGGCAAATGTAAAACAGTGCACTTCCTGGGGGTCATGCATGAGCAGATGAATGGGGATGATAACAGATAGCTTAGATGGTGTGTACTAGTTTGCCAATATCATGCTGTGGATTTAATTTGATGACACTGCATACACACGCTTATAATATCATGCAAAACGTGTTGCTAAGAGAGTCTTGTTTCCTACGGGACAGCATGTGTTTTGTTTTGTGCAGAATTCAGCTTTGTGCTACTGGGTTTACGACTCAGCAAGACAGCTCAGGGTACAAAGATACATGTTCCACTGGTTTGCCAGCATGATCTTCAAATAATATCAGCAGTCTGACCATTTCAATTCAATCCAGTCATTATCAAGAACTGGCATGCTGGGGAGGGACTAGTGCTCAGGAGCCTGGAACTCACATTCGACAAGGGATAATGGGCACAGGTGCCACCCGTTAGCTTGCCCCTTTCTGTTGTCGAATCCATTTGCATATTTTCATTTGCCTCGTCAAAGAAGGATTTTGACCCCCTTAGTGGGGTGTTTTGCAGCAATGACTGATTGGTATTCAGGGATTCTGCAAGGTTGGAGAGGAATTAAATGAAGACAGAACCAGTTAGTCTCGGAATAATGTTTGTTGAGTCAACAGATGGCAGACGCAAGCACTCAAGAATTCGGATTGTCCTTAAAATGCATTTTAAAATGGCCAAACTGCCTCTTATTTTAATATTTTTCCAGTCCGGGTTGTCCTGTGATGGCATTCCTGAAATGTCTAATGTGACAGACACAAACACACTTTGACAAGGAGACCATCTGTGTTCGTCGCATTTGTTTGTTCGCTTATGCATTGTGAACACTTTTAAGTTCATATTCTGGAATTTGGCCTTTGGTGCTGCTGGCACAACCTGACTGTTGGAAAATGTCCATGTGGGCACAGTACTGTTTACATCAAAATGTGATCAAACCCAAACGGAAATGTTCTGGCTTGCTTAATTGTACACCAATGGCATGTGGATTTCAACATTAAAATGATAGAAAGGACAACATGATGTACATTGAACCCTGTATTTGGTGTATGGGATTCGTGTGAAACATACAAGAGAAAAGTACTCAGTAAACCTGAAGCTTGTTGATATTAACAGCTGGGAAGACGAAAAAGTGCAATCATGTTCAAGTCAGCCTGAATCAAATGGGCTATAAATCACTCTTTGACATCAGTTATTGTAAGATGAGTGCATGGATGCAGATGATGTCAAGTCACTGCCATGGTGACGGATGGGGACAATACATTTTTCAGAAGGAGAGGTATGTGTTTGTAGATTGAACTAAACATTTAAAGACATAAGATGAGAAAATAAGAGAGGTATAGTGTTGAGCACCATGAGACTTTTTACAAGCATTAATGACAGTTTTAGAAATTGGGTCAATGACATGATGAATGCTTTTTTTCTTTTCTTTTTTCTTGGTCTATTATTTCAATTACATTTAAAAATGCTTAATTATTTTATGATGAACATGGTTTTTATTTCTAAAATAGTAATTTTTGTGAGGAAAATCATGTTCATGAGGATATTCATGTTCATGTTTTCATGTCTCTTATTGTGACGTTTTCCCATTGTCATGTTCCTGGTTTTGTCATGTGATTCCCTTATCCCATCATGTGATCCTGTCATGTGCTTCCCCTTCTTCTTCTTCTTATTTCGTTTTTTGGCGCATTGCATTCTCAGTGCATACCGCCACCTACCTTTGCTGTTAATGTGCTTCCCCTGTTCATGTGTCTTGTTTTCATTGGTTCATTGTTTGATTGTGTACAGGTGTCCCTTATTTAGTCACTAGTCTTTGTATATTGCCCTCATGTTACCATTAGGCTTGTTTGAGATGCGCCTTGCCTCGCCTGGAATGTATGCGAGAGTAGGCGGCTGCAGTGAGAGGAGGAGTGAAAAAAGCGCAGGCAAGCCGGACAGTTCTCTTCTCGCAGTGGATCTGACACCTGTGAGATCAAAGATGGATATCGCGGGATTCACGCTCGTGCACAGTGTTGCTAATAAACTGGATGGAATTTAAGTTCTGTTGCTTTGATATGAAAATAAATATAATGAACAAGACACCCAAAGTACTTATTTAATTCCATGTTTATCAATCTTTTTTTCTTTAATACAGACATATGTGTTTGTTTTTTTTTTTGTTTTTTTTTGTTGTTGTTTTTTTATAAAAAAAATTACATTGCATAACCCAAAGAGATCGCACTGTCAGATAGTTTGGGACATATACACATAAAACATGATATCAGAGTTTTAAAATCAAACAGTTTAAAAGAGAACAATAGGCTACATCACGGTTGTTTAAACCAATGAGCATTAAGCTGTGTCGTCAGTAAGTCGTTTCCCATCATGCTTTTGATCAGCGCAGTCAGTGGAGAGCAACTGCGCTCGACTGCAGAATCCGACACGTCCGACTTGCGGTCGCGAGAGTTTTTTGACATACGTCAGCATGACATCAGAGCAAGGCGGACCGCACTCGGACACATTTCTAACCGGCATGCATCTCGCGCTGATCACCGGTGATCGATTCTGCGCAGATTTTGCTCATCTCAAACAAGCCTATTGTCTTTTGTTTAGCTTTGTTCCCTATTACCGAGTTCAAGGTCAAGTTTAAGTTCAAGTTGGGATCTAAATAAACTGCACATGGGTTCTTCAAACTCTCCTTCAGTGGACTACTGTGACACTGAAAGTAGTAAATAGAACATATTAATAAGTAGTTTGGTCTAATAATTTATTATTTCTTCATGTGGTGCAACCAATACAGGGGAGCTTAAATCAGGAAATTATATGAAAGAGACCTTGGTAGACAGTGTGTAAAGGTAGTGTTATAATGGTTAACTAAAACTAAAACTATTAAAAACATGTTTGTTAATTGAAATAAAGCTGAAATAAAATATACATTTAATTTAATTTAATTTAATTTAATTTAATTTAATTTAATTTAATTTAATTTAATTTAATTTAATTTAATTTAATTTAATTTAATTTAATTTAATTTAAATAATAATCTAAACAAAAATTAGAAATATTGTCTTGGCAACTAAATGAAATAAGTTTAACTTGAAGCACTAAAATGACTAACTGGAAATAAATGATAAAAAGTTTTTTAAACCTAAATAGAAATAAAAACAATAATAATAGAAAATAGCACATTACAAAATTACTAACAATACATATGTATTTAGTTAGTAAATACATAAACTAAAATGAAAATGAAAAACTGAAAATATAAAAATGAATGCTATAATAGCTAAAATAGTATAACTAAAATAGTATATAAATAAATCAATAAGTCTCTTAAATTATAAATAGTTTGACCTTTTTATGACATAGCATGGTTAGGTTAGGTTAGGTTAGGTTAGGTTAGGTTAGGTTAGGTTAGGTTAGGTTAGGTTAGGTTAGGTTAGGTTAGGTTAGGTTAGGTTAACTAAACTATAGCCTATATATGAAGAGTTCAGATGCAAAAGCCTCTAAGTGCCATCTGAAATTTTCTTCTAGAATGATAATTTTTATCAAGCTCGTATATTTAAGTTCAGTAATTTCACTTAAATGGCAATGAAAATAACCTATTAATTGTCATTTAAGTGAAATTACTGAACTTAAATATACAAGCTTGATAAAAATGATCATTCTAGAAGAAAATTTCAGATGGCACTTAGAGGCTTTTGCATCTGAACTCTTCATATATAAAAAAATCTAAATATGATTTTTAAAAATGTATGTCCACTCATGCTTTGTGTAAGAAAATGTTATTTTTACTGATATACCACTTGGCATTTTTACTGTCACTAACTGTAAACTTTTGTTGAAATGTGAAACCATCATGTTCATAAATATTGAATTTCAAGTAGGAAAAAAATAAAAATAATCATGTCACTGACCTAATCATACATTTCTTGAATCCTTCTCAGTTATAATATGAAATCTAATGATTAAGAGCAGTTGAAATACATTCAAATAGATTAGTTTATATAACACATACAATGCATTTATTTGCTAAACTCATCAAACCTGAAACATTCAGTTCAGTATTCACTTGAGAGGATTGAGAAAAGAGTCTCAGTCTTTAAATACAATCCCAGAGATAGTTTGCATAATCGATGTGATTACAGAACTAAATGGCACAGTACAAGGCTTTGAAGGACAGAAGGTTAGATAAAATGAGGCTGTGCCCATGGGCTTAAATATTTCATTAATTTAAGTTAAACCTATATTTTGAAGACATGCATTTGAACATGCACCATCTCCTTTCCCACAGCAGCCTGAAACGATGAGCTTTTCTTTCTCACTTATACGAGACAAACCTCTCTGGAGTTGCTTTCTTTCAGAATTCTGATAGAGCCTTGTTTAAACATCATCTTCCATTTCATGTCTTGGGTATTCAACCATGCAAGGCAGGCTTAAGATTCAATGGGTACAAGAGAGGTTTTGGGAGTCTTTCAACATGGTACCTTCACCTGAACTGTTCCGACAGAAACCGAACCCCTAAGTGGATTATCCGGCGCACACATGAAAGCACGTAAGAATTTCTTCATAGTGACAAAACATCAAAGAAGAGGAAGAAAAAATCTTTAAATATACTTTAAAAGGACACAAATTAAATAAATAATGTGAAAGGAGAATCAGACAACATTTACAATGGGAACTTTCTGGCAGATTTGAATGTGATTGTTCTGGCAGCGGCTTCTTTCGAGACGAGCTGTCAATTTGCATATGTGGACGAACGAGGAGGCATTTAGCATCTGAATGACATTTGTGTGCCAGGTGAGAGAGAGTGAGCAATAACAGAGATGAGCGGAGACAGAAGGACATCTGAGGGAAGGACGCAAAGAAATCAAAGTCAAACCCAGTTCCCATTAAGACTGACCAGAGGAGACCTTGGTCGGATGGCCGACGGAATTTCAAATCGCTTTCATGAACGGGACGGACCTCAGAATGACTAGACTATAAGCTTGAAGTGACATCTTTAGAATGGAGGATGACAACGGATTTTGTAGAGCTCATGGATGTTATGAACTGAGCAGTCTTTGATTCATGCAAGCTTTGGGAATCAAACAAATATCATCAAACCCTATCTGCAAAAGGGAAACAAGTGTGTGCACTGAATATTAACTGTCATCAGGGAGTCACCGGTGTGTTATGAACCACAGATCTTCAAATCCCGGTTGGTGCAGCAGAATTAGAATAACATTGTTCTCTGTGCACCTGTGATGCTTTAAAAACCGGAGGAAGACTAACACGTCCAAGGTCACCAGATTGATCACTGCTCATACAAGACCTTTTTTTACCAGTGCGGTGACCCAGATTAAAATCTGCTGATGCCAGTCAGCTTCCAGGCCCTATTCAGATGCTGAAGGACACAAAATGAGCCTTGGCTCCTTTTCGACAGCATCGCATTGCTATAAAATTGTTATTGCTTTCTGGGCACATGGTTGGTCATTTATTGATGCACAACTCATTCATTCTCCTGAATGTAAAAGGACTCAGAATAGTAATGTTGTGTTTTGCATTTCTGCTAACTTCTGTAACCAGACAGACGGTATGCAGGCCCAGATGCTAGACCAGCACTATTAGCACTGCACTCAAAAAAATAAACCTAACCTAAACGACCTAAAAAGCTTCGACATCCATCTAAAAATCTCTATGAGTGGGAACATATTAACACACAGATGAAGCAACTCATCAACCTACAGTGACTTGTCGCCTTCCATTGTCAACTGCGATCATTCCTGTTGAGTGTCCTCAATCTGGCAACCCGCGTGAGCTTCGAGTCTGAGGAGGAGAGGGCGGGAAAAAATGATCAGTAAACCTTTTGTACTTGAGCTCCAGTTAAAAAATGTTGCATTTACATTTTTACAGCATCTTTCATGATTAAGGTTAGGTGCTGCCATTGCATATTCCTCAACATCTGTACCACTGCTTTCAGTTTGGAGAACCAGCTGGTTTTCACTATGTCATATTTTGTACTCTTGCTCTCCTAGTGAGGGCAGCTGAGCAGAAATGATGTTCACTGCACCATCTCTGTTCTTGAATTCTCAATTTAAAGAGGCTACAAACACTATACACACAGTGTGAAACCCTTTGGTGCGTTTTCAATATGCATGCTTCACAACCCAATGATTGGAACACACCAGTCCTCAATTTTAGGAGAAAATGAATGAATGGATGATAAATCCTGACTGGTGTTGAATTAAGGGGGAAAGTTGTTTGCTATAACAGTGGAATATGCTTCAGATTAACTTCAACCATCTGCTTTTAGGAGAACTACAAAGGCTAAAGATGAGTGACAGAGGCAACCAATTTCCTCAGGGGAGAATTTTCCTGCGTTCTTACTTCAGTGAGATCATGATTTCCACCTGCTCTCTGAGTAATGTTACAAATAAAAGTGAGAGAGGTGTGTGTAGCATATGTCTGATGCCAAAATATGGCAATTAAAGTTTACTTTTTCTGAACTTTTTATTACTATTCCCGCGCGCTATTCCCCCATAAAATAACTGATTTTAAATAAATGAATAACATAATAAATACAGTATACACATCAACATTGACAACTAATTTATGTGTTGGCTCTGAAATGTAAACAATCTGGCACAAATATAAGACAACAACCCAGTGTTGGCTGACAATCTTATTGGAATATTGCTACATATTCTGTTGACAGGTGGAAATCCATTGTTTGGCCACCTTTCTTTTTCAAGTTGCTATGAAGGTTCAAAAAAATTTATTAAAGGGCCATGAAACCCCCCACTTTAAACAACACCTTTAAAATAAATTGGATAAAGAACTTTATTAATTAACCTGCATCTATCTGGAATCTGATCCCTAATGTTATTTTTTTTCCAACTAGGGTGTTTAAAATTCTTATTAACCTGTAATTATAACATGATGAAAGTCCTTATCAAATTATCCCTTTTTCATAGGCAAATGTTATTAGCTTGGTCCCTCGTCTTTAAACCCAATTTTACACCTCACTCTTATATAATTTGGAATAATAAGGACCTACTGTATCCATAAATCTCTTTTCTTTGATAGTTGATTCAATTTGTAATTATTCTGAGTTATTGGTAAAGCAATGGAATTCCTGTTACTCCAAAAGAGTTTGCAATCGTGGCTGATGCAGTGCCACAAGGAGTTCTCATGCTTTTTAAAAGGATTTTATTTTGCATCTCTTTGTCACTCAGTGGATCTGTGTATGTCATGAGGATGAAGGTAGACAAACCCAAAAGCAGACTGAATGCTCACACACAATTTATTGTAGACAAAACAGAAAACAAAACCCACGAGGGGGCAAAACAAGACAAGAGGCAAATAGCCTTGACGATGACGATGACGATGACGGGACAGTAACTAACAGCAAAACAATTCTCACTATACATTAAACAGGATTCCAGACAAAGTACTCACAGAGGTGTATCATAAAGATAGACACGCACGATAGACCATATTTGACAATGAACCAACAAAGGACAGAGAAACACAAGGGGGTTATAAAGGGAGGCT
This sequence comes from Leuciscus idus, assembly GCA_021554675.1. Classification (NCBI taxonomy): domain Eukaryota; kingdom Metazoa; phylum Chordata; class Actinopteri; order Cypriniformes; family Leuciscidae; genus Leuciscus; species Leuciscus idus. The sequence continues at coordinate 13,744,912 of CM038630.1, forward strand.
AAAAATGAACACAACAGGTGAAACTAATATGGTAATAATTACAAAACGAGGATAACAAGGGGACGGGGTTAGAAACGAGACAACAAGCACATGGCCCAAACAAATGGCCATGTGCTGCACATAAAAACATGGGTCTGTCATGATTCTGCCTCAAGACGAGAGAAAATCAAGAACAAGATGGCAGAATCATGACAGTGTAAGACATTTGTAGGTAAACAGTGCCTTTCTTCTTCATCTAAATAAAAAAACAATTAGACAATTCAAGTCTTGTTTCAGGAGGAGTCTGTTTCTATACTATATGTAATTTCTTATTGGAATGGTTATTTAAGATGACATTCCCTGAAAAAAAAAAAGTTTGGACACCTCACAAATACCTGATTAGAATGAGAGAAATTACCTTTAAGTTAATTCATAGGTTTTACCAAGATAAGTGCTTTCTCAAAAGACATAAGAATGATATTAATACCCTCTGTTCTTTCTGCTTAGAGAAACCTGAAACTACTCTACATTTATTTTGGAACTGCTCTTTAACAGTGACATTTTGGTGTGACATTTGTGATTTTATCAAATGTTGAATCCTAACTTTGAATTTACATATAGAAATGTAATTTCTGGTTTTCATTTATTTTATAAACCTTTTTTTCTGTAAGCTACATTTCACGTTCACAAATGTAAATTTATTTAAGATTTAAATTTGAAATCTATTGAGTTCTCTAAAAACTTAAAAGCTATAAGAACAGTGGCTGTGTTTAAGGACTTGGCACTTAATCTGGATTGAAAGACTGAAGGAACTTAATCTGGACAGGATATTGGAGTATTGTTGTATTATGTTATGACATGACAACAGTTGTTCTTTTTTCTTTTTTTTTTTTTCTTTTTTTTTCTTACATGAAAAAAAACAAAAAAACATTTCTAACCGGCATGCATCTCGCGGTGATCACCGGTGATCGGTTCTGCGCAGATTTTGCTCATCTCAGACAAGCCTAGTGCAATGCTGTGACGTGGACACAATGTAGATTTTAAACCCGGAAGGCGAAAATCAAAATGAACCAGTTTTCCCCTACAATAAAATCTAACAGATGCTTATATTGTCTTCAATGATGCAACACACACACACCTCTGTTAAAATCTCAGAAAATTGTGTTTGGGGTTTCATGACCCTTTTATTATTAAAACTAATTGTATTATTATTAACTATTATGAACTATTACACAGCATTCTGGAATTATTATTATTATTATTATTATTATTAAATATACAAATAAAATAACACTTCATGTCTGTTTTAGAGTTTTGCATCTTTCGTGATAAATATATTCAAGTCAAATCAACATTTCATGTCCGTTTGTTTTACTTATTTATTGAGAAGCCATATAAAAGTGGGTAAAATGAAGAGAAGTAACATTGTTTTACATACCTCTGCCTATTTTCTATGTTTCATTCAGGAAATGCATATTCCAGATGTATAATGGGATAATTAGGATGCATTCAGGGACCTAATTCTCTGCATGATTTCCTCTATATTATCTCAAACAAGCACTGATTAAGAAGAAACACTTTCGTGATTAAACTGAAAGTCTAATTGAAAAGTGCAATACACAGAGTAAATGAAGAATTAGAGAAAGAGAAGGGGGGGAAAAACGACAACATGAAAGCAAATGCAGCGATAGCATTCCTGCTGTTTTCTTGGACAACATCCCACAGTAGATGGGTATATATATATATATATATATATATATATATTTTTTTTTTTTTTTTTACCAGGATGGATGTGGAAGGCCTACTCAAAATCATTTCATAAAACAATTTGTTATTAAAAAAAAATCCAACTATTAAACATTTTTGTAATAGGAGATGATTTTTTTATTTTTTATTTTGTGAATACTTTTTTTTTTTTACCAGTTTCTTTGTCGAGACACTCAGATAAAGACTCTTGGCATTAAAGTTTACAAAGGTTGTGTGAATGCTAATAGTAATCAGAAGTGTCCCATTTTAACTCCAGCTCTGTAAGTATAGCTTATATATATATATAGACAAAAGGCTTACGTAGCCCAGACAATCAAGGTAGCCTAATTCATTATAATGGTCCCATTTAAATATCTCAAGTGCTTTCTGCTTTTACAAAGAGCACAAACTAGTCTCTACAAAGATTAGGGAGTACATCCATCACATTTTCCTACCCACTCACTGACTTCTGAAAACAATTAGCATCTTAGCATTATTTATTGAGGTGATAGTGGAGTATGGCAGCGCTGTGGTGCACTCTGACCCCACTGATGGCATGATAAGTCTTTAAATGAAGGTGTCCTTGACTGGATTCACACAATCCTAATGGGAATAATTAGCCCTGCTTGCTATAATTGACACTTTATGTGAGCAGCATGGCAACAAGACAAAAATAACAAGGAGCTGCTAAAACTGTCAAACCAAAAGTCTCCCTCTCCCACTCCATCATGCATACTAATTGTGCAAGGTGCAAACAAACAACAACAAATGATTTCTTCATTTTAAAGCGGATTGGATGGATGGATGGATGGATGGATGGATGGATGGATGGATGGATGGATGGATGGATGGATGGATGGATGGATGGATGGAAGGAAGGAAGGAAGGAAGGAAGGAAGGAAGGAAGGAAGGAAGGAAGGAACGCTTGGTTTCCTGAACATTTTGATTTGTCTGTTATTAATATTCAAAGAGTTGCACTTCTCACAAAGAATTATGCCCTGCTAAAAAGTTCTGACCTTTATGTTGCTGTTCAATTGAGAAGGACGACACAAATAAGAAATAAGCTAATATCCATAAAATGAAAACACATTAAGCACATTCCCCTACCCTAGTAAGGTATAAAAGAGATATTTTAGCATGCTATAGGAATCATAGGTAAATAGCACAGGCATTTTCCTCACGCAGTTTTAATCCTTAGTCATATTAAAACTGAGAGGCAGTATCTGTGGAGAATAGCCAGAAAAGAAAAATGATTCAGATCAAAAGGATTAAGTAGAGAATCAGAAGTCACACCCTGTCTCCTTCCAGATGCCAGACACTGAAACCGTAAGTGTTATTCACGCTCAAGCCTGTCACTGGAAATTTAATAATGCTGGAGGTGAATAAAAGAGTTTAAATTCCTGTGGCAGTCATGCAGTAAGAGGAAGGAAAAGAAACAAAATATCATTATCTTACTCTTAGTGTCAGATTACAAGCAACATTTTGCACGGACAATACAATATTTAGTACAATATATTGCTCCTGATATGGGTTTTCAAAAGGAAATTGGGATCAATGGCAGTTAACTTCAGATAAATAGAAATTGCGAGCATGATCCAACTACAATATTGATTATCTGTTATGTACACGCCTACAGTAGATCTATGTTTTGTAATTATACAGTTACTAAGGACATTTTCAGATGAGAAAATGATTGACAGTTCAAAAATAAAACAAAAGAATTTTGACAACATGCATGAAATTGGATTATGTTTAAGGGAGTTACTTCAACTATATAGGCACTTTTGGCTATGGACTTGTCCAACAGTGTATGTTACACACATTGAAGGAGAATTCTGTGTTTGTTTGTTTTTTTCTGAAAGTCATAATCATCATCATTAATGAAGAAAGTATTACTTATATAGCGAGGACACATTAAAATAATCAAAGTGACAGTTAAGACATTTATAATGTTAGAAAAGTTTTATATTTTAAATACAATCTGTTCTTTTGAACTTTTTATTCATCAAATATCCATGACAAAAAAAGTTTATCTAAAAACTGCTGGGTTGTGTTAACCCAATTTTGGGTCAAATATGGTCTCACCCAACGTTGGGTTAAAAATTAAATTTAAAAATGGACAAACCCAGCCGTTGGTTTACATTTTTAATGTAACCAATGCAATTTGTCCATTTTTAAATTGCATTTTTGTCCATTTTTGATTTTGTCCAAAATGCAATTTGTCCATTTTTAAATTGCATTTTTTAACCCAACGTTGGGTGAGACCATATTTGACCCAAAATTGGGTTAACACAACCCAGCAGTTTTTAGAGTGTAGTTTCCAAAAACATTAAGCTTTTTTCTTCTTCTTCTTTTGTTTACTTGAGCACCAAATCAGCATATTAGAATGATGTCTGGAAATTCAGCTATGCCATAACAGGAATATATTAAATTTTACAATGACAGTTTTACTGTTGTTTTTTTTTTTGTTGTTTTTTTTATAAAAGCAAATTATATTTGCTTGCTTTGTTTTTACTGACACTGTTGTGCTGATAAAACTTCTGATAAAAACTTTATTGCATGCAACATTTTTAAATGTTCTAATAAAAGTTTTTTTTTTTTTTATAAATGCAATAAATAAATTCAGTTTATTGTTGTAATAATTAAAAAAAAAATACATGATTTACTTTTATGTATTATTAAACTAAGTTACTAAAACATAATTAGCTGTGTACCACATTTCATGCACAACACAAATATAATTGTGATTTATTTATAATTATATTCATTTATATTATATTTTTAACATTTTGTCTGTTTAAGCTTGATGTTTATGTTGCAGCTCATATCATATTTGATTTGACCTCCTGAGGTTGATGATCAACACTTTCTGAAGGTAAAGCCCCTCCTCTTGACTAAAATACTTGTGTAGTAGCCATTTGCTACATCTGTCCCTACAAAATGTTTTAATAAACAGTATTTTAATAAACAAATATTATAGTACTAGTATGTTTAAGGGTTATGTTTATTGTGTTTAAGTTTGGTTTTCCCTGTTTCTGTTTGCCTGAGTTCTCATTCATTATTTGTTGTCATGGTTACTGATTGCTTTGCGCGCCTGTTTCTTGTTCAGTTTGTTTTCTGCTGTGTATTTAAGCCCTCAGTTTAGTTCTACTCATCCAGTATTGTATTTGTATTTGTAACGCTGTTGCGTTCTTACCTCTCTTTGGTTTGTCGTTAAATAAAAACATGTTTTGCTGCACTTGGATCCATCTCCTTGCCTGCTTACAATATAACTGTATGATTATATTACAGTACTATTACTAGTTGTTTGTTAATATTGTAATGCACAGGTTGTTCTATAAGCCTTAACCTGGAAAAAGAGTAATTAATAATAATAATTTGTTACATTTATATAGCGCTTTTTCTGAGACCTCAAAGTGCTTTACATAGAAGGGGGGAATCTCCTCAACCACCACCAATGTGCAGCATCCACTTGGATGATGCGACGGCAGCCATATTGCGCCAGAACGCTCACCACACACCAGCTTACTGGTGGAGAGGAGACAGTGATGAAGCCAATCAGTATATGGGGATGATTAGGAGGCCATGATCAACAGAGGCCAAGGGGCAAATTTGGCCAGGATGCCGGGGTTACACCCCTACTCTTTTTCGAAGGACATCCTGGGATTTTTAATGACCACAGAGAGTCAGGACCTCGGTTTAACGTCTCATCCGAAGGATGTATACATCAAATCGAATTTGGAACCGCATACATTACTACTCTTACTACTTTTACCATATCTTTCTATGGCAGAAATAGTAAGGGTAATATGCGGTTCCAAATGAACATGACTGAGAGGGAACTTTCTCATTTCAGAAGTTCACCTCATGGCACTGGCAGACACACAGATGCACATTTTCTAGTAAAGGCATCCCTCTCTGTTAATGTATGCAACATCACATGCATGCAATTCACAATTCCACATCAGACAGCACAGTCACGGACATGGGAATGTGAATATGGCCGGAGGGTATGCACATTCTGACTACTAATATTTCTACTTTTCTTGTGCCACTTTCCATGTCGTCAATCAGAGAGGTCACTATTTAATCCTCAGTTGTCTTATCAGGTTCAGCGAGCGCGCTCTAAGACACATCACCTCAACAGCTATTTGTGTCTGATCGCTGGCGACTGAAATTGGAAGCCGTGGCATATTGTGCATCCTTTATCGTTTCACACATGAATTATGGATGCTGCTTGAGCTACTTGGTTTCCAAGAGCCAGTGTCCTTCATACGGACACATCTATTTGGAAGGTATAATATATGTTTCATGACTCTGTCTAATGTTCCTGGAAGACTTCTAGTCTAGGAGGATAGAGAAATGATCTGGTGAGGAAATAGGGGGCCATATTTGGGCCCAAATGTTGATTGATAGGGAAATAAAGTTATCTTTACATTACTACTGAAAACAGATTGAGCATCAGTCATGTTCCTTCCAAGAGCTCCAGCCTTTTCTTATGCCTGTAGGGTGATACTAGTAACATTTATTTACATGTTCCTTCCCAATTCAATGATGACTATAGTTTGGTAGGTATCTATATACACATACAGACACATACAGACACATAGTGTGTGTGTGTGTGTGTGTGTGTGTGTGTGTGTGTGTGTGTGTGTGTGTGTGTGTGTGTGTGTGTGTGTGTGTGTGTGTGTGTGTGTGTGTGTGTGTGTGTGTGTGTGTGTGTGTGTGTGTGTGTGTGTGTGTGTGTTTAAATATCATAAATCATTTCGACTTACAAACAACAAGAACAACAATATGTAAGTGCTGTGACAGTTATAGCAACTATACAAGTATTTTATAATACATATTATTTATTTAAACAAATAGGCTTATAAATATATATTTAGGCTTATTGTATGTATATGTATATATATATATATATATATATATATATATATATATATATGAATAGTTCAGATGCAAAAGCCTCTAAGTGCAATCTGAAATTTTCTTCTAGAATGATCATTTTTATCAAGCTCGTATATTTAAATTCAGTAATTTAACTTAAATGACAATTAATAGGTAATTGTCATTGCCATTTAAGTGAAATTACTGAACTTAAATATACGAGCTTGATAAAAATGATCATTCTAGAAGAGAATTTCAGATGGCACTTAGAGGCTTTTGCATCTGAACTCTTCATATATATATAATAGGCTTATATATTGTTTTCTATATACATTTTAGTTATTCATACCCAGAAAAATATGTAGCACATAGAAAACTCTATCAGTTTCAGATTTCAGCGAGGGAGGCCGCAAATTAATATTCAGCGGTGTGCTAACCTCCATGTCATGATGATCAATGAGCTTTGTTACTGGAACATGATCTTTCACACCTACAAGCTGTCCATCAACACTTTCTTTGCAGCATAATAATTAGGAGCAAGGCGCCCGCAGATGCGTTATGTCTTGCTTTTTAGACCTGGCCAAATAGTCCTACTTAACTTACAACAGGTACATTTAAAAAGTGATTTTAACATTTATACTTTCAGGAGCGGAGTAAACGGAGTTAGATGTCGGTTACTACTGCATTCTTCTCATACACTGGTAGGACATGAGTTGAGATTTTTTTTATTTGACATATACTACTCATCCACTGATGGATCGCACTGCTTGAATTTCATTGGCTTAATGTAACCTGAGAAATGATGGAACAGGTTAATTAATAATATGATTATCTAGGATCGTTCAATGTGTGTTTTTAATTAAAATTATACGTTTGATGGAATTGACTGGCTTTTATTATTAAACCCAACAATAGATTAATTTTGCTCTTCTTTTCTTTTGGTTTCTGTGTTACATTTAAAGCTTATTTTAGTTAGACATGGTATTTAAACACTTTCGGAGTTAAATGAGTGCTTTGTATCCCCGTGCATCTGCAGAGGTATGCAGGGAATAGAAAGGTTGGAGATGAGTTAGTGCTTTCTGGACCACAGGGCATTTCCATTGATGCCATCTATTATTGATGTGATTTCTCCTTTTTCCTTTTTGGGGAGCCGACTAGCTGAATGAAATGAGTGGTGGTGTGCTCTGTCGAGTCAAGGCTCTTTTTTGGATGAATCAGTGTGCACCATCATGTTTTTCTTTGTGTATTTACTATTGATATATTTAAATTAAAATGCCCTTTTAAACATGGGATAAAACGCCTCCACTTTTTGGAACGCATATACTGTTTTGCTCTGTTTGCTGCCTTGGTTCACAGACGTGGCACAGCCTGGTCTGGTTTCAGCTATTCAATCTCTGAACCGTGGAGGACATTAAAACACATCAGATGGGGAATGAGCACAGGACAGAAACCAGACATCAGAGCGGCCTCAGCATGAGGGCACATACAGATGATGCACATCTTTTGCATTTAAAATGAAAAGGAAAGCTCAATCTTGTATGCGCTTTTGATAAAAGTTTTGTTTAGTTGAATGTCTTGTTTATTTGCACATGCTGTCTGCTTTTTAGCATAGATCCACCACTGCAATCTAGGCTCTTCTTTAAAAATGTACTTGAAGACACTGGGTATGTGGTTATAAGGCTTTTCTCAGTGAATTGTTAAAAATAATTTGATGAATAACTGCTTCTTCGTTCCATAGAAAATATGCACTAACAGCTCTTAAATGTTTTCTAACTATGCTAGAATGCAATTTGGAATTTGCAACTTTATCATTACAAATGTGTAGGCAAATAAAAATATATATATTTAGGGTAATTTTATACGACAACAATGTACTAAAAACTTAACGTTATTGTCTGTACAAAGGAGAAACTTTTGTCAAAATGATTCCCATTCACACGGATTTGCGAAAATTACTAAAAATGCTGTGTTATGTATGCCAGGCCAGTAGTTGGTGATGTCAGTTTGTAAAGAAACACTATGCACCTATTGACTGAACATGTAATATGCATGCGCATGGCATCACCGTTTTCACAAATTCTCGTTTTTGTAGTTTACGCGGAGATAGTAACTGTATCGTTTTCAAAAACTTACACTTTGAACCCCGTTATCAAAAGTTTGCATTTTCAGGCCCCCAAAACACTGTTGTCATGTAAATGGATGGCCAAAACGCATAAAAAGAAAATCACCACAACTCCATTCTCGTAGCCAATCAGCAGTATGCGCTCGTGATGGGGGAGGGGAGAGAGTCAGCAAGTAGGACATTTGTAGAAAGACTGTATAAAGAGATCTGAGATATTACCAAAGAGGAAAAGGTCAGATGAATATAATTGTAAAAAGAAGGGTTATGATAAGGCGAGATTACCCTCGAAATCCAGAGTTCTCGCGAGAGCACAAATTGAATTTGCTCAGCGAGTTACTCTGGTGTCGAGTAATGATGCTCATTAAATATGCCCTTGTATCTGAGCTGCACCAACACATCGGGTTATCTGATATAGGCGGGCCAGCGGCGAGCTAAACAGATGACGACAGTGCTGTGACACTGAAGTCATTAGTAAACATTGCAAGATGGCTATGGATGAACACCAGTTGTTTGAAACGCCTTTGGCTGCTACAATGAACGAGTTAGACTTGGCTTTTTATCTAAAAGAGGAACAGAAGACGGCGCTCGAATCCTTCCTTTGCAATAAGGAAGTTTTTGCTGTTTTGCCGACCGGATACGGCAAGAGTCTAATCTACCAGTTAGCTCCACTGGTAGCAAAGCGTATGGGGCTTATTGTTGTGATTGGTCGTAGTGTTATCCAATTGCGTGCAGTGAGATTTTCAAATGCATGTTTGGTGCCGCCCCTCGAGCTGGGCGATTTTCATTAGTCAGTGCCAGACCCTTAATCATTCAGATTTGGGTCTGGATTTCCAGGCTAAGACAAGATCAGGACCCGCATTAAAATTGCAAAAGCTTTCCAGTGCTGGAGAGACGTTAGAGAGCAGGACAACAAGGCTGCTTTGTTTCTGCTCGATTCGTGAGTAACATTGGTTTTGCTATGTTTCACAGAACCAAGGCTGTTGTTGTAATATTAGCTGTGGAAACTGGACAGTCAGACGCAGCAGCTATTAGTCATTGCTTGTATTTTTGGGGGGGCGGAGCATTGACGGGAGATTTCGATTTCAACTATAAACAGTGTTTCTCAGAAACTGCTTACTGCACCTTCAAGTAAATCACAGATTGATACTAAAATAGTAAATATACAAATTGTCCTTACTGATCTCATCACTGATCTCAAAACTGGCAGACTATGAACAATATATGGAAACGTGCATCTATGAAAAGTCAAAAGAAAGGATGCATGTTTGTGTACCAGACATTGGCCAGTAAGAGCTGTGCGTGTAAACCTCACTCCCCTGATCTCAAGAAGCACTCTAGGAACAGAGGCTAAGCGATGGGGTCTTTAGCGTCTTTGTTAGTGCGCCCTCCTCCCATGCCGGCAACCGAGTTCGAATCCTGGTCGGAGCGGATTGAATAGGACCAGTTGCAATTATTTAATTGCAATACGTATGTCACAGCATTATGCTAGCACAGAACATGATTAAACTAGATTGTGGGAAGTGTATGAGATGTACAAAAGTGGTGCAACTGTTTAACTTAAGCATAGAATCAACATCAACATCAACATTGAACTAATATTATTAAATTGTTTTTATGTGACCCTTCTCAATTTAATTTAATTTAATTTGTTGCTACGTCAAAAAGTATTTTTGTAAAGTTTATCGTATTGAAGTGTACAGAAGAGTGCCTTGATTAGAAGGAAGTGCTATGAGACATACTGATGCTGTCTTTTACAGCGCCGTCAAACTGACTAGCTTCTCTCACTTATCACAGCAGGTGGCCATTAGGGCCTACATGGAGAAAAATCTACTCTATGCACACTAGACTTTCCACTGTCAGCAGTCGAACACTCTGGAGTAAAAAGCTGCCATCTTAACATCACATCTGAAAGACCAAAGACAGACAGTTTGTTATTTAACACATGCATTTTGTGAGAGGCAGAATTATGGTGCCATTTCTAAATGCTGTGAATGCCAGAATCGGTGTTGCTTAAGTCTTTATCACAACAAAGCTTATGGTACTTTCAAATAAATTAGCAATTTGCTTTTCTTACATTAGTTAAACATATTATTTATAACTTGATTATTTACACAATGTCAACTAAATGAACAGAATGTAAATAAAGCTAACATTACTCAGTAAGAGATTGAGAGGTAGCTTACTATCATAGTTATGTTAAGTTTCCTTTTGTTTTTCCTGTTCCTGTTACCTGAGTTCTTGTTCCTTGTTTGTTTCCTTGGTTTCCAGAAAGTTCTCATTTGTTGTCATAGCAACTCATTGATTAATTGACTTGCCACATCTGTTTCCTTTTAACTCATTAGCTTGTGTGGTTTTTTCGAATTACCGTGCTTTCCACCCTCATATCCCCCTGAGACAAGAGATTGATGTATTTTTTGTCTGGAAAAAATCCTCAGATTTTTGAATCTGAATGTAGTGTTTACATGAACGCTAAACAAGTGATCGGTTGATGTGCGTTTTAACATTGTTAAGAAAATTCCCGCTCCTCCGTGAGAGATACGAGACCTGTGCGTCTCAGTAATCACGCCACCGGCCTCGCGCCGTTCTCCCGCGCCCCTCAGCCTCGTCCTGCTCGCCACAGTAAACATAATGAATCGCTACTGTAGAACGCAAAAGCCGAATCCCGGACATTTTGGGCGATCTCGAAATCGTCACGGAGACTCACTAGTAGCCTAGCCTTGTTGTTTTAAACTGCGCTCTCTTACCTGTAGGCATGGCTTGGGAGTGACCTCCTAGGGCAGCGAAGCAAGTGCATTCTGGGAGTTGTTGTCTTTCATCCACATAAGCCAAAAATACATTTTCTGGCTTTTCTCAGTCTAGAAAGCTCCAAATTCAAAAATAATTTCACATTTCTTCTACATAAATGACCCATTTTAAATACACATTCATCTTTCCAGAGGTGAAGTATCCCTTTAAATTTAAATACGTATGCCTGTTTTCATGTAGAGTTTTAAAAGTGCACTTTGTAATAGTTAAAAAAAAAAAATGTTTTTACTTAAAAGCATTTTAAATTATTGTTTTAATAATCTATTGTGAAGTAAATTTAACTGTAGTGTGTTATTCAATATTACATTTAAAATTAATACATCCTTTACAAAAATATTTAAATACATGACATATAAGCAGCCATGTCAGCAGCCATGTCACCCTGTAGCCCAAGACTGGTTGCCCACTGAAGCTAAGCAGGGCTGAGCCTGGTTAGTACCTGGATGGGAGACCTCCTGAGAAAACCAGGTTGCTGCTGGAAGAGGTGTTGGTGAGGCCAGCAGGGGGTGCTCACCCTGTGGTCTGTGTGGGTCCTAATGCCCCAGTATAGTGATGGGGACACTATACTGTCAAAGAGCACCGTCCTTCGGATGAGACGTTAAACTGAGGTCCTGACTCTCTGTGGTCATTAAAAATCCCAGGATGTCTTTCGAAAGAGTAGGGGTGTAACCCCGGCATCCTGGCCAAATTTGCCCAGTGGTCTCTGTCCATCATGGCCTCCTAATCATCCCCATACACTGATTGGCTTCATCACTGTCTCCTCTCCACCAGTAAGCTGGTGTGTGGTGAGCGTTCTGGCGCAATATGGCTGCCGTCGCATCATCCAAGTGGATGCTGCACATTGGTGGTGGTTGAGGAGATTCCCCCTTCTATGTAAAGCGCTTTGAGTGCCGAGAAAAGCGCTATATAAAATGTAATGAATTATTATTATTATTATTATTATAAGTAGAAATTACATTAAAGTATATTTTAGTTTACCATAAATGCAGGATGATTTCAACCTGCTTTTGTTGATTAAGACAAGGGATTGTGGGTTAAGGAATATTTCAAAAAATCTAATGGGATGGAAAGTGAAATTGTAAATTATTTATATTTACAATGTACATGTTTGCATGTATTTACTGTATATTTACACTTCTAGACTTGATTTTGTTTTATTAAAAAAATGTAAACCCAAAACTTTTTCACTTCTTTTATTTTTTTATTTCCTGTCTTTTGAATGCCCTTTGGAATATGACCTTATGACTCACTGTTTACAGCTAAATTAATGGTGATTTGTTGACATCAGTAAGGGCAATTTGTCTCTATTTACTAATACAAATGCACTAAATCTGGGGATTTTTCACCACCCAGCTCCCTGGATTCCTGAATGTTTACATGCAAGAATACAAATGGCCCTTTTTCTCTTGAATCCCCACAAACGCTCTTTGTAGGAGTCACTGGAGGTAATTGCATTACCTGAATGCATAATTCAGACCAGTAAAGAGTCCCTAAAACCCATCAGAGGAGAAGCTCCTGTAATTTTAACAGACATACAGACACACCCTCAGGGACGAATGAAGAGCGTTTGAGGCTTTTTGATAAGCATTACTGTTACAAAAGATTAATTAAGTTGGATAATATTTATTTTTTATCGAATATTGGCGTGTTTATTATAAATTATTTATTTTACATCCATGTGTCCTCATATTCTTCTCATATAGATGTCTACATTCATATACCCCTTGCAGCGATATCTCTTCTCTTTTCTGATTACGTGTTTACTGGAGTGAGGGTGGGATAACCTGTCACTCACATGAGATCGACCAATGGCAAACCACAACCACCCAATCAATTCCCCATGGACAAAACCAAGTCCTACCCTAATTTTTTTCTTGTTCGAGAAGTTGTTTCATTCTCATATACAGTGTGTCACATTAGAAAAGAAAAGACAATTTCAACACCGTTTTATGCAGTCTTTAAAAATTCACTGATTAGAATGTCCAGATGTGAATTATTGATCTTTATGATATTTGAATATAAAGTAAATGTGAAACGTGTAAAATTGATGTTAACATTGATTCAGAATAATAACATTTGAGTCATTTTTGTTCTGGCAGCATTGATCGTACACATCTGTGTGTTCAGACAGTATTCAAAAACCATTTTCACATTAATGTGACAGTGTCACCTGTAATAGACGGCTGGCGAAAAGCATTTGAGGAATGAATATGGGCAATACACCAGCAGGTGCTCGCCCAGTGGGCAGGAGAGGTCAGAATATAGAAATTCCTCCCTTTTGGCAGATACGGGGAGCACAACAAACAGAAATGGCGGTTGGATGTTGCAGCATGAATGTCACAGAGGTAGCATATGTCCTCAGTCCTGCCTCCGGTGTGATTAATAAACCATTAAATCACTCTGACTCAATCATAAAAATGAATATGTTCAGTCGTCAAGATGCCTTCTTAATTGGGCTCTTAAAAGGGAATAATTATGATAATTGCTGCTGCTTCTTGTGGCTCTCACCTGAGCGTCAGCGCTGAGGAGGTAAGGAAAGCTCTCTGACCAAGCACTTGATTTTCCTCCTTTATACACGCCACCAGTCATTTGTGTTAGTGAGATTGACTGTGACCGGTCCGAATAGAATGAGGCAGAAACGAGAGAGGGGAGGGTTCAGACAAAAGGGAATGGAGGATTTTGTCTGTAATAACTGGAGGTGACATCCTACAGTTAAGTGACAAATTGTCCTCTTTGTGCCAGATGAATAGTGGAGGTAAAAATGATCACCTTAATAAAGAGATGAGCAACGCATCGTTTGCAGTTGGGAATCTTTATTTAATTCAGTTTTCTATGATCTTACCTTCAGGTCCTGACCCATTTAAATCCTTGTGAATTTCCATTGAGAGATTCTGACATTCACTACTGTGGATGTGCATATTCTAAAAATCGATGGGCCATCGGTTGTCTATTATTGTACAAAAATGATCCCTCTTCTTTATTCATCTCTAAAAAACGGCGTTGTTTTTGTATTTACATATTATTAAAGTATTTATTTTAATATACGTTTTTATATTTTCAGTTTTTAGTTTATTCTTAGTTTGTTTTAGATATCTTAATATGTGCTTTTGTCATTTTAATTAGTTTTATTTTTAATATTTATATTTACCTTTAATTTATATTTATTACAGTTTTTGTTTGAGAAATTGTAGTACTTAATCATAATATATTACAGCTAGTTGCCAAGGCAACATTTCTAATTTACTGTACGTTTTTTAAGTTTAAGTTTTCCAACTAATATTTGTATTTTATTTTATATCAACTTTATTTAAATTAACGTACATTATTTTGAATAACTATAACAACACTGCTTAACACATCTGTATACACTATGGGCCAGATTTACTAACAGCTTGCTCCAGCACAAACCCTCTTTTGGTGTTAAATTGTGCTGAAAAAGCGTGGACATGGTTATTTTTGCAGCTAACCTTACTGCATATGCATTTGTAGGAGTTTCCCTTACAGACGAAAAATGTATGGGAGGAGAGCATTTAAATGAATCATGCCAGGTGATTTACTAAGGTTTGCACTAGTCAATTTGCTGGTATTTGCACCATTATTTAACGGCCCCAAAAAAAAGCATCTTAAACCAGACACTTATTTGCACTACTCCTATTTAGTAAATCTGGCCCTATATGGGCAAAAGTATTGAGACACCTGACCATTACACCAACATGGACTGCAATGGCATCGCAATCTAAATACATAGACATTAATATCAGAGGCGGACAGAGTACACAGCTTAATTACTTGAGTAAAAGTACAGATACCCCTTGCTAAATTTTACTCAAGTACAAGTAAAAGTACTACAGTCAGATGTCTACTTAAGTAAAAGTACTAAAGTACTTGTTTTTAAAAGTACTTGAGTATCAAGAGTACAAGAGTACATTTTCTAAATATTGCATTACTACTGCCACAGTGCTTACATACATTGGTAAACACAGCAAACACTTGAAGCGAAAACTATCATTAACTTGTTCAGAAAATTGAAATAGTCTGGCGAGGTGGGGCACAGGTTGGCACATTTCCGGGATGTGATATTTTTTTTCCCAGGATGGTAGGGGAAGACTCATGAATATTCATTAGGGAAGTCATCCCTGATTGGTCTGATGACCTAACCCCACCCCTAAACCTACCCGTCACTGGGGGTCTTATGACCTCCCTAACCCCACCCCTAAACCTACCCGTCACTGGGGGTCTTATGACCTCCATAACCCCGCCCCTAAACCTACCCGTCAATGGGGGTCTTATGACCTCCATAACCCCGCCCCTAAACCTACCCGTCACTGGGGTTAAGACCAATCAGGGATGACTTCCCTAATGAATATTCATCAGTCTTCCCCTACCATCTTGAAAAAAAAAAAATATCGCTCCCGGGATGGACCTGCTGCGTCTTCATCCATTGTTTCGTCCATGGTTTCGTCTCTTATCTAAATCTGACCATGGAGTTGACTTTGGCGGAAAGCTGAAGGTGATTGCTGATAGGCTGTCCCAATCAGTGGCGCCTGCACAATCCAATCACATTTGAGAGGGAAACAACAAATTGAGGGTTTCCGAGATGTTTCTTTTTTCCTTTTTTTTTAGAAGAAGTAACGGGTACTCACAGTTATGGATAGAAATGTAGTGGAGTAAAGAGTACAATATTTGCCTTTCAAATGTACTTGAGTAAAGTCATGAGTACTCCCCAAAAATGATACTCGAGTAAAGTACAGATCCCTCAAAATTGTACTTAAGTACTGTACTCAAGTAAATGTACTCCGTTACTGTCCGGCTCTGATTAATATGAAGTTGGACCCCCCTTTGCATCTAGAACAGCTTCCACTTTTCTGGGAAGGCTTTCTGTTCACTGTTTTCTGGCCAGTTAAGTTCTTCCACACCAAACTCCTACCATGTCTTTATGAACCTTGCATTGTGCATTGTTGCACAGGATGCTGGAATAGAAAAAGGCATGTCCAAAATGTTATGGTATGCTGAAGCATTAAGATTTCCCTTCACTGGAAGTACTGGGCTTAGCACAACCCCTGAAAAAATAGAGAAGCGTGATTCGTAACTCCACAGAACAGAACATGTTTTCACTAATTCAGAGTCCAGTAGTGGCATGCTTTAGACCAGGGGTGGGGAACGTTGATCCTGGAGGGCCGCTGTCCTGCAGAGTTTAGCTCCAACCCTGAAAAAAACATTCAGCTGCCTGCAACTTGAGTAATCCTGAAGACATTGATTAGCTTCAGGTGTGTTTGATTAGGGTTGGAGCTAAACTCTGCAGGACAATGGCCCTCCAGGATCAACGTTCCCCACCCCTGCTTTAGACCATGACTCCATCTGACGCTTAGCATTGTACTTGGTGATGTGAGGCTTGCATGCAGATGCTCGGCAATGGAAACCCATTCCATGAAGCTCCCATTGCTCAGATTTTGTGCTGACATTAATGCCAGTTGAAGTTTGGAACTCTTCAGCTATGGAATCAGCAGAGTGTTGGCAACTTTTACAGACCATGCACTTTAGCACCCTGCTCTGTGACTTTACATGGTCTTCTGCTTAATGGCTGAGTTGCCTCTGTTCCCAAACACTTCCAATTTCCAAATACCATTTACAGTTGACCGGGGAATGTCTAGCAGGGATGAAATTCTCAAACTGACTTTTTGCAAAGGTGGCATCCTATCACAGTACCTTGCTTGGAATTCACTGAGCTCTTCAGAATGACCCATTTTTTCCACAAATGTCTGTTAATGCAGACTGCATGGGTAGGTGGGTAGGATTTTAGTGTCTGACTGAAACGCCTCAAGATAGAAATGGATATCTACAGTCAAGACATTTTTGGCTAATTAATCTGCAGCTACGTATGGGTGTTACCATTAGCAATATTTTATTTGTCTTTCTCTGTATGAATTTTATTTTATCCCTTGTTATTCAGATACTGCTCAATGTCCCGAAGTGCAATGGGGTGGGTGCGGGAGGGGGGCTTTAGAGGGGAATTAGTAGTCGTATAAGTTTTCTTTACTTTAATGCAAATACTTTGTAAACTTTTTCAAAAGAAATAAAAACACTAAAAAAAAATAAAAAAAAATGAAACGCCTCAAGATCAGATCACAAGAGTGTCCTAAATTTATTATCCGTGTGTTTATGTGAATCTATCATTGCTTAAATAAACCTTCAATTATGAATCTCATTCATAGTCTCATGACAAAAAAGAAAACCATCCTGGAGTTTTCATTTGAGAGGTATAATTATAAAAACAGAGGTTAATATTCTGGAAAGACTTTTATATGTGATAATTTATTTGCAGTGAGCTTAATGAGGTATATTGCTTTATTACAGGAGGCAATTAAATGAAAACGTAGGTCATCACAGTTGTGTGGCGGCAAAAAAATTTAAATACTCCAAATGCTCAAGAGCCTCTGTCATAAAATGTCTTCATTTCTAATGCAGGATTTCATTTGCAAAGATTAGGCTTTAATGACATATAGCAGAACAGGACAGCGATGGCAAAAAGGGATTTCCCAAAATCTCATTCAAATGCTTAAACCATATTGGTGTTTATACACTCCCTGGAAATGTACCATATTATTTTTTCCCCACTCTTTTAGTTGGTGGATATGTCTGCTGAAGTAATTTTTTGAGTAAGTCTGTCTGAATGTCTGACAGGCTCCAGTGGTTTGAAATGTCTGTGTGCCGTGAGTTTAGAAAACATGCCTCTGGTGAACACCCTGCCACAGAAACATAACAGGAAAACTGGGAATCTAATGGCTTCTAAATGTTCTTTCATGGGCTGCAGGCTTTGAAGATGATTTACACTAGATACCTCACCGGGTGTTTTTATAAACCACCTTCCACACGTAAAATGTGTGATAAAATGTCCATATTCATCTCAGTGGGTCATAAATGGATTTTCTATACCTGCTATACCCCTGAAGTCATGTTTCAGGGTGATGGTGGAAGCAACTTGCGAAATCAACGTTTGTTGCCATTTAGCTTCACAATAATCTTTGTAAGGAAAGATAAAAGGTGGATAGACAGATAAAAGCAAAGTTGGATAAAAAGACAGAGTTCAGAGCCTTGAGAACACATGGTTTTCTGCTTTTGAACTTTGTCAACACGGAGTTAGTTGCCAAGGATATCAGTATTGTATCCACAGCCACTCTGGATTTGAAGACTCTCTTCTTTTGCCATCCACCCATTTTAGAAAGATTGAAGCAAAATGTCAAATGCTGTACTTCAAACGTCATGGGGGCAGCGGCAGCAGGTGGTGGTGTTGTTTATTAGAGAGCACATCCAGAATATCTCACCCAAGGGCTGCATTTTCTTTCTGATGGTTTGATTCAAGGTAATGGAGTTAGTGTACTGATGTACTGCTTGTCCAAGAAAAAGGAATGCTTTTAATGCACTCATTGTTGCTTTATTATGGTTTTCAAAAACACAATTACTCTACAAATGTCATGTGGTGTAACCATAAAGTAAAAAGTACTACAAAATTTGACTACCATGAAAAAAATATTAATTCAGCTAGTTAAAGCAATTTCATATATGCATTCAAGCAATTTTATGTATGAATTGCTTTTTAATGTATTTTAAAAAAAAATAAAAACAACATGAGTCATGTCATTACAGGACTATAATGTTGAGATACTTTATAATAACCAAATAATTGATGCTGTTTTAATTATCCTGTGTGTGAATGCCTTCTGACTTATTTTGAATTGCTTATCTTATAGAAATCATTTTAATCCTGAAACACAACTTAGATGTGGTTCAGAAATAGCCATGGGACTGTAAAGGGAGACAGGTCTGTGAAGAAAAGGAGATCTAACATTTAGTGTACTTTTATCATTCCCTGAAGACGACCAGTTGCAACAATTCTTCAAAGTCACAAACACAGGTGATAACCAATGAAAAAAGATGTCTTTTTATGTTGCCTTCCACAAAACAAACAAAAACTACTTTAATACAGGTTCACTTGCTACAAAGATAAACATGTTAATCACATTGTGTTGTATGCTTTGAATTATTGGCTGCTAAGAGTATGGAACTATTCAAGACATATTTAGAAACCAAACACTTAAACTCTTAAAACAACATAAATCACAGTTGTCCTACTCAGTTTTGTTGAGATAATGAATTTGCATATTGTTGGGACTCCACAGATCATGATTTGTTTTAAATTCTTGATTCAAAAGTGGACAAAAAATAATAATTACTTTCAAATTTTAGAACACCAATTGATGTCCAATATAAAATTGGATGTCAGAGATACAAATTCAAGCCACTGAGAAATGTTGTCAATATACTTGTAAAAAAAAAAAAAAAAAAAAAAAATTCCACTGTACCCATATGAATTTTAGCATAATTCCTTGTACTTTCTAAAATCCTTTAGATAGAGTTAAAGAATAGTATAGAATAGGATTTTTCATTGAATCATTGACAGTAGATGACAACAAGTGATTGTCTTCTGAGTAATCTAATCATTTACTAACAGCTTGCTCCAGCACAAACCCTCTTTTGGTGTTAAATTGTGCTGAAAAAGCGTGGACATGGTTATTTTTGCAGCTAACCTTACTGCATATGCATTTGTAGGAGTTTCCCTTACAGACGAAAAATGTATGGGAGGAGAGCATTTAAATGAATCATGCCAGGTGATTTACTAAGGTTTGCACTAGTCAATTTGCTGGTATTTGCACCATTATTTAACGGCCCCAAAAAAAAGCATCTTAAACCAGACACTTATTTGCACTACTCCTATTTAGTAAATCTGGCCCTATATGGGCAAAAGTATTGAGACACCTGACCATTACACCAACATGGACTGCAATGGCATCGCAATCTAAATACATAGACATTAATATGAAGTTGGACCCCCCTTTGCATCTAGAACAGCTTCCACTTTTGAAAGCTTACTTAGCTTTCCACTTACTTAGCTTCTGAGTAATCTAATCATTTATTGAACCGATTCTTTCAAAAACACATTCAGGAGTCATTCAGGAACAAAACAAGTGACTGGCTTTATGAGTGAGTCATTGAATCATTCACTCAACCAATTCGTTCAACAACACTGATTCATTCAGGAACGAAACAGGTGTCTGGCTTTATGAGTGAGTCATTGAATCATTCACACCAATTTAGCACTGATTCATTCAAGAACAAAGCAGCACTTCTGTGTGTTGTCCGAAAACGGTTGATTTTGCTTTGACCTGGTTTGTTAAAGTAATTGTGTATACAATTAGTAGTTACTCAAAGTTTATAATAGTTACTTTTGCACACTCTCAATTGTGCTGGTCTGAATCAGCAAGCAGTGATTGTTAGTGTGCTGCATTATAAGAACACACTGAGATAAAAATAGGCGCTCACTGGTGTCTTAATTTCATTGATAATTTTGAGAACATCAGAACACAATATGAGGGAATTTTCTGTGATGATGAATTGGCTTCTTTCTGGCTTCGGTGTGGTCTTGATCTCATTATAGTTCTCTGGAACTGAAATCATGCCCTTCACTTTATTTCTGTTAATTCTCACATATGCACCTCAGACAAATTATACTCTGCATTTCATCAGCTATTTTTATCCTCAAGGTTATAGTATGCTTTGTCTGAAAAAGCAAGAAGAACCAGAAAGATGAGTATAAATCAATGGTGGATTATTTCATGGTCTGGTAACTTCAGATGGCTGTTATATAATATGAATGTAAAAAAAAAAAAAAAAAAAAAAAAAAATGTATAGACTTGCTTAGAGTTGATGTGTCATAACATAAAATGCTAAAGTAATTGTTAGACATTTGCTCATGAATATGCTAAAATCGTGTTGTTCATACTACTCTTTATACTCACATTATGGGAAAATGAAGTTTTATCGTTTTTCACTGCATTCAGAAAGCTCTCAAGTGTTGACAATGCTCTTGACTGTGTTTTCAGCCTTAAAGAAAGTTTAAAAAGCATAAATCATGAAGACAGATATTTAGCTAGTTTATATTTAAAATGGCATCATGTTGCGCATCACATCAGTGATGCTCAAAAAGACTTTGATACAAGCCCAAACTGTTGGGTTTGCTTTCCACATCACTGTTCACTTGCCAAATGTCCTAGATTTTCATGGGACATCCATCTTTGGAGTAAAAATTTTTGACTGACAATCTTGATATGTGTACATACACACTTGACTGCATTAATTAGTTTAACTTTCACACAAATGTTGCTTTTTGCTTTCTAAAAGCTTTCAAAGAGAGGCTGAAGATTATTGGGTAAAAAAAAAAAAAATATATATATAGTTTGCATTTTTTTACGGCCCGTATTTGGAGTGTGTGTTTGGCAGGAGTTGCATTAATAAAAGCATGTGTAGGCGATTGAAATTGTATTAAGTCATTTCAATGAGAATTTACAATCTAATGCACATGATCAAACCTTTTTATGTTTCCCATGGGCTGGACCTTTATAGTCGAAAACTGTTGCTGTCCAAGGCTGTTTATCACAATGGCTCATGTTCATGCTTATTTTTTTATCATGCCCTTTGCTGTTATCAATGGGATTAATATAAGACTTTAAATTGAATTCACTCATTTTAAAAGTGGGCTACCGCTCTGCTCATCCTTGTTTGTGTGTTCCAGACAGTTTGTGCATCAGTGGTGCAGATTATTTGTCAGTCATTTGAATCATTCTTTCAGCTTATTCATTAAAAAATGCTAAACTTATTTAAATATGTTACAGTTTAGAAGTTAATGCACATTGTTCTTAACGGGGCCATACTCACCCATCTTACCTTTTATCCCTACTGAGTTCCTTCAGAGCCACAAAGTGCTTCTCTTTTTGTTAATAATTCCATTGGGAAAAGGGGAGTCTTTTTTGTATTGGTTGTACAGACTGTTAATTAAACCCTGCAGTGTGTTGAAGACTGTGGTTAACTCTCAATGATGTGGCTCAGAGGATTTGAGCAAAGAACTGAAGATCCCAAGCGAGGCAAAAAATGATTTAGGTTTCTTATCGGAGTGCTGCGGGTGTCCATATCCAACTCTTCCATTGTGACATTTGTTCTCATCTGGAAACTCAGAAAAACCCTGAAGGCATTGAATACTCTGTCATAAGAAATGTATTGTGAATTTGAAGAAAGAGCTTTATAGACAGCAATATGGTTTGATAACTGTACTGAATTCATGATTGTGAGAATTTTTAGAGTAATGATTTACACTTCAGCTTTCTTTAAACTAGAAAAAAAAAAAAAAAAAAAAAAAAACAGCTACAAATGCCAAGGTCAAACAAGTACAGTACGTCTGTTTTACATACATTTGGAAGGACAATGCTTGCCAACAAGGCGGGATTATGTCCTTATCACAGTAAAGCCCTGGAGTTTTACCACTGTCCAGTTAAGATCAAATAGTACAGCCTCAGGCTCCTGCTGTTTGACTGCAATATATATTCAAACCTGTCAAATTCACTGCAGTAGGACTCAATACTAATTACAAATGCTGAACTTCGGCTTGTGCTTGGAGCTGTAAAAATGCATGGTCAATCAACTGATACGGCACAAGGAATTGCAAAAATAATAACAGTTTTCTTTTATTTTTTTATTTTTATTAACATACAGTTTTAATTTGTTTAGTTTTAGTACTAAGTACTTTTTAGAATTGTATTCTAGTACGTTAAACAAAAATGAGAAATGTTGCCTTGCCAACTAGAGCTGAAATAAAATAATAGTTTATTTATTTATTTTTTATTAATGTTTATTTTATTTCAAGTACTGAAAATGGTATTTTTAAAAAAAGTAAAAAAAGAAAAAAAATTTATGATATCAGTTTTAGTTAACAATAATAACCCTGAAAGGACAGGAGTAAGTGTAAAAAAACAAAACAAAAAAAAAACATGCTTCACTTTCAGGTAATTTGTTAACAATAGTTAATGCATTAACTAACATGAACTAACAATGAGCAAATTATTTTTACAGAATTTATTACTTTTTGTTAATGTCAGATAATAATCTGTGCATTAACTAATGTTAACAAATGCAACTTTTCATCATAAAATTGTATTAGTGAATGTTGAGAATAACTAAGAATGATAAAATACTGTAGAGGTATCGTTCATTGTTAACTCTTGTTAACTGATGTAGTTAAAGCAGCAGTCCGTAGTTTTTCCTCTTTGTCGCCATCTCTGTTCGAAATCTGCAATTGCAGTTATTTGCGGAATTATCAACTTTACGCACAGCGCGGATTAATCCAATGTTTTGAGGAGAATGTGCGGCTGTCAGTCACCGCGCCGGTTTGGATACTGTCATTCGGAATCACAGATTCTACTTTTTGGAAGTATGACCAACATAAGAATTTTCACTTAAAAATGTCATCTGAACAAGTAAGTAACCTCCACTTTTGTTCTGACCAACTAAGGAGAAAAAAGCATTGCAGTAAATTGCGCTGTTTAAATCTATCGCTTATCATATCACGTCAAACCGTGCAAATTATACTTTATCTCAAATTGTTAATGTTAACATTAATGTGGCTACGATTAGTCATAACAACTTAAAATTTGTTGAGATAACTTAAATATCCAACTTAACTAAAGTTAACTAAACTTAATATTTTAAGTCAAGCATGAACACATACTTTTTAAAGTTGAACCAATGTTGGATTTTAAGTTGTGATAAATAATCGCAGCAATTTTTTTTTTACAGTGATCAGCATTGCGTGACTACATTTAATGCCCTTCCGATATTTATCCTTGTTTTCACATGGGCCGCTTGCAGTCTCTTTTTTTCTGTAGCCACTCCGAAGTGAATCTCCAGTTGTCACTGGTGATTGTTGTTTGAACCTTTCTGGATCCGCCATCAAATTGATTAGTTTAATTATATCAAGTGCTTTGTGAAAAGGCTATAAATCTCCACCTCTAATATCCTCACACACAACATAGCCTATAGCCGGGACTCCTTCTTTATGTGGACAGATGTGACATAATGACGCAAAGACATGCTCGAATTTCCCGTGGAAATCCACCAGTACCACTGGAATTAAAAACATTAATACAAGCTTACCGTTTTGAATCGAGCTACGGCAAGCAGATAGTTTTGAACACTGGCTGGTTATGTATTTGTTAAAAAAATTATTTTGGACATTTTTTTACCCAAAAAAGTTACGGACTACAGCTTTAACAAATGTTAACAAATGGAACCTTATTGTAAAGTGTTACCTTTTGATTCAAGCAGATACAAGCCTTTTTATAGCTTTTTAGCATAATTTAATTAACATAAAAGAATAAACAAATAGATAAAAACAAATAAATAATTTTATGAATTTTATAATCATATTTGCTATGTAAACTATAAAAGGAATAATTTGTATGCACTTCCACTTCAAGCAGCTCTCATATACAAAGTTCTGTCATGAAACTCCAGGTGTGCAGGTTGATAGGTCATTAACTCGAGGGCTGCATCCGAAATCGCATACTTCCATACTATATAGTAGGCAAAAAACACAATGTGACAAAAGAAGTATGTCCGAGTTCACAGTGCTCATAAAAAAGTAGGCCAAAAGTACCCGGATAACCTACGACATTCCGGTGAGATTCTGAAGTGTGCATAGGATAGTGTGCATAATTTACTATCCCATGAGGCATCAGGAGAGAATTTATGAATGGCAGTGAAGCGACGCAACTGACGCTGGTAGATCACGTGATAATGACAACATGGTGAATGTAGTACGCCCGGATTACATTCATACTACAGACATTCATACTATATAGAACGTACTTTTTTAGTTGTGAAGTCATTACTTATTCAAAATAAGTACCTATCAAGAGAGTATGCAATTTCTGCTTGCAACATCATTCTCTATAGGGCTCAGCTGATTGGTTCCTGCTGTATCAGTAGCAAATGAGCTTGATGCTCATCTTTTCCAATACTTGGTCGGCGTTTGCTGTGCGCTATCAGAAACCCTCCACCTTCCCCAGCTCCACCTGTATAGATCTGCTACGGGTAATTCATGAATGCTATTGTACAGCAGCGGCATGTCTTACTTCCTCACAGCAGCATGTCGTGTAAATGGAAGAAGAGGATATGTCTGTCCCGTTTTACTTGTTAACATCTTGGTTTCTTGACTGGTTGTTGACATAAGTGTAGCTCTAGATGTGAGTGCAAAGATTTTGCAAACGCAAGATACAAATACCCTGGGGGTTTACAAAGCCCCCCCCCCCCCCCCCCCCGTCTTCCAATCCTAGTGACGTCCCTGGTCCAGATACAGATTATTTTGCTATTGCAAATTATATAGACACATCATAAATTGTGATTTTAAAATATGTACTGTAAGGTTTGATGTGTGTTTATTATGAAATAAATAAAAGTATGTGTTAAAATATGAAATTAAATAAAAATGCAATAAAAAATAGATACATTTACAGATAATGACCATGCTGCACACACCTAGTTAATATTTTCTATATTCATGATCTATAATAATCCATGAACAATTTGTAAAATTCATCAACTAGATGAAAAATAATAGCTTAATTAAATAATACTTTATTATCTTTGTTGGACCGTTGCATATAGAGGTAAGATCTATCCATCAAATTAATAACATAATTTGAAAATCTTGCAGGGAAAGAATTGATTTATACAGATTCAGTCTATACACAAATGCCACATGGTTACTTTTTTTCATTTGTTTTACACATACACTTACACAAATATCTTGGACTTGATCCATATAAAATACAATATCCTTAGACATTGCACTTGGATGTTAATTTGAGAATGTTTGCATTTGCTTTGTTCTAAACACCCTTGTGTTTCCATGGAAATGGATCAGTTATGCCTTTCAAGTTTAAGAGTAAAAGATTTTTGTCTTCTTTTTTTACCCCCATTAGTCTCTTTCAAGGGTACAGGTTAGACTTGCTACAATCTACAAACGGATACATATAGTCCCTCGCACACACATTCCAGGGTAAATTATCGTTCCCATCTGACTGAATTGCAACACGGGAACCACATCTGCTGAATCTGTAAACAAGCAGTGCGCTGTTCATCAGACGCAGTGAAAACGACTAGAAAAGGCCTCATATTTCTCAGGCTGATTATATCAGCGGTGTCCTCGGGGCAGATCTGAAACAAATGGATCACACAGCCACAAGGGCTATCGATTTATTTCGCTATAAATATACATCTCCCTCCTAAATATTTCAAAGCTGTTTTGCAATGCAATTTATGCTTTCAAAAAGTATGCAGTTCTTTGGACATGTTGTTTTTGTGTGTAATATTCTACTCTGTTAAGGATGTTTGTAGTATGATTACAAATATCCTTAACGAGCACATTAAAGGAAAATTCCTATTTTAAACTGATGAATAAATGATGTTAAACTGATGGGTTTTTTTTGTTGTTGTTGTTTGTTTTTCATTTAATCTGTTTTATCCGCTTTCCTTGGTCCATTTCTGCCATCAGCAATCTAATAAGCTCAGCAGCATCGAGAACCTGAATGATAGATGGAAAAAATGGAAAAAGTTGTTGGTAATTTGCTTGGTTAATGTTGCTGACATATCGAAATGGGTGAGAAATGGGCCACTAGGGCTGGAAGCACTGACAATTTTACTGTCACTCTAACGTTTATTATTAGAGAAAATATGTAAATAGACTATCTTCCAAACAGACCAGCATGAATTTCCAGACTGCTTCAATATGTGCTGGTTTAAGGTTTCTTCTTCTTCTTCTTCTTCTTCTTTTTAATAGTTTATTTAATTTAAAAATATAATACTTTTATTCAGCAAGGATATTAAAATGATCAAAAGTGGCAAAGACATCTCTGATATATATTACACTGTTCTTTTAAAATTTCTAATCATTAATCAATCCTGAGAAAAAATCATGGTTTCCACAAAAATATACAAAAGTTAGGTTCCAAAAGTAAAAACTACATTCAATTACTCCATAGGGAAACTGATTTTTAATGATAAATCATAAACCTTTGAGGTATGAGGTTGTTAATCGTTAGCCTGCATTATTTCAACTTAAATAATAGTTTTCAACAGCTGAATTTGTGGTGAAAACAGCAAATGAATGAGTAAATAATGACAGAAATTACATTTACAATTCCATTAAAAGAGATGTGAATATTAAAGAACCAATAATGGAGTAATTTTTCCAACAATCAGAGTAAGCAGTTTTCACCGCCTGCATGTTTTGATAAGACATATTCTCTTTTTCTCATTGTACATCCTCCTCTTTGTTTAAACCTCACGTCTTGCCAGTCAAGCAGAGAGAAGAAAGCTTTGCCTGAATATCATCAGCAACACTAACAATGATGTAAGCAAGCACACGCTACTCTCGGCGTAACATTCCTTTTGTCAATACGACAAACATACCTAAATTGACAGTTGCGTGAGCTCAAAGTGTTTCAACATCATGTACGTTTTAACTGATGCTGTCAGCGCATGTTTAAAGTGACAGCTGTTGTCTTCATCTGTGGCCTACTGCACCTGTTGTCTCGAAGTGTGTCAAGTCAAAAACTGAAATTGACTTCAGGGCATCTGATTTAGATCCACATGTGCACTGTGTTGATCTCATCAGTTGAATTACTGATAAAAATGTTGCTGTATCTTTTCTTCTGCAGGTGTTTTTTTTTTTTTTTTTTTTTTTTTTTTGAGCTGCAATGGAGGAGAAGGAGCAGTATCGCATGGTCTCACAAAAGAAGGAAGAAACATATGTTTTTTTAAGATAAAAAAAAATAAAATTTCCCAGACCTTGGGCACCAAGTTATTTAAAACAGATTTAAACAGTACACAGAGACAGAAACAAGAGAGATGGCTAATAAGAAGAGTAAAGAGACTATACAGTATATTATATGTCATATATATATATATATATATATATATATATATATATATATATATATATATGACATGAATTTAGTATAGTGAGTTGCAGTAAGTTTAATAGTAGCCTAAAGTGAGATTAAATTTAACATATTTACTTATTGCAAGTTTAAGTAATATTCTGAGTTTGCATTTCATTGTTTTTATTCGTTTTGAGGAATATGGAATCTGTTTTGTGCAAGTGAGATGAGTAATTGCATGCTCACATTAGTCTAGATTAGAACTATAACCATAATGTTCACACAGCGCATGTTCACACAACGCCTCTGCACTTACTCCCTATTTATCTCAACATGGGGACAGGAGAAGTGTCAATCAATAAATGGAAAAACAAAGTAACTTGCGTTATTTATTTGAAAAGGTAACTGAGATATTTTGTAAAGTAATGGGTTACTTAACTAGTTACTTAAAAAAAAGTAATATGATTAACTATCTCGCGTTACTTGTAATGTGTCACCGCCAACATTGATTGTAAGAATATTTCACAATGTTACTCTTTGTATTTTTGTACTGTATATGTGACCCTGGATCACAAAACCAGTCACAAGTCATACGAGTATATTTGTGGCAAAAGCCAACAATACATTGTGGGTCAAACATATAGATTTTTCTTTTATGGCAAAAATTATTAGGATATTACAGTTTTTCTCGATTGATTAAACACATTTCTTGAAACCTCATATTCTCAAAACTGTAAACACAAATCTATAACGTCTCACCCAATTCCCCAAACATCCTATTTTCAGGTAAAAATTAAGCTCTACACTCAAAACCATTCACTCTTGCTGAAAAACAACCAATGTAGACATTGGCACATTTTTTTTATTCCAAATGTACTGTACAGTACAATACACCAAACAAACTAACAAAAAATAAATAAAAATACTCTGCCCCAGCATCCCGTCTTTGGTCTGTTTCAGGCCAGAGAATCTCGTCCACATCACAGGCTATTTTGGCCCTAGCCAGGCAGCGGGGGGTGAAATCCTCTTGCTGTTCCCCGCTTGCATGCATCAACTGAAATATCTAGGCAGGCTTCTTCCATTTCATCTTCTCTGTGTCCTAGAAAAATAGAAGTACTGATTACTGTAACTGTAACACATCCTTGTTATTGCATTTGATGCATTTCTTTTTATTACAGTAGTATAGGGCAACAGCTACAGTACATGTATGTGTTCCAACAGCACAGTGTTCTGCACTCAAAAGTTACAGTAGAGAGCAGTCTGAAGTACATCTACTGTACCTGTTTTTCTCCCGGAAGTTTCTTATGTTCGAGGCGACGGTGAAGCGACTCAAGTTTGGCTGTACTCGTTGTCCAGACTCCCTCATAGTCATACCATGGACAAATACATGGGCAACTAGAGTGGGCCTTCCCCTTCCCCTTCCCCTTCCCCTTCCCCTTCCCCTTCCCCTTCCCCTTCCCCTTCCCCTTCCCCTTCCCCTTCCTCCTCCCCTTCCTCCTCCCATTCCCCTTCCTCTTCCTCTTCCTCCTCCCCTTCCTCTTCCTCCTTTTTGATAAATGGCGTTATGGTTTTGAAATTCTAGTTCAAAAGCCTGGTTATAGTATTTAAACAATCGAGAAAAACTGTAAGTAAAAGATCATGTTCCATTAAGATATTTTGTGAATTTCCTAACGAAATTTATAAAACATTTATTTTTGTGAGTGAATGCAGCACAATCACGAACATAAATGGACAACTTTAAATGCCATTTTCTCAATGTTTAGATTTTTTTGCACCCTCAGATTCCAGATTTTCAAATAGTTGTATCTCGGGCAAATATTCCCCTATCCTAACATACCATAAATCAATGGAAAGCTGATTTATTCAGCTTTCATGTGATATATAAATCTAAAAAAATATTTGAATATGTATTTTTATCAACTAATTGTATCAATGGTGAGCATGAGACATCTTTTAAATATCTTACAAACCCCAAACTTTTAAACAGTATTTTATATACGCCCTTAGCAATGCCGAAATATAGATAACCCTGCTAATAATTTATAATCATTGTGATCAATTAAATGAAATGCATTTTTTTTCAAAGCACATAAATATCTTTTGAATGACATTATATATCTCTGAAGCATGAAAGTTGTTTAAGAGTGTGCATGTGTTTGTTTGCGTGTGTTCTCATCTGTGTTAAAACCTGCCCTGAATCTGTCTCCACTGTTTGTCAGACTGTCAGTCAGCCTCCCCCACCCCTCACGCGGCACTAAACTGTCCTTGTATTGAGCAGCGCTCGACAGAATGTCTCCATTAACAACTTGCCTAATGCACAACAACCCTGATCTTAACCCTGGGCGACAGTAAAGTGCAGCCAAACAAACAAGCATGCAAGTTCATAAGTACTGTATGTGTGTTAGCCTACATACTGCAGTCATGTACTGAGAATAGCTTGCATACAATAATGAATTTTTATTAATGCACATCTATTTTTCGAAAAAATAAAGTCTCATCAGAGCGAACAAAGACATGTCCTGAAAAAAAAAAAAAACAATTACCTTTTTCTCATCTACTTTGTGCAATTACATTACATCATTATTCAATTTAATAAGTCTAGTGGATAGTTAAACTGTCCCTTCTCTTTTCATGCCACAGGCAGATACTTGTGTAGCCTTAAGACAGCTGTAACCCTTGAACTCCCTTAAATGTTTTTCTAAGAATTCAGATTCATACAGATTTTGCTGTAGATGATAATACAAGCAGACATTTCTTTTAAGTAAATGTCTTCACCCAAAAAAAAAAAAAAACCCATAGCAAAATTTACTTGTCAGAAATTGAATAGCAGTTATAGCTGAGAAGTTCAGGAACCTTGCTCTCATATTGGTTCCACTGCCTTGCCTCCCAGCCCAAACTGACAGAATGGAAGCATAAAGACATAAAATATATATATATTTTTAAATAAATGAATAAATAAAAAGAGAATAAGAGAGAGTTGTTGATATTGTTATGATGTGCTACTGCAGAGTTTCAGTGAACATGATATAGTTTCACATGTTTGAAGGTGCTTTTGGGAGTGATTTCCATATGGAAACAAGCATTTGAATGTTCATATTCATCAGTTGAACATATTAGATGCCAGATAATGTCATAGGGCCCGTTTTAAAATGTCTACAGTCATTGATTCCCCAGTTAGACTTGAAGGAATATTCCAGGTTCAATACAAGTTAAGCTCTATTGACAACATGTGTCACATTGTCAATTCCCACAGAAAGTAATTTCGACTTGTCCTTCGGTTTTATTGAAAAGCGCAAAAGCTTGCAACTCTCAAATGGCCGTTGTGATTTAGACTTGTGGGCAGTGTCCAAAATCGCATACTCTCTGAGTAAGTATTACTTTTGAATAAGTAAATACTGCGCAACCATTTATATTCGTGTTGTCAGTGTCAGTGTCAGTTGCGTCGATTCACTGCAATTCACAACTCCTCTACCATGGCCTCATGGGATAGTAAAGTGTCCATCAGATGTACTTCAGATTCTCGCCAGAAGTAGAAGTTAATCCAGATACTTTTTGCCTACTGTTTTATGAATAGTATGAACATACTGTTTTTCGCCTACCATATAGAAGGGAATTCGGATGCAGCCGTAGTCTTCCTTTTGTAAAGTCCACAACTCACCAGACAGCATGGTTTCTAAGACCAAAGGCTTTTGGTCATACCTAGGATATCCAGAACCACCAAAGGAGGGAGAGCATTTTCACATTTGGCTCCAAAACTCTGGAATTGTCTTCCTGATACTGTTCGTTGCTCAGACTCGCTCTCCCAGTTTAAAACTAGGTTAAAGTCGCATCTCTTCAGCCAGGCATTCATATAATCTTACAGTTCAAACTACAATCCGGCCTCTAGCTCATAAATGCCAGAGGAGAACTGGCCCCCGACTGAGCCTGGGTTCTCCCAAGGTTTTTTTCTCCATTAGGTCACCTGATGGAGTTTTAGGACACCATTAGGTCACTTGATGGAGTTTTTCGGTTCCTTGCCACTGTTGCCTTTGGCTTGCTCAGTTGGGGATATTTTGGGGATATTTAATTTAATTTTATCAATCAATAAATTCCTCTTGAAACAAACTTTGTTGTACTATTTTAATTTAATACTGTGAAGCTGCTTTGATACAATCTGTATTGTGAAAAGCGCTATACAAATAAACTTGACTTGACTTGACTTGACTTAATTTCTAATTTCTGGTTTCAGAACTAGAACTTCAGACTAGATGCGCACTTTTACCATTCGAATGCTTTAACAAAAATACGAACTTCACATTTCTGCTTTAAAACCCTTAATCTATAGCCGTGTTTAATTCTATTTTAAAGCCACCTTTTTTGCTGTAAACAGTTCCCAAATGCAACTTTCGCAATTGCCCCCCTAGTCATGGTTGTAATCCTGTTTTTCTGTGGCAAGTGACATTATGCCATACAATTCTGTTGATGGGGCTTAACTTGTATTGAAACCAGAATATTCTTAAGATGAATGTAATGAGATAGATGGTAAAATCACAGAATGAATCAACGATTGAATGAGCCAGTGTGACTTCATTGCGGATTTGTTTTCTTAAAAACATGTGTTCATGTGTTCGTATTGAACCACCTGAATGTGAGATTAGCATGACAAAACAAGAGCTGTCAAATTCACACTTACATTGTGTATCATTGTGAGGAATTGTACAGCTTCGAATCGCCCCCACACAAATCCTGAGTTCAATTCACTCCTGTTCTCGACTTAACCGCATTACATCAGATTAACTACATATCTGATGCTTTCCGAAATTCTACAATAGCTTTTGCCAAGCGATGCTTTTCTAAACAATACCATTGCTACTCTATAGAAGTAATGCCTCAACAGAGGTTAATTCGGTATAAATCCACTTTTGGAGTGGATCCTTTTGGCAGAATCCTGTCAAGCTGAGTATAACCACACATTTAATTAGTCCTTTAAAGCTGCTGGAAGGATTTTAAATCAGGACGATTCGAGCAATGGTGGTTGCTGTTCTTTAATCAATATAAATAAGTAACCAAAAAAGTGAGGCATACTTTCCAGAAGTTTGTGTGGTCTCAGTGGAGCAGCTGTGGGAACACCTGGCCTGATAGTACATCACCATTTGCAATGCCACAGAGTCTCTCACAAAGCAAATGACAGATTCAAGATGATAGTTATTATGGCTTTCAACAATTCGGTGACAGCTACCTTTCCTATGATTACCAGCTTCTTGTGCCGTATCCCACTTATCCCCCACTGTCCATATTTCTGCTCTGCCTACGATGAGTGAATCATTCTCAAATGTGGAGAACAAGACTTTTACACAGAAAATGTAATCTTACACACTTCTCTTTGGTTAAGCGCAAAGAATATAGCCTACCAAAAGAATTGTAAGCATTAAAATGTGCAGGTCCCGTGAGACCCCTGAATTAAGATGTACAAGATTGAAAAATGTACAAATGGAAATATGAACATAATCAAAAGGTTGCACTTTATTTTGATGGTCCACTTTAGGCATTCTACTAACTATAAGTAACATGTCAACTAACTCTTATTAAAGTAGTAAACCCTGTTAGGTTAGGTGTTAGTCTTCGGTATAAGTGATATGCAAAGTTACTTATAGTCAGTAGAATGTCTGTTGGGGGACCAGCAAAATAAAGTGTTAGCAGATACTGATCTACTAATACTCTAATATTAGTTAGTTGACATGTAGTTGCAAAGTTACTTATAGTTAGTATAGAATGTCTGTTGGAGGAGCATCACAATAAAGTGTTAGCAAATACCAATCTACTTATACTCTAATGAGTTATTTGAGATATTTGCAAAGTTACTTAGTAGATTGTCTAAAGTGGACCATTGAAATCAAGTGTTACCCAATTTAAAATAAGAAATTAAGCAAAAAAATATATATTGTTATTATTCTTAAATAAAAATAATAAATTAATGTTATAATGTAAAACAGAGACAACAACAAATATTTTACAAAAATGTAAGAAAGCTGGAACATTTCTTTGTTTATTTACGCCAATAGTCAGTCACACTCAAGCAGTATAAGGTGTAACGGTCACCAGCTGGAGTGCCCTTGAGAGCCACCAGAGGGCACTCCACACCAGACTATTATCACTCCCTCACAAACTACATTTCCCATAACTCACTGCCCGGACTCATCATCACTGATTGCATTCACCTGTGTCTCATTACCCTGTTAGTCTCAGCCTATTTATACCATGTTCACTCATTCACTCATTCACTCACTCACTGCAAAGTTGTGTATGTTGTTGCACTGCATTTCCGAGCGTTTTCCCTGGTTTCATGTCTCTTGGTTTTTGATTTTTTTCCCTGTTCTGTGGATTACTATTTTGCCTCTGACCTTTGTTTGTTTGTTTGTTTGTTTGTTTGTTTGTTTGGACGGCTTACCTGTGTTTTGACCTATTGCCTGTATATTGGATTACGTGTCTGGATTGCCCCTTAATTAAAGCTGCATTTGGATCTCAACCTTCGTGTCTCGGAGCAGTTCGTAACATCAGGATTATTATTGTTAACTAAAACTATATTAAAAGTATTTTTTGTTAATTGAAATAAAATAAAATAAATATTAGAATAAATTAATAAAAAAATAAAAATTAAATGAAAAAATACAATTAAACAAATTAGAAATGTTTGAACTTGTCAAAATGAGTTTCAGTGGAAGTATTAAAATGTCTAAAACTAAAACTGAAAGAAAAATAAATTACTAATAAAAATTACAAAAACACACAAAAACATACAAAAATTACTTAGAATTGAATTAAATTAAATTAAAATATAAATTATAAAAATGAAAGCTAATTCTAAATATTAATGAATATTATAATACTATAAATAAATAAATAAATAAATAATACCTAAATTACACTGAGTGGTGTACATATGTCTATTTGGATCCATATACATCTGCACTGGCTTGTTTCCAGGTGTCTGGCCCCTGCTGACCTCTCTTCTGGAGGCCCCTGACAGTCTGAGACCTAGTGGCATGCAGTGACTCGATTGTCCGAGGCCATAATCTGGATTTAGGCATAATAGCAGTTTGGAGTTTCAATGAAATACTGGCATGTGTGGAAAAACTCTTTCCAAGACCACAGTTCTCAAACTGGAGAACATTGTGAGTAGCGCATGCGTCTTATTTGAGAGTTGTAAATTGTCCCCCCTGGGAAGTATTAACTGAGATTAACCACTGTTTGCATAGCTGAGGATCATTGTGATCTAATCTTACTTAAAATTCAGTGTAATTGTGCATTTAACTTGCGTTTAGTGTTCTTCTTGCTATCTAAGAAATTAAGCCTATTTTATCATCTTTCTGCTAAGAAATAGCTTAAACCAGATTCATAGCTGGTGTCAGAGCCTGGCCAAGCTGGTTTGCCTGATCTGTTTTACAGATTTTGTAAAGATTTTGTGTTCTTGTCAGCTGGTCGGGCTGAGAGATTTCTAAAGCACATTACATACACTATGGCAATTCAAAGTGCTTTACATAGAGAGGAATAAAAATAATCACAAAATAAAAGCAAGGAAAATTCAAAAATGTATTCAAAAGTTTTACATAGAAAGGAATTATAATAATCACACTATAGCAATTCATAGAGCTTTGCATAGAAAATAGACACAAAATAAAAGCAGGGGAAATTAAAACAGAGATAAAATGATACAGTTATAAAAGGAATTAAAATAGTAAATAAACTTCTCATCTTGCAAAACACCGGTGTATCTTATTTTGACTCTGAGATTTCCCCATGTCGGTCAGAATTCTTCTGTGGATTTTCATATAATGTGGATTATCTGAGCCCACCAGATTAGTAATCTGTACCAATCCAGACCAGTAATCTGTACTAGTCACCACAGTGTTCCCTTGACCGTCATGAGTCAATCCCTCTCGAACTCCACCACAGAAAGGTGAGCACTTGCTCACAAATTTGGTCATCAGGACCATCGGGGTTTCCCCCACTACTACAATACCCTTCACAAAACACCGGTTATCAATCAGTGCCATTTGAGTTCAGTTTAGAAACAAAAGGAAGAATACAGTAGTTTAGAATCAAACGGAGAATGCAGAGATAAAAAAAACAAATTCCCATGGGATGATACGAGCGCCTATTTGTTCTCCTGGCGAGTTCTCCACTTGTAAACCCTGGATGAAGTTCCTCCAGCATCCTTCGGCAGTCAGACGCGGCGGTGGCGTCCGACGCCTGGCCTAGTACTTGTGTCATTCACGGTCGGTCAGCCCCAGTACTAGTCTAGATGCCATATCAGTCATGTTGTGATCCCTTCTTTTGGCAATCCCACAAATGTGTATTCTTCCACAGTTTCCCTGTTGGTAACCCTGTGTCTTTCCCTGGGCAGATTCCACTCTGTCCATCTCTGTATTGTTATTGGTTCCATCCCTGTCAAGGCAGGATCACTGTGCATTGGCTTGTTTTGTCACAAGATCCCATTACGTCATTCAGTTCTGACATAATGTCTCCTTTCCGTCCTTCAGGGAACGGGGGTTATATTAGTAACCGAGACGTGTCTAGTATGTTATTAATTTGATTTATTTAATTGATCTTATTTGGCTTTGGTTTACAGTATACAGGGAGACATTGCAACAAAATACAGCCAATGCTCCATTAGCTACGGCTTCATAAAGATAAAACAAACCTGTGTCAACTTCATTTCATAAGCATAAGCTGATAAAAAGAGAAAAAAATAAAAACGTATAGAAAGCTAGGAATGTAATAACTTGCATATAAACACAAACAAAATATATATTTGTGTTTGTTTTGTTTGTGCAAGAATTAAGCAAAAACCTCCCCTCAAAAGCTTAAAATGTAATCTCCATGTGTCATAGAGTCAGATCATCCAGTGTGGTTTGATCTTCCAAAAAATGCCAAAGCAATCTTGGAGTGCGAAGCAAGGTCATCATAGCACATGAAAGGAACGACAGAACAGTATGTTGCAGCATATGTTGTTTCTGCATTCATTGTTTCTCTCCTTTTACTTACCCAAAAAATATGATTTTGAATTTGGCCTCAAGGATGTCTTTTTATGAAGTGTACTTTGATAAAGATTTTGAAAAGAATGTGTTTTCTCTGTAGCACAGTGTGGGAGTGCAGCCGTGATGTGGTGTTTTGATGTGGTAGAGAAGGGTACAGTGTCATCTGCCTTTTGGGCTCTCATTGTATGCCTTTATGCGTTGTTCATTCTTAGCCTTGTACAAACATATTTGTATACATTATGTAATATTGCAAAGACATTTTCTTTCCCTTTAAGGCATGACTGAATCTATTGTATTTTAGAGCATAACAGCCCTTAAAACAGCATTATCAGGTGCAAAAAAAAAAATGGTTTTGGTGGTGCGTGCGTGGGTTGTGCATTGTTAAACTGTAAACATTTGGGATGTTCTGAACCCAGACAAAATAAATAAGCAAAATACAACAGAAGACTTGAAGACTGACTCTGGCTGCAGTCTCATCCCCAATGACTTATTAAACCTGTTAGGCTGAAAGTACACATTAAGTTTTTATTGATGGCTCAAACAGGACCAATTAAAAGCATTTAAATGTTTGAATCAATTTATATTGCTTGCTAATGCAGAAATGCTAGTTTCTGCAAAGGTGTCTTTAAAGAAATTGTTCACTCAAAAATGTCAATTTCATCTATATTTATTATTACTACTATTATTTGTATTATTATTATTATTATTCATTCTTATGAATATTCACATACATTTTACACAGATTTTTTGATTACAAAAACAACCTTTAAATCTTGTCAATATTTCATCATAATCATTTCAATAAGACTAAACTGGCTGTTTTTTTTGTTGTTTTTTAACAGAATCATCTGTGTTTTAATGTGTTGTATGGAAAGAGTGTATTCACAACCTGACATACAGTGCATGTCCTGACTAGCTCATAACTTCAGAAGTTCACTTGTAAGCAGATCAATTTGAGCAGATGTACGTAAGTAAAAAAAGAAAAAGGAAAAAAAAGTATATATATATATATAAGCGATGATGTAAAACTATTTGTCAGTGTCTTGCTCTGTAGGCAGGCATATGCAAATGTATTTTCCACAGATCCCGCAATATCAAAATGAGCAGTTTTTGGAGCTTGATTAAATAAATGCAGTGTTTATTAATAGCTATGAAGCTAAGAAACTTGCAGGATGTTTTAATGCTACGAAGACCTCTTGTATGTCAAAAGATCGAAGCAACTTTGATTTCTCATATTAAATGTTTATCATAATCTCATATAAAATATATTAACAGAAAACATTTATTTTAAATTCAAACAATATTTTACAATATGACTGTTTTCACTGTATTTTTTATTAAGTCAATTCAGCCTTTATGAGCATCATATTTCTTTCAAAAAACATTTAAATATTACTGACCCCAAACTTTTGAACGGTAGTGTATGTGATCTTACGGTATATGTATAGAGGCTTTGGATTGTGTTAATTAACACTTCCGTTTACCGATGGTTTCATTCATTGTTCAGCTTCAGCTCGGCCTAAGTGGTTTAGTCCTTTACATAATTGATTATGATTGATTGGATTATTTGAAATCATATTCTCTAGAGATTCTTTGTTTGTTTTTTGTTTTTTTATGATCATGTTTGTCATTTTTGTTATATTTTCATCAACAGAATGTTTTCATTAAAATCTTTTAATTATCATCATGATTCATCTTGAAGCATCAAAATACTCCATTTACTATCCAAAGTCGAACTCTTTCGAAGTCATACTAGTCTCAAATCAAACATGGTGTGTATGGTATTAGTCCAAATGCTGAGTAAATCACGTTGAATAAAAAAATAAATAAAAAAAACTGACAGAAGAAATCAAGAAAATAATCTTTAATGTTCAATAACCTGAAAGACTCAAGCTGGAACTCATCTGTAAAATGGACCTGTGTTATTCATTCTGCCCATGACGATTGCAGTTGGCTCACTAAGCAGAAATAAGGGGTTCATTTATAAATTATATTACTTTTTATTCAATTTCATGGTTGACATTGAGCAGTTATAGATGAGTTACTGGCAGCGCTCCTCTCGCTCTCTGCAGTTGCAGTGGCAACATGTCACGAAAATCACCTTTGTCCACTCATCTTCAATTTAGAACACAGGCATTGGAAATTGATTCTTTTGAAAAAGTATGACTCGCATTTTTATTCTGGCCAGTGGAGGAAGAAGAGGCCGTCACTTTCTCTCTCTCCGATTTGTAAGTGAATCCCATTTCAGTGCAACGTGAAATTAATCACACCAATGTTTTGTACGTTGTAAAGATGTCAAAGAAATGGCTGTGCGAAACGAAATGTCCACAAGATGAGTTCTAACATCTGAGGATATATTTAGTCTCAGTCGGTCCTGCATGATTTTATGTTTCTCTGTGCTTTTCTCAGATCAGAACGAGGGCCGAAATGGATTCAGAGCTGCTTTGTGACAGATCAGAAATGAGGAAGAAACAGTTTGCTTAAGGTATATTGACCTACACCTGCAGTCATATGTTTGGAATAATTATGATTTTTAATGTTTTTGAAAGAACACTCTTATGCTCACAGAGGCTGCGTTTATTTGATCAAAAATACAGTAAAAGCTGCTATATTGGGGAATATTATTATAATTTAAAATAACTGTTTTGTGATTTATTCCTGTGATGGCAAAGCAGCCATTTCTCTATTCTTTAGTGTCACATGATTCTTCAGCAGCAAATCCAACGCTATCCCATGACCAATTCGTACGAATTTGTACGAGTGATTAAAAGGTGGCTAATTCGTACGAATTCGTACGACCTCACTCGTACGAATTTGTACGATTTGTCTAAACCCACGTGATGGGTAGGTTTAGGGGCGGGGTCAGGGGTAGGTCATTTGTATGAATTCATACGAATTGGGCAATTCGTAAAATATGTATGATTTAGCAAAAATCGTACTAATTCGTTCGAGTGAGGTCGTATGAATTCGTACGAATTAGCCACCTCGTAGAATTCGTACGAATTGCCGTGAGATCAGGCTGGCAAATCAGCATAATAGAATGAATTCTGGAATAATGATGCTGAAAATTCAGTTTTGTATACATTCAAAATATGTTCAAATAGAAAACAGCTAATATCTCACAACATTACTGTTTTCAACAACAGCCTTGGTGAGAATAAAATAAAATCTTAAATATTCTAAACTTTTGACCAGTAGTGTATTAAATAAAGGCAAAATTATGCAAAACATAGTCACAATTATTAGATATAAAGTCACATTTAAAAGAAACTAAGTCACAGTTGAAATATAAAGTCACAGTTGAGTGTGTTTCTTGTGCGGTTCTCATACATTTAAATGCACAGAGAGGCAGAACAGTCTTATTTAATATTTTTCTCACTGAAACGGTTTGTGAACATACTTTAGACATTCTACTACCTAGTAACTTTGCAACTACTTGTCATCCAACTCATTTATTTACACCTACATGTCAACTAACTCTCATTAGAGTATTAGTTGGATCAGGGTTAGGGTTAGTAGAATAAGTTGATATGTATTTGCAAAGTTACTTATACACTGTAAAAAATTTGGAGTAGGATTTACTTGAAAAAAGCTTGCTAATTTTTTTCACTCTGAAAATGCTAGTAAATTTACAAAGTTTGCCAAGTAAAAACCTAAACATTTATTAGTAGCTTTAATTAGAAATCTTTAAGTTAAATTTACTTGGAATATGGAATTAAGTAAACTTTACTTAACCTAGTTAAGTGAAAGTAACAAAGATAATAAGTAATTTTAACTTGGCTAGTAAAAGGTTGATTGATATCGATTTAGTTGAAAATTCCTTTGCATTACATTTCACTCAAACAATAATATTGAATTATACCAATCATTTATAGTATGAGCTTTACTTAGATTATCTAAGTAATTTATAAGACATCATGTCAGATGTTAAGTCTCATGTGAATGCAAATACAGTACCTCAATACTTCGTAGACAATACACAATGACGGTAACATTTGATGGATCATTTTTGTGTTTGAATGTGTCATTTTGAGCAGAAAATTTACTCAAAATGTCACAAAATGGCAAGTTACTAATCCTGACAACAAAAGCAATGATAAAACAGTGTAAATACAGCTGGAAAACAGTGAAAAATGAACCTCATTAATTATTCAAGGTCCAGTGCATGATGGGAACCCCAGTATCAGAAAAGTTGAGTAATTTTTACTTAATTTTATTGAGTTGATATTTACGCTTTCATTTCTACTCGCTTGAAATAAGTACTGATATGGAATTTACTTAGTTTTTTTAATTCTTGCCTGGACTAACTTTTTCATGTAAATGACATTGTTTTTTTTCAGTAGTATTTACTTCACCAAAAAATCATTTTTTACAGTGTAGTCAGTAGAATGTCTAGACTATCATATTTAAGTCTTCGCAGATATTAAGCAGACATTCTACTAATATTCTAATGAGAGTTAGTTGACATGTACTTGCAAAGTTACTTGTAGTAGAATGTCTAAAGTGAACTATCAAAATCAAGTGTCACCCAATTGTTTATGTCCCTGTCATGCTCCTGTTCTTATTTAGAGCTTCACATGTCAGAAAATGACACATAATCTGGCAGCCCTCGGCAGATGTGATTCCAGAAGAAACAGTCAGAAGGTGTGACAAGAATTACAAAAAAACAGTCCAGATGGCACGCTGATCATTTTCTAAGTGAATTGATTAGTTTTGGTGAAAAACAAGCTGAAATTTAAGCAATTTTAACCATTAAATCAAAGTGGACATCATTGTTCTCTTGTCCATTCAGCGCGTCACACTCGGGTCCAGTAGGTGGTAGTAAAGCGCCTGACACTCTTGTTCACTATTAAAGAAATAGTTCACCCAAAAATGGAAATTTTGTCATCTCACCCTCATGTCATTCCAAACCTGTATAATTTTCTTTTGTCGGTAGAGTACAAAGTAAGATATTTTGAGAAATGACTGTGTTTTCTTTGTCCATACATTGGAAGTCAATAGAGTGCTGCAGTGATGATGTGTTATTGTAGGCCAACCCCATTAGGATTTTGAAATGAGTTGTCAGACTAGTTCCAGTCTTACTTCCTGCATGAACTTACGTGGGTTTGTAACAAATTTGCATAATGCCAGCCTGTGGTCTTCATTGGCTGCCCGTGAACAACGTCTACTTTAACCCTCAAACACTGTAGTTCTATCTGAGACCTGAAAGGGTTTGGTTTGTGTTGTTGACATGTCGAGATGACATTGGCCCTCATTTATCAAAAGTGCGTACACCAAATTTCCAGCGTACACCTGGCGTACACCCAAAACCACGGTGACTTTGAGATTTATCAATATGGACGTTGGCGTACGGCACGCTCAAATCCTACGCCAACTCAGGAGGTGGTGTACGCACGTTTTGAGTTACAGTAGTGCGGAAATGCGCAGAAAAACAATTCCTAACACCACAAAGCGCACTGACAAACTAAAAGATATGATATATTATGACCCACTGTAAAAAAACACCAGCCTAGTAATTCTAAACTTCAGTGTTTATATTTGTGCAACATGGACTTCAATGTTTAATTTGTGTGACTTTACCAAAGCATTTGATTTGTAGGCATATGTATTCCTTCAGTTGCGAGCCTGTGCGCTTTACCTGACGTTTCAAGCCTTGTTTATATTTCGCCTGGCTCTACAGCGCGAGTCTCCGCAGACTGCGCGCGCACCTCCCCAAACGGACGAGGCGTTTATACTCGACGCGCTCGCCGTCGTACTATTCTTTGAAACGATGGTCAGGCCAGGGTTAGGCCAGGGTTAGGCCCGGCAGGTGCGCACGGACTGGGTTCAGTAATGAAAGGCTTTCAATGACCAAAAAATAATTCAGACTGACAAAATAATAAAAATGACATTCTTCTTCTTTTAAATAATAATAATAATAATAATAATACAAATAATAATAATAATAATAACGACATTCTTCTTCTAAATAACAATAAGCGTCATTAATAATACAAATTATAATAATAATAAGAAGAAGAATATTACAAATTGTCATGCAATTATTAATGTGAATGAATGGTACTCCACATCACATCATCATCACTATTGTACACCCCAATACATGTGACGTGATACGAAATTAAATGCTAATTGTTTCAAAACTGTAAAATAATGCATTGTGATAGGTCATTTGCTCATCCAAGTTTCTCTTCTTTGCCGTCTTACGTGTGTCTATGGCGTAAAGTGAGGGCGTGGGGGAAGCGGAGACTTGAATATATAGGGGCGTGTTATTCTAATGACGATCGTTTTCAGCCGCGGCATTTATCAAGGTCAGGTATTGCATACACCTGGATTTCAAAGGTACGCACAGCTTCATAAATCAGGCGGTGAGAGTAGTGTAAGCATAATCTTACGCCAACATATACGCCCGTTTCTACGCAAGAATGATAAATGAGGGCCATTGTGCGTGGTAGACCAGTCACAACCAA
Source organism: Leuciscus idus (assembly GCA_021554675.1). Lineage (NCBI taxonomy): Eukaryota > Metazoa > Chordata > Actinopteri > Cypriniformes > Leuciscidae > Leuciscus > Leuciscus idus. The sequence goes on from CM038630.1 coordinate 13,788,764, forward strand.
GCGTGCCGCACAAGTCCTGAAAAGTGAAGCCAAAGTGTCTCGTTCGCCGCCCGGTTGCTGGTCCCCTTATAGGTCATAAGCCCCGCCTCCGATGGAAACTAAATCAAATTACACTTCAAATGAATGTTTTCTGTCATTTTAGGTCGGTTTTTTTCACGGTGATGTAAATTTAAGTGTTAGTTTTTTTTATATATATAAGTTTGGTCTTAGTTAGTTATTTGATGCTATAAAAACGGGAATGTGACGTCATGATTGACAGCTGTGATTGACAGCTTCTCTTAAAAAGGAGTCACTTAGGCACCAACAGACTTTTTGGGGGATTTTCGGGAGGAGATTGGAGTTTCAATAGTTGTAAGAGCATTATAAACACAATGAGGACGTAAAAGCAAACTAGTGAGTAGATTAGTTTACCTGTTCGGCTTGATGAAGTTACTGATGTATTAAATTTCGTAGAATAAACATGAAAATATCTTGAGCTTGTATTAACCACAGAATCTAACCAAAATCCTATTTTTAAAAAACTCAAGGAAGATTGAACCGGAAGTGCTAAAATCTTAACTTGTTTTTGGACTACAAATCCCTGCAGCACTCTATGGTCACCAAAACTGTTTGGTAACCAGAATTCTTCAAAATATCTTCTTTTATGTTCCACAGTAGAAAGTAAGTCATTCGGGTTTGGAACGACATGAGGATGAGTAAATGATGACAGAATTATCATTTTGGGTTATTGAAGTCAGTCACAATGTAATGCCACTGCACTCTATTCACCCATCCGTATATTCATTAAAATATCTCCTATGTGATCCACAAAAGAAAGAGAGGCATACAGCTTTAGAATGATTTTTACTTTAATATCTTTTGACTATGATAAATTACAGCCTAACGGTAGTCATCACTTTTGTCTGCACTATATTGCATGTCTAAAGATGCATTAACTGTGTTCAAGGTTAGTGTTCATTAAACTCCAGCTACTGTTTAAGAAAAAGTTATATGCAATTGTGCACATTATTATTTTTTTATTTTTTTTCATACAACAAAAGAAAGAAATTGATCAATGAATGAGTAAGCGAAAATAGACCGGAGCAAAAACACATTAGCTGTAAATAAATGTCCATTCAAATTTTACACAACATTTAGAAGTAATCAATATATAACTACTGGGGGGAAAAAACAACATTTTAAATAGGCCTTAGTGTGAAATTCATCACTATGGATCATGTGAGGTTAAGGCTAATGACACTAATCATTACTTGAAAGACTTTGAGAATAAAGGATTGTTCAGAAAAGGTCACGTGTCTTCATATTTTCCAATTAAAGTGTGTTAAATGAAAAAAGAAGTAATTATTTAATCCATCACACAATTTTATACGTTATGTTTTTTTTCTATTTACTGTTTCACAGGGCCCTTTGCTGTTCTAATCCCTAAATATGTCACAAATCAAAAACCTGCATGCCAGATTTCTTAAAGAAAAGGGCCTGGGTGAAATCTCACAGCCATGTAATATAGTGGGAATTTAAAGTCTGGTTTTCCTTTTTCATTCCTTTTTCCAGGACAAAGTGCGGACAGAATTAACAATGGAGACAGCGCTATTCCCCGCAGAAATCTGTTGTCATGTCAGCAGACCTGGCTATCTTATCCTATCAATTTTAAAAGAGCATTTTGTTGCACTCACCTGCCACAAAAATGTCAGAGAATGCCAGCCACCGAGCTCGGAAAAACTAACTCCTGACGCCACAGCAGACTAGCTTTTATTCACGCCATGCTAATGAGGTGACCTTGACCTGCGTCATTCCCTTGCGGAAGGGACTCGGTTGAATGACACAATCACCGACGGGCAAAATCATTTTCCTGTCATCTTGGAATTGCGCACTTCAGAGATTGGCTGTGATTAGATGCATGAGGCTGCAGGGATGTTTCAAGGAGTCTCCCCGTCTCATTTCCTGTTTGCTGTTATAGGATAACAATGTCAAGCAACAGCCTCATATATAAAAAAAAAAAAAGAAGCTTTATTTTATATTTTAAAAACATATCATTTTAATTCTAGATAAATGATCATTTTTATATAATATATAAACACTATAAAATGTGACGGTTTTTGTGAGTTGTGAGTTTTGTGATTTTTTTTTTGTACAAATATGTAATATATTACTGTAATATATAATATAAATATGCAATATATAGTTAATTTACATAATATTAATATTAAAAGCAACAGCCTTTAAGATTTTTGCTAATTAAAGGGCTATATTTTTTTATAATGTAATAGCCTACATAAAATAATAAAATAAATGATCATATTATTTGCTTAATATATAAATTATAAAATACATATATATTACACAATTTGATGGTGAGTTTTTTTTACAAATATATAATCTGTAATATAAATATATAATATATGTAAATTTATATACTATTATACATATCAGCAATATATTATGAAAAAATACTGTATATATACAGTATATATACAGTATATATATATATATATATATATATATATATATATATATATGAAGAGTTCAGATGCAAAAGCCTCTAAGTGCCATCTGACATTTTCTTCTAGAATGATCATTTTTATCAAGCTTGTATATTTAAGTTCAGTAATTTCACTTAAATGACAATTACAGTTTTTTTCGATTGCTAAACGACAGTGGGCACAACTGGAGTCACATGTGCAAAACTCTAACTACAGTCTGCACAGCAGCAGTTCATGTGGACCAAACTTTACCCACAACCTGCACAACACTGTGGATTTACAGCACTTTGTTCAAATGCTAACACACTGCTGTCAAAACTGTGAACCACACATTCAAAACAGAATAGATTTCAGCCTTGTGCCTTTCAAACACTGCTGATTGCAATTTCAGCTGAAAGGCTAAGCAGGGGTCTTGTTTTAGACTTGTTAGTGAACACACACGCATATAGGTGTGTATATATATATATATATATATATATATATATATATATATATATATATATATATATATAGGTAGAGCTCAGAAAGACTAATTTTGGAAATGGAACAAGGAAGACGGGTTCGTGGAGGGAGAAGGGTGGCAGGGAGAGAGCGGATGCGTGCCGGATGTGAGGACACGAGTCCAGAGGACTGCCAGGGATGGATAAGGCACTCCAGAAAGTTCTCATGGCAAGAGAGAACATTAGATGTGATGTTGATGAAAACCTGTGGCCTGATACTAGAGAAAGGCAGGATTAGCCCCTCAATTATTTGTTCGAATTACAGTGTGTACTTTTAGTTTCTACCTTTTTTCTCTCATTACTGTAATTCCGTAAATTACTACAGACTATTGAAGCAAACTGCTAATTTTCATTTACCTTAAAGAATTATGTTCTAAAAATTTAAATAAATCATGTGAAAGAATGTCACTCTTTTCTTTGAAGAAAATATTACTTTGTATGAAGTCACTGAAATTGTTCAAACTGTAAAGATGAAAAGTTTGTATTTTCTGTATTGGTGTTTGATGCTAGTGTTTTTCCTCTCAGTGTGTTCTGAGTGACAGTGTGTGTTATCTCAGTGAGGGTTGTGTGTAGTGTTTGGCTGCACTGAGCCTGTTTTGAGCCATGTGTTAAGAGTTGTGTTGCTTGAAATGAGTTTTGCAGGTGATGTGAACTGTTTCGCTCAGGTGACTGTTGGTAGTGCAGACTGTAGTTAGAGTTTTGCACATGTAGCTCCAGTTGTGCTCACTGTCGTTTAGCAATCGAAAAAAACTGTAATAGGTTATTTGCATTGCCATTTAAGTGAAATTATTGAACTTAAATATACGAGTTTGATAAAAATGATCATTCTAGAAGAAAATTTCAGATGGCACTTAGAGGCTTTTGCATCTGAACTCGTTATATATATATATATATATATATATATATATATACTGTGTGCGTGCGTGCGTGCGTGCTTGCGTGCGTGCGTGCGTGCGTGTGTGTGCGTGTGTGTGTGGCTTGGTCTGCAAAATATTTAGTAGACTTAATGACTTTAAACCATTTTTATCACAAATCATTCGTCAGGAAATGAGCACGAATTATACAAATGATAAGAAATTTAGTGCACAATAGCCTTCCCCAACTTGCAGACAGCTCTTTACAGAAAGAAGAGTCAGTGTTGTTCCACTCAATGTTAATGGCTTCAAACTGTTCATGACATATGATTCAAATCTTGACTCTGACTGGCCAAAACATGAACCTGATGGCCTTGTTCTCAAGCCACTTCTTGCCTATCTTTGCAACTTGGGTACGATCATTGTCTTATCATCTGATAATTCTTCTTTAGATAACAACTTTTCATTTGTGGGAAGCAAGCCTTTCTGCAATATTCTCCAGTGCTCCAAAGCATCATATGACTCTTCACAGTGAAGTAGCCCACCAATACCAGCAGCTAAATAAGCTTCCCACACAATGACACTCTTGCTCCATGCTTCACTGTGCTTGAGATGCATTTTATTATATTTCTCAACAGATTTTCGAAGACACCGCTCTGGAGCATCACCATGTAACTTTTTTTTTTTTTGCTCACCTTAAAACAAGCATCATTCCGGGCCTGTGTTTCCTCCAAGTCATGAATTCTTTGTGTGATTTCTAAGCATTGTTCTTTTTGGCATTTTTTTTTACTTTGTCTTACTTGATTTGTACCTCACGCTCCCAGCTAGAATAATTGCCACAAGCACTTTCTTGCATGTCACTACAGTAAGAAAGCATCTGCCTGGAAGATGAATGTAAATGTAAATGTAAAATTGCTGTTAAAACGTCCTTCGGAGCAGAATGTTTTACAGAACAGCTCATGGCATATCTATCAGTCATGGTGAAGGGTATACGATACGTGCTGATAGATTTCACAGCGAGCAGGGAAGCAGGTGGCCTCATTGAACTCCTGTCTGCAATGCAACGGCAAAGCTTCACTTTTCTTGTTCCTCAAAGCACTAAAAGGTCTAAATGCAGCTAGGTAAGCCGCCACAAGACGCAAACATAAAGAAAAGCCCAGACTGAATTTATAATTCAGTCTCTGCAAAGCCCCACTCAAACTGCTAAGAGAGGTCACGGATGGAAGCTAATGGACATCTCAACTATTCAGAGCAGCACACGAATTAGCTTTGAGGTCAAATTAGAATCGTGCAATTACTATTCACAAATGGATGGATTTTAATACATAACCTTGTTCTTCCAACACATTTAAACAAAGACATCCCCTGTCAGCCCTCTCTACTTGCTGCATTTATTGCGTCCAAATGCATGCTTTTGAAATACACCTGACAGTAGTTTTCGGGAGATTGTGTTGTAAGTTTGATCTGAATGACAGCTTTTAACGCAGGCTTCTTTGAATTCAGATTCTACCTCGTGGATTGCTCCAGGAGGCTTTCGGTTGGTTGGCGGAGTGACAAATTTGGGGTTTGTCTTGGCTTGTTTTGAAGAGATACTGCAACGGCAGGCCTTGAGGCAGTGCTATAGTCATTAGAATGCCAATGCCATGGAAGCACTCATGAGAAGATTGATACCCTGGACTAGAAGATTGCAATTTTTTAGAATAGTTGCATCACAAATGGCGTCATGTTTCATTTGGCGTGAATGTAAATGAGTCGGGGACTGAAGTTCATTCAACAGGTTGCAATCTTAAAGGGATAGTTCATCCAAAAAGTGAGAATTCTGTCATTTACTTTCCCTCACGTCATTCCAAACCTGTGTGACTGTATTTCTTCTGTGGAACAAATAAGAAGAGTTGGTTACACTTTGTTTCAAAGTGTCCTTGTTACGTATAGCATAACAGTAAATTATGCATAATTACATGCTACTAACCCTCAACCAAGCCCTATACCCTAAAGTACATGATGTCAATTAATATTACTCACATGAGTAACTCACATGACATCTTAAAATAAAGTGTAACCGAAGAGTTTTAGCTGTTTCTTTTCTTTTTTTTTTCACCATAGATATCAGAGGGGTTCCAAAATCAATACAAAATATTTTCTATGTTCCACAGAATAAAAAAATGGAAAATTTCACTCAATGATTCTACTAACATCTTTTACAATGTGTCACTTTATATCTGTATTACTTTCATTCCAGTGTTATTTTTTTGTATTATTTATATATTATTATAGAAGTTAACTTCTTCTTTTTTCAGTTTTCATTTGAATTTTGGTTTAAGTTTTTGTAATTTTGTTCTGTGCTTTTTTGGCTTAAAAAAAAAAAAAATATATATATATATATATATATATATATATATATATATATATATATATATATATATATATATATATATATTTAGCTTTAATTTATGTTTTATTTCAATTTTAGTTTTAGACATTTTAGCACTTATTTTATTTAAAGTTTTTTTTTTTTTTTTTTTTTTGCTTTCCATCTAATATTATTTTATTTTATTTCATCTTTTCATTTAATTTAACAAAAATGATTTTTGATACAACACTGTTGTACAACACTGTTTCTTTCTACCGCTGAGTACGAAAGGAGAAATATTAAATATGTTATTGTTCTGGTTAATCTATCTTTTTAGATGCCGTTAAAATGAATGTTGGATCTTTAGACATTCAAAAAGGACAGAAATTAAGCATGAAAGTGTCATAAAACAATCCTAAAATGATTTGACTATATTCCAATAATTTCATGATTGAAGCCGCAATGTTGTATGTTGCAATTTGTAAATAAATTATTCTTTTGAGCAAGATCTCAACACCACAAACAACCCAACCCATTACAGGCTGCTGTCCCTCACAGCCTTGTTTTGAATCACATCCATTGAAATACTGTGTTTACCCCGACTAAGATCTGCTGCAAGCTTTTGGCGTGAAGTTGAGGATAGTTTTGAATGCCTTTTGGGTGCTTCTCATGTTGATTTCATTAAGAAATGCATCAGTTTTTCTGAGGTTACACTCGAATCATCTTTGAAACAGTGTTTCATGTTGGTCTGATTCAATACAGAGTAATAAAACCCAAGCAAGCAGCACATCTCCTTGTGGCCACTCCAATACCTCATTTTGTGCAAGTCACACAAGATTAAGCCACCGCCGGCCATGCTGATTACACTCCCAGTCTAATATCATGGCTGAATTTTTTTTTTTCCAGTATCATTCTTTATGAGACAGATGAGACCATACTCTTCAATTCAGCGGCATCTGCGGAGTTTCTTGATATTAAAAGGCTCGTTAACATCTATTGCTTGACTCCCCAGTGATTGTGTTATGTCCTGTGCGTGACCTTTGGGATGGTGCAGATTAATAAACATGGAAGACGGAGGAGAGAGTGACTAATCATGCCAGGTTTATTATTAGTCCTGTGCAGAAATGAACTCGGAGCTCCTCCGGGATGCTGCAGGTCCCCCAGATGCCTCGTGTTTTTTTAGGGGAGTAGTTTGGTTTATTCCACTGTATATTGACCCTCATGTAATTGAGAACATTATGACCATCATTCTCCATCATCTGGTCTAAAGGTATTGAGGTTTTATTAAACCACCAATCCACTCATTTGTATTAATAGACTTCTAATCATAAGGATAGTTCACCCAAAATGAAAATTCTGTCAGTATTTACTCTCATATTGTTTCACAAAAGGAGACTTTTTCTCATAGAGTGGTGGCATCTCAAAACTGGCTCCCTTATCATTAAGATTAAATCAAAGTTTAATATTTAACACACATTAATAATTTTAAACGTCTACACATATCATCAGACATGTGGAGCAAACCGTGGGTCGAATTCAAACAGAAGTGAATACTTTGTGTTTATTCAGAATTCCCTTTCAAGCCTTTTGCGTATATGCAGAGCAACACGCCGCTGACTGGAATCACACTTTGAGTGTTTGGACTTAAATTTATACAGCATATTTCACCATATGATTTGTTTTCCTTGTTAAAGGGATGAGTTTTGGTTTGGTCTTCCTATTTTACTTGGCAAAAATGTCATATAATGGTTAATAAAAACAAAGTGAGTATGAAATCTGATGCATGAGGAATCTGTGGAGCTTTTCTTTTTTTTTTTTTTTTGGGGGGGGGGGGGGGGGGGGGTTCAAAACTAGATGTGTTGTCACATATAAGCGCAAAAAAAAAAAAAGAAATTACAAAAAAAAAAGTTTTTCCTATTTCAGTTATCTATTCCTATTCTGAATGCTAAAATAGTAGAAGGAAAAGTCACCAGCAGGGGGAGCAAAGACAGGAAAATATTGTGCTCTGTTTCTATGGAGAACAAACGCCAAACAGAGGAGAGTCTGCTGGCAAAATGAGAACAGGACACAGCTCGTAATAAAACAAGAATCAACGTTGGCTTGGCTTTTCAGAGGTGGAGAGAACTGGTTTGAAATGTTGTAAAAGCGATGCTCAGATGATGTTTTTTATTACTCAACAGGCGAGTAAGGTATTTTATTGAACATAAAATAGCATGATCTATTTTAAAGGGTTATTTCATTATGATTGTTGTGCTGTGCTGTAATTTATTTTCAAGAAAGTGTCTATTACTGGGTAAAGCTACAGTAACAATCTCAGATTGAGATGCTTTCCAAATAAATTAAGTAGTGAATGTTTTATTTATGAGCAGTAGTATAACCATATTCATCCGCACCGTCACGCAGAGCCGAAAAACAACAAACACAATGTTGGGTAACACTTTATTTTAAGGTGACGTACTTACATGATTGCCTACTTACTCAAATAAGTAGGCTACTGAGTAATATTAATTTAACTGCATTTACTTACTATAGAGTTATGGTTAGGGTTTGTTTTAGGGTTACTTCACGTGTAAGTGTTTCCCTTATGTTCTTCCGCAAAATGTTTTGTTTTTTAACCGCTAGACTAGAGGGTCATAGTGTAGCTAGGCTACCCTTAAAATAATTGTTGTACACTACCATTCATTTTTAATGTTTATGAAAGTCTCTTGATCTCTAAAATACAGTAATAACACTAAAATTGTGAAATATTTTTATAGTTGTGATAGTTATTTTTAATTGTGAAAGATGTTTTTTATTTTTTATTATTATTATAATTAGTTTAATATATAGCCTATATATATATATATATATATATATTAAAATGTAATTTATTATTGTGATCCAAAGCCGAATTTTCTGCATAATTACTCTAGGCTTTAGTGTCACATGTCCTTCAAAAATCATTTTAATATGCTGATTTGCTCCTTAAGAAACATTTATTATTATCAATGTTGAAAACAGCTTAATAATTTTGTGGGAACCAGGATGCAGGATTTTTCAGGAAAATAGAATAGAACAGAAATCAGCATTTAGTAGAAATATAAATATTTTGTTATGTTATAAATGTCTTTACTGTCACTTTTGATCAATTTAATGCATCCTTGCTGATTAAAGGTATTAATATCTGATTTTTTTTTTTTTTTTTTTTTTGCAACACATAGGCAGCATACTAACATTAATTTCAATATTAACATCAATATTCAGCCTTTCTGGTATGCCAACCTAAGATTGTTATTGTCAGTTTTTGACCATCTCATTTAAATGTTCCTATAGTTACCAGTCTTTTCCATACAGGGGAAGTGGCCAATTCATTAAATTCCAAATAATCTGAATCCATACAATAACTTTGTGTGAGAATCAAACCAAACCAAATCTCATTCTCCATTCCACAAATTTGAACTCTCATGTTAAATTGATGACAGATATGACCATGTGAACTTCAGTCTGCTCCTCACACAAAGCTTACATGAATTAATACAAAGATTCATTTTAGATGAATTATTCCTTTAGGAAAGATGCAGCTCATTTGACCAGTTATAGGCAATGCACAGCGGTTTACTGTGAGAAGTCTGCCATTTCCCAGTATAATTATAGCTATCTGTACATTCCGTACGAACGTGTTACATCCTGATGCCCCATTATGAGCAACAAAAATGAGGCTTTTCACAGCCGTCTTAATTGAGCTGGCTGCTGTCCAGTGATTTGTGAGCAATATGTCTTTAGTATCTTTCATATTATTTCCTCCTTCTTCACAAGTGTTATTTGTCTCCGACTGACGCAGTAAGGCCCTTTTTCCAAATAGTTATTTGCTTTACACTGCGAGAACACTCTGACATTACTCTTACTCACCTCTCAGACCCACATAATAATGGCACAAATTTGATTCTGAAATGGTCGTTTGGCTTTTCGAGTGTTATGGTGGGTGTAAATTAGCACTTTTGATTGGTTCACATGGTTGTTATAGAGATGGATGGTGGTTAAAAGCATCTAAATTTCCTAGGAAGTCCATCTGTTCAAGGGGGAGACCCAGAAACACATTTGCCAGAGAAGAGCCTCTGCAGCGAGCCTCCTCCCCATACTAGCCCTTCGCAGATGGAACAAGCCATTGCCAAAAGTCACCCACTAGGCGCGCGCACATATACATGCTTTCATACGCGCCACTCCAGGACACATGCTATGCCAATGGAGTTTTTGCTCATTAAGGGTGATAAAGGAATGATAATTTGTAGAAAAGTCTGAAACGCACGAATAGAGACTAAAGACGGTTGTATATAACATGGGAGTTTGATTGATGTACTGCTTGTGTGGAAATTTGCATAGAATAAGAAAAATGAAAGGACCTGACAATAAATTAATAATGGTGTATATACCTTAGAGGCATCTTCTGCCTTCAGAACTACTTTAGTTTGTCTTGTTCGTCTGATAGAGATGTTCTGAATTGTGTGTAAAGTGGGATATTGCACCATTCTTTAAGAATAACTTTAAGAGCTCTGAGAGATGAAGTTTGCAAAGATCAGACATTTCAGTCTGTACCCTACAACCCCTTTAAGGTTCAGTGATGGATACCTTCAGTGATATTAGTTTTATAATGATTAGCTCTGCTATCACATTGTCACATTTTGAATTTTGTACAAGTGTTGACAGTTTTGCCGATATATATATATTATTTATTTTTGTGCTGTCAAATCGATTAATCGCATCTACACTATAAAAAACAGTTTCTGCCTTAAATTTTTAAGTACAATCGACTTGGTTGTTTAAGTCATTTCAACTTAAATGACATTAAACTGACTTAAAAAAAAATAGATGAATCTTGTATAACTTATAAAAAATGTTGAAAGTTAAAGCAAAGTAAAAACATGTTGTCCTAACTTATTGATCCTATAATTTTTACAGTGTAATGTAAAAGTTTTTGTATATAATATATGTGTGTGTATTTTATTATATATATATATATATATATATATATATATATATACATACACACACACACAATATATACACACATATTATATAAACAAAAACGTTTATGTTAGATGCGATTGATTGCGATTAATCGATTTGACCGCACTAATTTATATGTGTGTATATATTCTGTTGGTTTGTGTGTGTGTGTATATATATATATATATATATATATATATACAGTATATATATATATATATATATACAGTATATATATATATATATATATATATATATATATATATATATATATATATATATTAAAACTAATTTTAATAAATGTTGGTTTAATTGTAATAAACCAATTTATATTATATATATTATATATATTATTATATTATATATATTATATATATATATATTGGTCTTATGTCTATCCATAACTGAGGAATGGCTAATTTTATATCTTTATTGTCTTCCTGTTAGGGTCCTTCCTGTTCAATATTATTATTTTTATTTATTTATTTTTTTCATCATGAAAATAATCATCATAACAGGAATAATGTGGAATATGGGAACATCAAAGGAAAGTGCAGGACTGGATGCAGCTGGTTCCATCAAATGAACCGTTATTTCTTGGCATTAGGCGACCATTCAACCACAGTCATCAGACTGAAGATTCCTACATAAAAAATCCATTCTGCATGGATCCCTCACCACGTTTGCCAGATTGTGGGTTAAGGGCATCCTTGGGATTTATCCGACCGCAAACATGTAGCAAACAGAGTGAAATAGCGATCAGGCCACCTTTATTGATTGAGCAGGAGTCCAGTTTCTGCTGTCCTTTAGCATCTTTATGTTGGGTTAAGCATCTTTGTATGTTGGTTAGCTTCTGTTGGTTAAGTCTGGGTTACACATGTGATTCTGTGGTAATTTTTAGGCTGTACTTATTCAGCGTTTGGCAGTTATCTTGTGAATTGTCTGTCTTTGTGAAAATGGACTGTTAAGTAGTATCACTTTACAATAAGATTCACTTCATTAGCATCTACTTATATATAGTAGTACTATATATATATATATATATATATATATATATATACATATATATATATATATGCATTTATTTGATTATTATTTTTATTTTTTTAAGAAGTATTTTTCTTCATTATAAATGTATTTACTGTCACTTTTGATAAATTTGTGTCCTTGCTAAATTAAAATAATTTCTTCAAAATCACAAAATGTCTTACTAACCCCATATTTTTTAACAGTATTGATTATATGTAGAATTCATTATATACTATTGTCAATTAATGTTCAGTCTTACTGTGCGTTCACACCACCGCCGGCGAGCTCCGGCGAGGGCGGCGCGGCGCGTCTTGGACGGTGAGAGCGGCGAGGAGAGTTGAAGTCAAGTCAACTTTATGGTAATAAGCTATGACGCGGTTCGGCGGCAACCAATCAGAATGTAGAAGTCCTCCGCCTGAGAGGATTCCAGAGAACGCGATCCTGTAAACATTGGTTTAAAAAGATCACACCTTCGAGCTACGTCAGAGCATCAGAGCGTCCTTGAATCTTCAATCGGCGTCGTTGGCACGGCGGCGAGAGCGAATTTTGCCGCTCTCGCCGGCGGCGGTGTGAACGTACAGTTAAGACACTGATTAATGTAAATGTATACAGTAATGCATTACAAGTAACTGAAGTGACAAAGTAACAAAAATACAAACAGTAACGTTGTGAAATATTCTTACAATCAGTGTTGGGGCGAGCTAAGTAATCAGATTACTTTTTTTTAAGTAACTAGTAAAGAAACCCATTACTTTTTATTTTACCAAAAATTTTTCAAATAAGTAATGCAAGTTACTTTGTTTTTCCATTTATAGACTGACAGCTCTCCTGTCCCCATGTTGAGAGAAATGGGGAGTAATTGCAGAAGCCTTGTGCACTGTAAACATGGTTATTGTAGTTCTAGACTAAAGTTGAGCGTGCATTTGTTCATCTCACTTGCACAAAAACAGATTCAGTATTCCTCAAAATGAATAAAAACAGTGATATGCAAACCTGCAATAATTAAATGTTAAATTACACAAATATTATATAGTTTATGTATTTAATCTCACTTTATTAACCAATGTCTTTGCTGCTGACCTTCGATGATCCAGTTCAATCATACTAAGCAAAAATTACTTTAGATTAACATAACATTTGTTTATTTCTTTCTTTTTACTGCGGAAAAGTGTTGAACTTTCTTCTCCTGTATCCTATTCTTTATTTATTTTTTAACTTGAACTTTTTTGTAACTTTCCCCAATGCTTCTTGTGATGTTAAAAATGTATTAGTATATGTAAATGAACCCAATTTAATAAATGCTGTAAACATCTACTGCATTAACATTTAAAAGCATATTGTAAAGTTGTACCAATTACAAGGCCGGGTTGTGCGGCCCTAGGCGAGATCATGAAAATTTCACTGAAGTGAAAACTTTCATAACAATTTTACGAGTGAAGAGAAAGCACATAAAACGACAATTTCAATATTTAAAGACCCAGCGGTTAATAATTGTATCCCTTAAAACTCATCTTTGATCACCAAAATGACATATTTAAACGTTCTCTTCTTGATTTTTTTTTTTTTTGTTGTTTTTTTGGCATGCCTTAAAATAGCTTGAATGTTGAAACTCAACACCCTTGCCTCATTTAGTATAAAAGGTTCTATGAATATGCAAATTAGCCCCGCCTCCAGCGATTTCAACACAAATTTTTGAGACTCTTTGGTTCACTGCAGCTTTTAAGGAGAAAATACTCAGCAATGGTGTTGACTTATGAATTTGTACATGGTTTGTCTTAAAGCATATTAAAAACACCACATATACATTTAAATAACATTAGAAGCTTGATGCTCACCACAGGTGGACTTTAAGTGTATAAATGTGTATCTATTTTAAAAACAGATTTTTATTTAAGCAACAACTATGTTTCAAACTCTTATTTTGACTTTTTCACTAATTATCTGATTTTTTAATATACAGCTAATTTGTACTCAACACAATGTAAACCATTTTGTAATAATACTGTATGGCCAACAGATGGCAGTATGAACCTTTACTTCATACTGGCTTGTTTTTTTAATCGTGAGCACATTAAGGCTGTGATAATTTTTACAGATGTTTTTGAAAAATATGTGACTGCTTTTTATCTTACAGAGACATCCTGAGTAAACTGAGTAAATAAATAAGTAAAGATACACATTATATTTCTCTATTAAACTACACCATCAGTGCAGTACTTCAACATACCACTTCATTTCATGGTTTCTGGTTCGTATTAAGAATTGAGAGGTCCAAGATTTCATCAGAGATCGGGTCTGTCGGGAGAGGCAGAACATCTGCGAGTACTGAATACTAAATAGTATCTTAAGACGGCGCACGCTGGACTCACAAAAGATATTGAGAGCAAAGAAAAAGTAATTTTATCAAGAGAGGAGGTTTTGAGAGAATTACCTCTACTTCACCTGTTCATGCTGGAGTAAATGGAATTTGTACAGTGGAAGGTTTATTTCTGTGCAGGCTTGACATATGTGTGTGTTTGCTTGGTATCCCACAGACATTCGAAGTTGGCCTAATCAAATCATTGCCCCAAGATGGACTGAGAAAAAGCCTTTACTAGTATTTCCTGTGAGAAAAACAAAACAAAAAAACAGGTGTACTGAAGTAGGTCATCCTATTAAGATTTCCTTCTGCTGTTATTTACTTTTAATACCAGGAAGTGATATTGCAACCTTTAGTTATTGAGCTCTGAATATGCAAGCACAGGCTCGCTGAGATATTGCAAATTCACCAGTCAACACCATTGCTGAGTATTTTCTCCTTAAAACTGCACTGTACCAAAGAAACAGGCCTTCACACACATGCGACCAATCCCGTCACCGTGCAGGGCTTTTCTCCACTGGCTTTCAATGATGTTCAAAGTGTTTCTAATGCTGTTGGTTTTTAGAAGGCAGCTGTTTGACTCTGAGATGGCGAACAGGATAGATAGTCAATGAGATAGTCAAGCCAAAGGCTAATCATATCAATTACCGTTAGCTATGTGTCTGACATTGTAGAGAACAATACATAAAACACATTACCATTCCGATACGACCCTGTACAAGTGCCTCTTCCTCGTCTTCTTCTGAATCAGTTTCTGGTTCAAACATATATGGCTGGATTAAAACAATATTTCCACTTGCCATTGTGTAGTGTTTACTACAGTTAAGTGAGTGAATTATGTAGACAGAGCTGCTGTGATTGATGTTTACATATTTAATTTAATCAAACATGAGTTTTAAGGGATGAAATTATTGAACAAAATAACAATATATGGGTTTTGAATGACATGAGGGTGTCTGGGTGCCTGTTCCTTTAAGAGATGATATATTGTATGCTGGTTACGTGAGAGTTTTCAGCGAGATAGAAGAAGTGAGAGAGAAAGACAGACAGAGGAGTCTGGTAAAATGCAGGTCAACCTTTGAGCTCACACTCAATCCTCCTCATAAAGTTTTCAATGCATCTTTGAAAGCATGGATTACAACCACAGGCAAGAGTGCTATTAGAGCAAGAGGTCTGAAGCTATAGGAGGGATGACTCTGAAAGTTTTTTTTAGGATCATCAGTCATGTTGGGAAGAAGAAGAAAATGTTTAGTGTATGAAAACATACATGTATACTGAAATGTATTACTTTTAAAGCATGATTATCCCTTTTTCCAAAAGTAAAATGCTGGTTATTTGCATTGCACTGTAAGGCCCTGATCACACCTAACGCGTTTTTCAGGTTCGAAAATGCGAGGCACACAGCACTGCCGATCGGCCCCGATCACACAGAACTGGCGCTGTGTTTTTTATGTTGCTAAGCATCCACCGAGTCAGCTGTCCTGTCCGTCTTAATCGCGAGCGCTCTAAAAAAACCCGCTCGAAGTTGCTTTTTTTTCAACTGCAAGAACGCGAGGCGCAGCAGGCGGTAAAACGCAAGGCGCCTGGGACGCATAAACAGCGCACAGAACGCTCACTTCCATAGGAAAACAGTTGAAAAAAGGCGTTTCGCACTGCAAAAAAACGCGTTAGGTGTGATCAGGGCCTGAGATTGATGTTGAAATAAATGATCCTCAGTGGTGTGAAGCAGGGTGAGGCCGAGAGTCGTGGGAACGGAAGGAGACCGGTGGAGTGTATGTCACACACACAGGTCTCGAGTCCCACGAAGCAGCTCTGGAAGGATAAAAGAAAGAGTGACGACAGTGAAAGATGAGAGAGGACCAGGCCTGGGACATTTAAGTAGTTTATTTTGGGATTAAAGCTTTATGATCAAAGTTTGCCGGTTCCCACCTCCTTCTTCCCTGAGCCTTGAACTTTGTTACACCCTCAACATTTCTTCAGCACCAAGATTCATTCTTAAAAGAAAGGACACTTGAAGCATTTTGGATTCCTCATACAGCCACCTTGCTTGAACCCTCTGGAGAACCTCTAGGTGGCTCAAATAGGCTATTGCATTGTGAACTCAAGGAACTTGAGTCTATTTTTCCGATGCCTCGAAGCCTTTCCTGAGCCAGTTTTTAGAGGTCCTGCAGAACTTTAGGGTTTCATCTTGTAAGTACCTCACAGAACCAGCCTTTTATTAAGATGCCCAGAGGTTCTCCAGCGGAGTCTGGGGAACCCCTAAGTATATTTTCTATCTGGATACATCCATTTGCAGAGTTAAAAGAATTTGCCTTTATTGTCTGCAATTCGGATTCACAAAAAATGGGTTAAAACATCAATACACAACCTGATCTCATGAGAAAATGGAAGTGTAGTAAGAGGTGGAATGCAATTGTAAGATTCATATGGAAACCTTTTTAAGAAAAAAAAAAGTAAGCATGAACCCAACCGTCAATGGGACATAAGCAGATCTTATACAAACGTACGCCTGAGAAATAATGCCATTGCAATTTGTAACTATTTCATATTTTGCCGAGTCGGTGGCCAATTCATATGAACTTGTATGATGTGATTTGTACAAAAACGTATGATTGTACAAATTCATATAAATGAATCTCATGATATTCTTAACTTTCACATTTTGCCTAATTGGTTGATAATTCATATGAACTCATACAATGTGATTTGTACAAAATATAATTTTTAGAAAAAAAGAAAGCATAAAGGTCCACCCCTAAGCCCTACCTACCATCAGTTTGGCATAAGCAGATCGCACGAAAACATACGAATGAGATTCACAGGAATTAGACACCAATGTGGCAAAATATTTATGAATTGCCATTATACTGTAGATTGTGTTGCCATAGCACACTAAATATTTAAGTATTATTCAAATGAATGTCACGATTCTCTAAGCTTTAGCGTTCGGAGGCGCCAGTGGCACGTGCTGCTTGTGTAAAACACATGCCTTGCTAAATTAAAGCTCAGGCATAGTTCATTTGATGGCTTAAAATGCGTTGGTTTGATTGCTAAATATAGTTGTATCCTTGATTTGAACACATGCTCTTGAAACATAATTAAATACTTTCCACTCTAAACACTCATTAGAACTCAATAGGCTTTTGGCTCATTCTGCATTTATTTTTTTTATTTTTGTATCGCTTTAATTATTGTAAACAATTAAGCCATTGCAACATTTTTTTAAATATCTAACGGTTTTCCACTGAGGAAAAATATCAGACACCTCTTTCTTTCCTTAAAAAATATACGCTACTGAATTCTCATGCAAAACATTACTTGGCTGTTATCACTGAAGCAAGAGATAGAAGCGATACAATATATTCTTATTCACCTTTTCATTAAAATAGAGAGGGTGCTGCTGAGCTCACAGGAGATGCATTACACTGTCTGAATGTAAGCCCAGAGCCCACACAAAACAGACTGATAGAACAAAAGGTAAAATACAGGCCCTCAGCAGGAGGAGCAATCTGGGCAACTTCAAGTTGGATTCAACTCAAATCCAATGTGCTCAGAATGTTCCTCACAGCTGAATCATCCATCCCTGTAAATCCACAAGTGTTCAAGCAGTTCATATCCCGGTTAGATTAATGACTGAGAGCTGTCTGACTGTATTGTGGCCTCTGAATAAGACTTATATCTCAAAAATAAATGCTAATAATTATATTTTAAAGGCATTATTAGGTATAATAGGTCGATCTTTTATAGTTCAACTACTTATTTTTAGTGTATTTGTATCTCTTGCGTTCAACAGATTTTTTTTTGTTGTTGTAAAAAGACAGTTATTTTAGTACTAATGTATACTATCACAGTATTTATCAATTATTTGAATTAGCTTTTTTCTTTTTAATGTATTTTTCTTTTTCATTTTAGTTTTAAACACTTTACAATAAGGTTTCATTTGTTAACATTAGTTAAAGGTACACTATAACTTTTTTTGTTCAAAATGTAAAAAAAAAAAGTTAACACATCATCAATCCTTCCAAAATGTGTTTTTGTCTTAACCTGATTCACTATGGTAAGCCTATTATAAGTGTTTATATTTTAGACCTATGATGTGGGAAATCGCGTACATACATCACTCGCCCGTGTGTCTCATCATAACCGTAAATTAAAAAAAGTGTGTATGGTGTGTGAGTGGCAGAGGTTAGTTGTCACAACGAGCGAGAAAGGTCGACATGGAGCAGCTAAATCTTTATAAAAAAAATATATATATAAAAATGTTCCTTTCAGGTTAAGTTATTGTAGTCTCTTAAATTAAACTTATTTATTTCATGTCTATGTTATTTTTCAATAACATTTGGGGTGTCATTTTGGCAATCATTTATTAGGTAGGCCTATATAGGCCCAAATGGAATCTTGAAATTTGCTTATTTTTATAATATTTTATATGTGTAAAATTTGAGGGGAAACGTGAAATTATATAGAATTGATTTAAAAACATTAAATTGTGCTAAACTGAGCTGATATTAGTTTAATACATTTGACGCTAATTTAAAACATTTGATACCTGGAAACAGCCAAATTAGCAAAAATACTACTAATATACAAATGGTGAATGGATAGAATTTTAAGAATAACGGGTGTTCTAATTCTGTGGATTCCATGTGCTCCTACAGTATAAGTCAAGTGTGCCATACATCTGCAACGGAATTCCCAAGAACAGTTTTTTTTCCTAGTGGAAGAAGTGAAAGAGCATCAGCGCCCTCTACTGCTTCCTCCTGGTATCGCATTTTCCCTTAGACGGCAACAAAAGTCACTCTGAAGCCAAAAACCGTACCATATTATGCCATTTATGAAGACCAAGTAGGCCTACCTGTCTCTGTTGACACTGCCTTATTCTCTTCATCCCAGAGCAAATTAGGATTTGAATGGCATACACGACCTTGGTTGGCTGCAATTGTGAAGTTGTCAGGTAAAATTAATAGCTAGTCATGCACTAGCCTAAATGCTAATTCATAAAAGCCTTTTATCTGAGGACTGTTTATTCAGTAAATGGACGAAATGTAACAAAAACTGAGATGTACCGGAATATGAACGGCATTTTGATGACATCAGTTTCATTAAACCTTTGAAAAACGAACAAACTCAAAGCTTTAGAGCTCATTCTGTATAGTCTAATACTTAAAACTAGTGGACAGATGAGTCACAGCGAAACGTGATGTATCTTCTCTTATTTCCTGGAAGATCTTCTCGGCACAGTTTCATAACACGGGTGCCATATATATGTGCATGAGAGCACGCTCACATACGCACAAACACAAGTTCACAACATTGAAACCACAAGTCTCGGAGATAGAATATCATCAAATCTTATTTGTCAGCTGATATTTTCCAATTGCTGTTTACATGGGAAGCATTCACCAGAAGTGACTTATGGTTTGACTTCTCGCCCTGACGACTAATGCCCTGACGAGAACTAAAGAGAACAGAATGAATCACATATTCCCACACTTAACACAATAACACCTTAGAAATATTAAACTTATCAGTGACTTACAAATTACGTCATAATGTTAAAATATGGTTTGAATTCACGGTCTTAGACACAGAGAAACACGTTTTTCAGAGGCCGTGTAAACCACTCTGAGCATGGATGTTTGGTAAATGTGGGTTTGAATGTATGGTAAATGACAGGTCTTGCGACACATATATGTATGCACTCCTCTGCAGTGCTGAGATGAAATGCTTACTTCTGTTCTGACATCATAAATGCTGCAATGGCTTGCGTCACTGATGATGTCACCGACTGAGTAAGCAGAAGCTCTGAGTAGAGTAGATTTAGACATGGGAAAACCAGAAGAAACACTTTGTTGCCAGTACAAAAAGTGCTTTAGGGTTTTTAATGTGCTGAAAAGTGTACTGGTCCAAACACTGAGGTAGTTTGATGTATTTTAAGGGTCAGTGTTAAACAATTATCAATTTTTTAAAGTACAAAATAATGTATTAAATAGTGTGTGTGAAGATAGATAGATAGATAGATAGATAGATAGATAGATAGATAGATAGATAGATAGATAGATAGATAGATAGATAGATAGATAGATATGTGTGTGTCTGTGTGTGCATGTGTGTATTACAAGAAACAAATGCGGAATTGCTGAGATGGTAAAGCTAGAAAGGGAAGTCCAATAATCCCACATATCGGTGTTCTCGCAGGCCTCATTGTTGTGGGTGGGATATGAGAAATGTACAGGTTGTTAAGAAACCCAAAGTCTTCTACTGGTAGGCTACATCTAGTGTTGAGTAACAGACTGAGTTTCCCAGCATTTTGCTTAGAGGGAGCCACAGATACCCGCTTTGTCAGAGGAATTTATGTTTAGTTGTAACCATATTGCGTATTACTGCCAGGAAATGTTGCTGAGATGTCTGAAAACTCCTTAAGGCGTTGAATATTATAGAAAGTATATAAAAATCTGTAATTTTCTCGTTTTACTTGGAAATAAAAATAGCATTTTAAAGAATTTAAACAAAATTTTAATTTTGGTGTAAAATGAAGAAAGATTTCAGATTCTGCTATATGTTATTGTACAAACTAAATACTGCAACATTCTAAAATGTATGTTCATTTTTAATAACGTTCAAAAGTTTAGGATCTGGAAGATTTTTTTATGTTTTGGAAAAAATCTCATGCTCACAAGGTTGCAAAATATTGCCATATTGTTGAGAATATTTTTACAATGCAAAATAACTGTTTTCTATTTGAATATATTTTAAAATGTACATTTATTCCTGTGATCAAATCAGAATTTTCAGCATCTAATGATGTCACATGATCCTTCAGAAATCATTCTAATATGCTGATTTGCTGATCATGAAACATGTAGTATTATTGCTTCTTAATATTCTTATGCATTTGAATGAATTGTATGCATTATAACATTATAAATGTCTTTAGTGTCACCCTGGATCGATTTAATGCATCCTTGCATAATTTTTTTTTTTTTTTATCTGACCTCAAACATTTGAACAGTAGTGTTATTTTTAAGTAATTTACTTATACTTAAAACTATAAGAAAAATGAAACAAACAGAGAAAAAAAAAAGATTTATTTTTTTATTTTTTTTACTTGAGGACCGTTGGACCCCACTAGATGGCCCTGTAGCTGCAGGTCCAATTCCCTATTTTTCACATTAGCTCAGAACCCTAATTTGACCTCTGCTGCTTTAATGTACACTACTCATGATCTCAGTCATGTAGGTTTTACACAGATATAAATCAGAAAAAATGAATCATCCCTGACAAACTATAGATCAACCGTTCTCGCAATCATTAATGGGAAAGCGGATTTGCATCTTACAGAAATGCATGTTTCCTCATTTGTGCTCTTTACGGTGAGTAAAGACAATCTGTACATTTATCAGATCAACCTCATGAAAACAACCACCTATGTGACTAGTTTTCTGATTCATCCTCTGGTTCTATCAGGGCTTACCCCTAGCCCAACTGCCAGGAAGTGCTCAAAGAGTTAAAAGATACATGTATGACTCAAACCTGGCAAATATGCAGATATTCCCTACATGTGTGGTTGAAAACCAGGAACGCGTATCACAACCGTTTTGATGTGTGACAGGATTTCAGCTGCTGCTGTCAGAATATGAGTGTAGAGGTAAAAAATTTTCATGTTTGAATTTACATACGTTTTCTCGTTCCTTACAGTAATGTCAGTTACTGAAGGTGATAGTAACCCATGGGGTTTTTACTAACAAACAACACTGTTGTGCAGCTGTCAGATCAAACTTAAAGCTGAAAGAAATGTATTGCAAGATAAATAAATGATTGCAAAATTAGTCAACATTTATGCAAATACTATTCATTTACCGTTAATGATCCTACCTATTATTACATGGCTCACAAAATAAATATGTAGACATAAATAGACATAACAAATAAATTATATATATATATATATATATATATATATATATATATATATATAGCCTACTGAACAAAATTATAAACGCAACACTTTTGTTTTTGCCCCCATTTTTCATGAGCTGAACTCAAAGATCTAAGACTTTTTCTATGTAGACAAAAGGCCTATTTCTCTCAAATATTGTTCACAAATCTGTATAAATCTGTGTTAGTGAGCACTTCTCCTTTGCCGAGATAATCCATCCACCTCACAGGTGTGGCATATCAAGATGCTGATTAGACAGCATGATTATTGCACAGGTGTGCCTTAGGCTGGCCACAGTAAAAGGCCACTCTAAAATGTGCAGTTTTACTGTATTGGTGAGGGTTCGGGTGGATATATATATATATATTAAATGGGTGGAGCTTACGTCCAGCTCTCCCTTTATAGAAGTCCAACAAGGAGGAGGGAATGTAATGTGCCATCATTGTGCCATTAATGACGTACTACAGCTGCCAGGCTGTATTCTTGATTCTTGATGAAAAAACAGCCACAATAACAGGTTTTAGACCTCCTCAAACTCTAAAACAGACGTTTTGTTCAACTTTTGCCACTAAAGTAGCATTTAAACGTGGGTCTAATGGGTGGAACTGAATATCCTCCCTACCCTAACCCTACCCCTACCCACAACTATTTCCTTCCACTCCATTAGACGTCCAGAGAGGTGGAGCTTGACATCATTTGACTCTGCAGTGAGCACCACTTGAATATTTTGAATTTGGCTGCAGTACCCATTTCAACCACTAGCTGTCAATATTACATACTGCACCTTTAATGTTAATATCACTGGGCCTCAATCACCAATATCTTCCTAAGAATTTTCTTAACTTTGTACTTAATAATTAACTTCCTAAGAAAAGTCTACGTCGTATTCATGACATGTTCTTAAACAACAGAATTGTTCGCACCTGTGTTCTTAGGATTGATGAATCCCACGTCTTCGTAATTGAAAGCGCGTGCCAGTTGTTCCTAATTAGCAAAAGAAAACGCCCCGCAAATTCCCATATAAGGACATGACACTTAGGGCCATGTGCAAGACAAGTTGGAGAATGTCCAAAAGATGCACAGACGGTGGTGGTCCACCGATCACCAAACGAAAAAAGAACTTCAGAAATTCTGAAATTCTGAAATAGAAATTCTACTGCAACAGGTAAATGCCAAACGAGGCATAACATTTGATTTAATCAGCTTAATTACTTATGTAAATTGCAGGGTTAGTGTTTCTTTGCATACAAATGTTTTTTAGTTTTTTTTTTAACAAATGATCAGAAATACATTACAGTAAAATACTATCATTGTAAACGACTGTAGAATTAAATAAAATGCAGTAACCAATTATTTGGAGCAAACTGTCATCATTCAAATGTGCATAAAAGTGTGCTCTTGAGTGTGCGTAGATTTTGTTCTTAGCTAAAAACAAATCCAAGATAAGAAAACATTAGTGAATGTCAGAATCTTTGTAAAAAGTGCGTAAGTGGGGTTTAAGAACACATTTCTTCGTAAGAACAGTTGGTGACTGAGGCCCATTGTTTACTAATGCTACATTTTATGATCAAAAGTTCTGTATCTGTTAACATTAGTTAATAGCCTACACTGTGAACTAACATGAACATGAAAAATTTTAATAACTAACATTATCAAAGGTTAATAAATTCTATAGGAATAATTGTTTCATTGTTTGTTCATGTTAGTTAATGCATTAACTAATGTTAACAAAATGAGACCTTACTGTAAAGTGTCACCCAAAAACATACATATATATGCACAAGAAAAATCTCCCTAATTCTTATGTCATTAAACATCAGAGTCTGTGTGGGACCCCTTTAACCAAACTCCATAATAAACAGTATTGCGAGGGGAAAAGTATATGCAAATACTAGTAATTGAGTCATTTCCTGCAAGTACTGTATGTTTACCTTCAATTTTCACATCTACTCTTGAAATTACAAAAACAGCACGAGGTGACATTCAACCGCAAAATGTGCCATCAATGACGTACTACAGCTGCCAGGCTGTATTCTTGATTCGCAAGGCCCCAAAAAACAGCCACAATAACAGGTTTTAGACCTCCTCAAACTCTAAAACAGACATTTTGTTCAACTTTTGCCATTAAAGTAGCGTTTTAAACGTTTAGAAACGTGTGTTACTTCTGCGTCTGCAGAGCTTGTGGTTTCCTCTTCGCCACCATCCGCACACCTGTGTCCCCATAAGCTTGAATGGAGACTGTAGCGTGCATGATTGACTGTGAGGGTTTTTTCTTGCCTCTAAACACTAAATATGTGCATTCTGATATGAGACATTCAGTAATAAGAACTAAGAAACAAAAAAACAAAAAATCCATTGATTACTCGTGTTCCTGTGAAAGCCACTCTTTGATGGTTTAGAGAGTCGTTTTTTTACTTCCTGTAACGGTTTTTACGCCTCTGCGCAAATACATGTGAATCCTTCCACTTTCTTTCATTGTAAATGTCAACATACGAAAACAATTTGCGTCAATTTTTCATAAACATCCATGCTTTGACGTATTGTTTGTCATCCCTTGATTAAGTGTTGCTGGTCCAAACATTTGGGGTCACATTTTTTTTTTTTTAAAGGTCTCATGCTCGCCAAGGGTGCTTTTATGTGATAAAATATACAGTAAAACAATAAAACTGTGGATAACACTTTAAAATAAGATTCCATTAGTTAATGTTAGTTAATGCATAATATTAACTAACAATGAGCAGTACATTTGCTACAATATTTATTAATCTTTGTTAAACATATGGTTAATAAACTGTTCATTGTTAGTTCATGTCAGCTCTGGTTCGTTAACAGATTTAATTGTATTATTAACCTTAACTAAGATTAATAAATGCTTTAGAAGTATTTTTCATTGGTCATGTTAATTAGTTAATGTTATCAAATGGAACCTTATTGTAAAGTGTTACCAAATTGTGAAATATTATTAAAATTACAAATGTTAATGTTATTTATTTCTGTGATGGCAAAGCTGAATTTTCAGCATCATTACTGATTCAGTGTCACATGATCCTTCAGAAATCATTCTAAAATGCTGGTTTTCTGCTCAAGAAGCATTTTTATAAATACACTGTAAAAAAGTTGCTGCCTTAATTTTTTAAGTACAATCAACTTGGATGTTTAAGTCATTTCAACTTAAATTACATTAAATTGACTTTATTTTTCATTTTTCATCCTTGCTGGATATAAGTATTAATTTCTCTCGTTTAAAAAAACCCCACACTTTTAACCTACTGATCCCAAACTTTTGAATGATATATGTAGACCTTCTTGACATAAGTTGTATAAACGTCGGCCTGAATATTTTTTGAGAAAACAATGTGAAATGGCTGTAAGAAAGCGAAGAGGGCCGCTGTCTGGAATGTGCGTGTTAAGGAAGTCTCCGGCAACAACGCCCTGCGCTCTGGAAGGCCTTGGTAAACCTTGGGGGGTGAAAAATTTGACGCTTTTACCACTTGACAGTCAAATACAACGTACGACCTGCAGCACCTGCAATTACAAAACCTGATCCAACGTCAACACCGCACACCTCGCTAAAGAGGGAAGTTAAAAGAGCACTAAAATAAAGCGTTCACTCATGCGCTGTACTGATTTATTTTTGTTAGGTACCTCGTCCACTTAGGGGAATTTAAAAGTATGTTTGAGTTTGAACAATACAACTGGAAAGGGATTTTACAGCCTGCTTTTCTGCAAAGTCCCTGCCTTAAATGAAATATCCAAACAACCTTTGGATGGTTTTCACTCTTGGGAGGCCTGTCATACGCACAGCGAAAAAGCAATGAAATGTAATGCAGGAATGAAGCGGGCTGGTTCTGGTTTGACTATTTTCACTGGAATGCACCGTTAGTCTTCAGCCGAACCAGTGTGATCTTTAGAGCTTTACACAATATATGGACTGTTTAGTCTTTCTCTTTGGGCCTAGTGCTAAATCTGTTATACCATCACAAAGAAACACTGACATTATGATTAAATAACATTTCTTGGCACTGTCGATAAGCATAATAAAACTGCGCTCGTATAACAAGTATGTTTTCAGTTGGTTCTTTAACCACGGATATGTACGCAAACAGCCAATACATCTTGCCATGTTTGACAGTTCGAAACGAACCTCAGGCAAAAAATACAAGCCTAAACCTGGGGACAAGACTGAAGAATTAAACATCAGGCTGTAAAATCACATGGAATTCATTAGTTCTTACGAATCTGTAAAACTTTTTAAATATCTTTACGTTGTAATTGGCCTCTGAGAAGAAGAATAAAAATGTGGAAAAAAAGACTGATAGAAAGGAAAGCAGATCGGTATATATTTTTCTGGTCATTTTACAATAAGGTTTCATTTGTTAACATAGGTTAACTACATTAGATAGCATGAACTAAGCAAAAGGCATAGTTGATTTCAAAATTTACACACATTTTATTTATTTTTTTTATCAGTAAATATTATTTAATAGACCTGAGCTAACATGGACTAACAATAAACGGTTGTATTTTTATTAATTAACTAACGTTAACAAAGATGAATAAATACATAATAAATGTATTGCTCATTGCTAATGTTAGTTAGTATATTAACAAATGTAAACTAATACCGTAGCACCTTATTTAAAGTGTTACCATTTTATTTTGTGATATTTTTCTTAAAAAGTTAAAAAGCCTAATGTAATATACTTTAAAAAAAAAATTGTTGTTTGAATTTTTACTGTATTGTTCAGCACTTTCAGCTATAAAGTTGTTGTAAAGTGCTTTATAAATTATCATTAAAAAATATTTTTTATAAAAAAAATATATTATTATTTAAAAAATTAATTCTAAATTTAAAAAAGTGTGGATTTTTACAACTTGTGTTAAAAGGTAATCACATTAATTCACTCATTAAGTTTATGTTCTTGCATAAAAAGTGCTTGAAAGTGTCAGTTTAGCTCAATATTCATTGAGCACTATGCTAATTTGACTGTACTTTCACTCTGACATCTCTCACTATGAGAAATATACTCGTACAGCGGCGATGATTCAGACAGTCTAAAAACACTACCTTTGAGTAATACTGAAAACATTGCAATATTGATTTGTTTTGAGGGATTATTTAATGTAAAAATGTAGAAGAAGCTTGATAAATAATAATACGAGCAACGTCATTTTAAGCAGATATGATGTCAAATCTGACGTGTCTGCAACATTTTGGGGATTTTTCTCTTTCTTTAATCTTTTCTTTCATTTTCCATCACTCCATCTTAAAGTCAGAGACTGCGAGACATGGGGATGGAAACCACTCACCCCTGGGGTTATTTTTAGATATAAAAACAAGCCCCCACATGGAACAATGAAGCCCTGCTCACAGCCGCTGGAAGATGTGATGTAGGTCACTTGTAAATCATACTGTACATGACATTAAGGTCAACAGATAGGCGTGATAACAAATCTTCATGTGGTGGACAGAGTGTAACTTTCTCAAAAGGTCCCTACTATGAAAAGTCAAAGTACACAACATAATCAAAAAGTGATGTTCTTCCTGTCTTAAAGGGTAACTCTCGCCAAAATTAAACCTATGGCTCTTTTTGTTAATCTACCCGAGTCAAACTTTCGTGTAAAAGCTTAATTAGAATGGAAACGCCACTTTTAAGATTGACCGTATTTTCGTTTTAGGTCAAAATGCCTTTTGAATGGGAGTGCATGAGGCATTTCTATGATAGCATCAAAATCGCTATTTTTAAAACACTGAGAAGGCTCGATACAACATAAAACTTTGATCGAAGTATCACCAGGGGCTCTACACATGAACTCGAGCATTGACTACATTGTTTGTGTACACAAAGTTTACTAAAATGCAAGATTTTGTACGACTCACTTTATCAGTTAGTGTTTCCGGTGGCTGGAATTTTGTCAGTTAAAATTAGTCGATCTCCGAATGCAACGTAACTTGAAGAGAGTAAAGATGGAAAGCTCCTAAAGCTTGTTTCCATATAAATTCACAGATATTTTTTTAAGTTATCATGCTTTTCATTGAAATTACAAGTTCATGACATTTCCTCATATTCGCATTCGGAGATCGCAACGTGCATTCGATGTTCTCAATGCTCGAGTTCATGTGTAGAGCCCCTGGTGATACTTCGAGCAAAGTTTCATGTTGTATCGAGCCTTCTCAGTGTTTTAAAAATAGCGATTTTGATGCTATCATAGAAGTGCCCCATGCACTCCCATTCAAAAGGCATTTTGACCTAAAACGAAAATACGGTCGATCTTAAAAGTGGCGTTTCCATTCTAATTATGCTTTTACACAAAAGTTTGACTCTGGTAGATTAACAAAAAGAGCCTAGGTTCAATTTTGGCGAGAGTTACCCTTTAAAGGCAGGGTAGGTCGATTTGTTCCAGATTTCTTTTTTGTTATGCTAGTTGAAAGTCTCTTCACATCCTGATAGCAATCACTAAGGCCTCGTTTACACTGCAGGTCTTGATGGCGAATTCTGATTTGTTACCTTTATCCGATTTTTTTCGATCGTCCGTTTACACGTTCTTTCAATTGTGACCCATATCCGATACATGTGTTTACGTTTGCCATACTATCTGAAACATCGCGCATGCTTAAAGGGGGTTCTTGCACAGATGGACGAACGTTAAATATGCTTGATGCAAGCTTTACGATATAGCCTATGCGAAGTTCGCCAAACATCACCATGATTTTGAGGCGGAGGAAGACGAAAAGGGCCATCATCATTGCGCATATGCTTCAGTTATTGTGTGCGAGAGAGATCTCAGGACTGGTGGGAGCATATTGTGGCGGGCTTTAACGAGAAGCAGTGGGTCCGAAATTTTAGGATGAGCAAGCCAACCTTTGATATGTTGTGTCAACGTTTGTCCACGTTTCGTCGGGCCATCCGTCCCTTTGCAGAAGCGCGTCGGGGTTGCTCTCGTCATTAAACCGCTGAGACGTTGCCTAATGCCTCAGAAAATCCGATCTGCCTGTTTACATGACAGTCACATTGGCACATATCTGATTTATATCTGATTTATTTCCACATATGAATGAGGCCTGAAACCAATCTAGAAATATCCGAATGCATGCGTTTTTTTCCTGTTTACACTGTCATAGAACACATCCGATCTGTGTCACATGTGAGCGAAAAATCGGAATTGGGTCACATTTCACTGATAGTGTAAACGAGGCCTAAGTTAAGTGGTCTAAATGTGTTTTTATATTATATATACATCATCTGTGAAAGGCATAGGACCATAAAATGTTCGTCCAATCATTGCATTCGGTTCGGTGCATTTGGTTGGACAGACGTCAGTCACCGAGCACCGCAACCGAAACACCAGCCACCTTTTATAGTTCCTCCTGAACCCAAAAAAATGGCTTATGCTGCATTCACACCATAACTACTGTAATTTGGAAGAGATGGAACCCTGACTTTATACTCGGAGTGGTTAGTGACTTGAACTTATGCACTTCAATGGCAACGCTATCAACGCTGAAATTAATCTGCAGCAGTCAGGTGATACAGGTCAGTGCTCTTTAAGTTGTTTATGTTCATTATTACTGTAATGTTACAGTATGTGTTTTGAGACATGAGGTAGTTTAACGCTGTCTCTCATCTCGTGATGCTTTGCTAACTCTGTTGTGCGCGTTCATGTGTTTTGGAAGAGGCCTGGTTTTGGAGACGCTCTGAAGGGAGGTTGGGATTTCATGCTTTCAAAGCTAGCTTGCTATTGCTAGCCACTCCAAAAATTACAAAAGTAAGGTATTTTATTGAACTGAAAAATAATCTATTGTGAAGGCTCATTTCATTATGGTTGTTGTAACGCTGTGCTGGAATATATTTTCAAGGAAGTACTGTAATGGGTAATTAATGGGTAAATCTACAGTAACGTCTTTAGCTAGTGAGCTTGAGATCCTTTCCATCTAAACTGTTTTTAGTTATAATAAAGAACCTTGCTATTTCAAAATAAATGTCTGAACACACCTTGTGACTGATAAATATTCTTGTTGCAAATTAATAAATGACTGTTCCTCTTTCATTTATATTGAAAAGCAAAAACAAAGCTTTCAAATGATTTATATAGTTTAAAATTATATATAGTATCAACATTACTTTAATTTTAGACTAAGACATTATCGTTTTAAATATAGAATGGCAAATGGTGGGACGGTGATAGTTCAGGGGAAGTAAGTAAAAGAGGATATCAAACTTCAAAATGACAAAAAAACGCGTCACAACTTTCATAAAAGTGGTGCATTTCACTTGTGTGTTACTTTACATGACTTTTGAGGCATATGGTGGCTGTGTGTGAGGAACAAACCAACATTTTAATCATTATTCCTCTCTCCATCTCCATAGACAATTCGTGAAAAAATAAAATAAGAGTTCATAAATCCTTTAATTTGAATCTTCTCAGTGAAATGGTTGTTTCACTGAGTTGAACTGATCCGGACCTCAGGTGACTGTGGAATGGCATTAGGGTGACTAACCGATGTCAGAATTCTTCCTTCAGTATAAGAAGAAAGCAAACAACAGTAGGGATGAATGCAATTTAACAATGCTTCTACATTTTAAGTTAAATAAGAATTTATTTTAGTCCTCTAATTAAATGGAATAACTTTATATTTCTGAATACCAGATAAGAAGTTTTAAGCAATTCAAATATGTGCATCACTTTAACTACTAGATTTATATTTCCCAGTGCTAAATTAATGTGTAACAACATGTCAGTGTGTCAGTGCTAATACGTAAACTGAACGTAGGAAATTTTAAAAAACATCGATGACGTTTACAAATTTTGCATTGGTTCAAATGGCAATTTGGCCTATACTGTACGCTACTCTTTCCATCTAAACGTATCTAAGATCTAACACACTTTGGGTTCAGTTGAATGGGGGACAGTGTGATTCAGAAGAGTTGCCGACATCCGCTACGCTCAAAGTCCCTTCCATGGGGGCAGACACACAGTGCCCCCCTCTATCTGTCTACAAGATACTGAATACTGAAATGACTCACCATGCTGTTTAACAACTTCTCTTGACATTTGAGGTCTTCTTGCTCCTCATCATTGCACACTGAGCTGAGCTGTGGTGACATTCTCAAATACACTCAATGTGAATGCATCTAACCACACGTTCAAAGACCTCGACAATGACATCAACGTTTCTGCAACTTTTCTCAAATGTCTCATTTTTTTAGAGCGTTAAGGCACGGTATTCTATTTGACTGCACACACACACACACACACACACAAAAAAAAAAGTATTTGGACACTTAGGTCACACTTACAAATATATAATGTAATTGCATTAAATAACAAAATATAAAACCAACTAGTATTTATTTAAAAATAATAATAATAATAATAATGAAAAAAGGTCTTACAATATGTATACTGTTCAAAACTGATACACTTTCTGTTTGTTTAACATTAATAGAACACATCCAACGTTAATGTGATGAGTTCATATGTCAACTAAAATAACTAAAAACTGTACTAAATAACTTTTTTTTAAAATTTTACTTATCATTTAGTGTTATTGAAATAATATAAAAATAATAACTGTATGAAAATTATTTATATTCAAAATGGGGTTTTCATGTAGTTTTGACAAAACTGAGTGCTCTAACTGACCTGAGAAACATTTTCCCTGCGAGTATTTCAGCAGTTATTATGTGTGTCTCATATTTCTGTTGACTGAACCAGCGTTCTTTCTTTTCAGTGAATTGTCCAAAAAGATTTGCAAAACAGGCTGATTCAAATTCATTCAGACCGCTCTCTCACTGAGGGGCCATTTCAACAAAACAAAAATGTATCTTGTTTTGATCCTTCATTTACACGGCAACGGCGTTTCCGGGGCATGAAAACACAAACTTTCAAAGTGGCTTTTTTTTTTTTAAACGAGACCTTTATTATCTTCAAGTAAACTACAAAAACACAAATCTGACGTCATGCGCATGCGTAGTGTTTCTTTACAAAGTGGCATCGCCAACTACTGGCCTGGCAGCAGAATACAATGTTTAAATCGTTTTGACAGTGATGTGATATTGAGACAAATCATTTACCATTGCTAAATAAAGATATTTATGGATGATTGTTTCCACCATGAAATAAAAATAAATAAAAAAGGTAAATCAGATTTTTTTTTTATCACAATTGACTTTTTTAACACAATTTTGTGAGATACTGTATACACTGTAAGAATTATGAAATAAAAGTTGCAATTACCTTTTTTATTTTCTTTATTCAATGGCAGAAAAAAAATGGCAAGATATAAACTCAGAATTATGAGGGGGAAAAAGTCAAAATTGTGAAATGTAAACTTGATAGTACACTGTAAAAATAAAAGGTGCCTGGAGGAACCTTTTGGGGTTCTTCACTTTGCCACACCGGCGGAACCGTCTGTAGATCCTCTAGGCACCCTTTAAAAAGGGGTGGTTCTCTGAGGAACCACACAGGTTTCCTGAGGAACTCTTATATAAGGCACTGTGTGGAACCACTGTGGGTGCCTCCAGGAACCAAATTTCTATTTTATTTGAATTAAATTAATTTCATGTTGTTACTACAGGGTGGGCCATTTATATGGATACACCGTGGTGGCATGGGAGTGGTTGGTGATATTGAGGTCCTGTTTGTGGCACATTAGTATATGTCATGGTCACCACCCATCTTGAGGAGTTTGCCCCCTCACATGTACTGGTGTGCCACAAACGGGACTTTGGTGTCACCAGCCATTCCCATGTTGTTGCGGTGTATCCATATAAATGGCCCACCCTGTATGGTTACCACCTTTAACTTCTATTATAATAAACAAACTGAACCAAATACAAAATAAGAATTGTTTATTACATATTTTAGATCCATTTTAATACATACACTTCCATGCACTTGGAAAAAAAGCTAGTAATAGATTAATATCAATGAATACACACACACACACAAAATTGTATAATACATAAGTAACATGAACAATCAACCATGTATATACAATAGGCTACACAAGAAAAGACATCTCAACAAAATGCATGGAAAAAACATGTAAAAAATTAAAATTTTGACTAATTAAAAATGTTCATCTTCACTTAATTTTAAAGCATGTGTTTCAGTCTGCTTGTTAAGTCTGACGTCACTGTTTCCAAGTCCAAAAGCTCTATCAGATGCCAAAAACAAACAAAAAACAGTGCTAATATGCACTCATTGTGCTGTAATATTCCTGAAAATTATGATCCTAACCTTTATCTCTATTCCGAAATCTCAGATGGTTTAGTTATTCAGCTATTTTGAATCATACAATGTTGAGGTCTGGGATGCCGTGAGACTGGAGACTGTAATGTACACTATGGCTTTTGAAAAGCTTAAATGTGTGACTTGAATCAACAGATCCCATAAATGGTTGTTAAGTATTCTCATGAAACAAGATAGAGGAAGTAGAAGTAGAGGCTTTGACCCGGAAACAGTATTCCTTATGTCACAACAAGCAGAAAACATTTTCCATTTTAACAGAGTTAAGGTGCAGTAAAATGATCTGTTGTTCTGTGAATGTTCACTGGTGAACTCAGTCATTTCAATAAGAATCCACACGATCAGCAATTTTGTGTGGTGCTTCATACATTACATCGCTACACTGCTGACAATGGTCAATGGACCTTTTTGCCTGTGTAATTTCACGAAATTCACAAATGTGATGCACCTTTACTCACTGCAACATAAAATGCAATCAATTATAAAATCTTCACAAGGGACACGTGAGGTACTTAACGAGTTAGAAAAGTGAAAAGGTGCATCAGCTTCATTTTCTGTTTGTTTTTCCTCTTTTCTGGTGGATGGTCCAGGCACTTCAGTGATTTTCAGGTCTACAGGAGGATTTTTATTCTTGATCAAACTTGTATTTCAGCTTACCGAGATCCCTGCAAAGTACAAAATTTACTGTTAGTAAGGTTATTAAAGGGATAGTTCACTTTGAAATTATGTTTTGGTATGTTTTAGCTTACCTCAAGGGCATCCAAGATGTAGGTGTCTTTTTTTCCGCAGTAGTTTCAATTTTGATATTTTTAGGTCAAACCGTTCTTGTCTGTCAGTCATATAATGCAGGTCATGGTCACTATCTCAAAGAGCATGCACAAAGTCCAAATGAAAACAATTCCCCATCGTCCAAATTAAACAATTCCCCATCGTAAATACACATTGATGGCCTAAGACACGAAACGAGCGGTTTGTGTGAGAAAACGAACAGTATTTATATCGTTTTTACCTCTTATACACAGCCACATCCAAGTGATCTGAGGGCGCGCGCGCATCCTGCTGTGTGACGTGTGCGCAGACTGGTGCATATATATATACACTAGATGTCGCCTTGGCTACGGTTTCTTTCCAATGAACTGCAGTAGCCATGGTGACATCTAGTGTATATATCTATGCACCAGTCTGCGCACACGTCACACAGCAGGATGCGCGCGCGCCCTCAGATCACTTGGACGTGGCTGTGTTCAAGAGGTAAAAACGATATAAATACTGTTCGTTTTCTCACACAAACCGCTCGTTTCGTGTCTTAGGCCATCAATGTGTACTTACGATGGGGAATTGTTTAATTTGGACGATGGGGAATTGTTTTAATTTGGACTCTGTGCATGCTCTTTGAGATAGTGACCATAGACCTGCATTATATGACTGACAGACAAGAACGGTTTGACCTAAAAATATCAAAATTGAAACTACTGCGGAAAAAAAGACACCTACATCTTGGATGCCCTTGAGGTAAGCTAAAACATACCAAAATTTAATTTCAAAGTGAACTATCCCTTTAAAGTGATAGTTGTGAAATTTAAATAATTTCCTCAGCCTTGTGACGTTCCAAACCTGTTTGACTTTCTGTCTGTGGAACCCAAAAGCAGATCTCAGGCATAATGCAACCCCAGTCACCATTCCATATCACTGCATGAAACACAAGCATACAATTTTTTGGAATTTTGAAACCATTCTTATGTACACTTGTCTAGTTCAATTCAATGCAACAATTTATGTAAAAATGGTTAAGCTCCAAAAATGTCCCAGAAAAGATCCTAAAAATAATCAATGAGTTCACAACTCATGTGTTATGGGTTGTGTTGTAAGTCTTATGAAGCCATATCATAGCTTTTTCCTTTTTTTTTTCTTTTTTTTTTTGTCGAAAAAGACTAAACTTGAAATTATAATTCAGGGTTCAAATGTCTTATATTCAAATGCATATGATTAAGGTATAGCCTATAAAAAATGCATAGCATTATTGGCTCCAAACCTGTGATATTATTTTTCTGAGTAACATGAATGAGATTTGAGAGCATGAGGGAAGATTTTCAGAGAATAACTGATTTAAAAAGTACACAGTCAAACAATACAATTTCACACAGAGAAAGTTCAGTAACTTACTGTAATTCAATGTTGCCTCTGAAATGTTCAGATTATTTTAGAAATGTACTGGTAGTTCTGGGGAAACAAAAGAACAAAGCTGATTATTCACAACATAATATTTATTGACCAGTAAATGGCTTTAAAATGGTATTTGAGAGAACGAGGGCACCTGCAGTAAGTAAAGATAGGCTAAACAAAAACAGACCAAACTATTAACCTGCTTTTGTTATTCATAACAAACACCAATGACGAAAGCAGGAATCAGTTAAATTAGTTAGGCTATATCAGCAATTTGAAGACACAGTTTTACAGAATATGTTGAATTGAATGACTAGCAGCTAAATCAATCTAAGACAATAACTCAATAATTTCCATTTGTTCATTAACTTACGTTAGATCATCATCGCGGCTAAAACCTTCATACCAGATACTGTGCAATAAACGAGTGGTAAACACTGTAAAAAAGTAGTAATGTAGGCTATAATACATTTAGTTTATATATATATATATATATATATATATATATATATATGTGTGTGTGTGTGTGTGTGTGTGTGTGTGTGTGTGTGTGTGTGTGTGTGTGTGTGTGTGTGTGTGTGTGTGTGTGTGTGTGTGTGTGTGTGTTTGAATATATAGTGAGTAGACTGTATTTATATTTATTTGGCGAGTTTACAAACCTTGTAACGGAGAGGCGAACAAACGGCGGAAGCTTTGATGAGAGGAGCCGTTACCCGATGACGTCGATCAGCTGAGCTTTGTTGCGCGCGAGCAGCGCGAGCATCACTGAAGCGACGACAGCAGAGGAATAGCCGCAGTTTCGTGACAGAACAAAACTTTTCTCCTCCTGGTTCTTCTTCTTCAAATAGTAATTTATGAAGAAGTAGGTAAAAATTATTATTGTATTACTATTATTTATTCAATAATAATTAATTAATTCTTATTATTAATATTATAATAATTTAGTGTTGTTGTTTAAGGTTTAAATGAATCAATAAAATAGGCCTATAGATACTAAATAGATGTAAGCTACCCAGGTGAAAAAGACGTAGGCTACTGTTAAATTTATTAAAAATGCATTAAAGTATATTTGTATTGTAGGCCTACTAAAAACACACTCAAGTACATTTTTAATAGTACATCTTTTTCACCTGGGTATGTATACTGAATCAAACTTATGTAGCCTATAATAATAATAATAGGATAATAATTAATCTTATTCTGGCCTCACTGAACCATTGGGATCCTCCAGATGCTGGCTTTAACATAAGAGATCTTCCAGGAACCACTTAAATGTCAAAAGATCTTCCAATAACCCTTTTATCGCATTCAAGTTCCTCTATTTTCCCCCAAAGAACTTTGAGGTCTCATAGTAATGAAAAGGTGACTCCAGAACCTCTGAACTAAATACAAAGTGCTTAAAGGATCCCATAAGTTCCAGCAAGAACCTCAAAGATTGTCAATGTTCCTCCAGTAACCCTACTGTAGGAGAAAGAGCTTTGAGGCACTAAAATTACATTTTGAAGTTCCTTGAGTATCCGACAGGATATTTGAGGCTCCTTTGGTTTTTACAGTGTACGAGTTTATTACTTATTGGGCCCTATTTTAACGATCTGAAACGCAAGTGTCAAGCGCAAAGCGCAAGTAACTTTGTGGGCGGGTCTTGGCGCTGTTGCTATTTTCCCGGCGGGATAAATGCCTCTTGCGCCAGGCACAAATTTAAAATGGGTTGGTCTGAAGTAGCTTCATTATTCATATTTCATAGGTGTGGTTTGGGCGTAACGTGAAATAAACCAATCAGAGCGTCATCTAACAATCCCTTTAAGAGCAGACGCGCTTTTTCCATAGCGGATTGCTATTATAACGGCGGATTTGCCAGGAGCGGTTCACAGCCAAGGAGAGCAACGCTCTCGTCACGGCCGTAAAAGAGAGAAGTTACATTGAAATGGAGAAACCCACCCAAATGAACTTCGGTTAAACAGGCGATAATTTGGGTAAATGTGTAAGCTAGATGTATGCTTTTATAATAAATTGTCTATCTATCTATCTATCTATCTATCTATCTATCTATCTATCTATCTATCTATCGTAATAATGTATGATTTGCAAAAATTAAAACTGCTGCTTCTGTGTAGATGAGAGAATCAAAGTGCGCGTTGTGCACACGCTACATTGATTATGGCCAAGCATGCGCCCTTAAAATAGCATATGAATAACATGCGCAACGCGCCACTGACTTTAAACAATTTTTTCCTGGTTAGTGGCGCAATTGTTTTCTAAACCATCAAAATAGCATGAAGGAACGTTTGCGCCGGAACACGCCTTCCTTTTTTTGCGCTGAACCGCCCAGGGAGCGCAAGTTCATTCCCTAGTTTAGCGACGTGCTTCTGTGGAGGGAAAAGCGCGCTTTGCGCGGGTGCAAAATAGGAATGATACATGCGTCGGTGTACAAAGTCAATTGCGCAGGGTGCAAGATAGGGCCCAATGTGTGATATAAACGTGCAATTGAGGGGGGAAAAGTCACAATACCTTTTTTTTTTTTTTTTTTGGTGGTAGAAGCACCCCTTTGCTGCACATCACCCCCACTAAATAAGTTCTGAGAAATGAAAAGATCTCGAAAAGAAGAAAACAAGTTTATATACACTGCTCAAAAAAATAAAGGGAACACTTTTTAATCAGAGAATAGCATCAAGTCAGTTAAACTCCTGGGATATTGATCTGGTCAGTTAAGTAACAGAGGGGGTTGGTAATCAGTTTCAACTGCTTTAGTGTTAATGAAATTAACAGCAGGTGCACTAGATGGGCAACAGTGAGACAACCCCCAAAACAGGAATGGTTTTACAGGTGGAGGCCACTGACATTTTTTCCCTACTCATCTTTTCAGACTGTTTTTCACCAGTTTTGCATTTGGCTAGGGTCAGTGTCACTACTGGTAGCATGAGGCGATACCTGGACCCTACAGAGGTTGCGCAGGCAGTCCAGCTCCTTCAGGATGGCTCATCAATACGTGCCATTGCCAGAAGGTTTGCTGTGTCTCCCAGCACAGTCTCAAGAGCATGGAGGAGATTCCAGGAAGACAGACAGCTACTCTAGGAGAGCTGGACAGGGCCGTAGAAGGTCCTTAACCCATCAGCAGGACCGGTATCTGCTCCTTTGTGCAAGGAGGAACATGATGAGCACTGCCAGAGCCCTACAAAATGACCTCCAGCAGGCCACTGGTGTGAATGTCTCTGACCAAACAATCAGAAACAGACTTCATGAGGGTGGCCTGAGGGCCCGACGGCCTCTAGTGGGCCCTGTGCTCACTGCCCAGCACCAGGGAGCTCGATTGGCATTTCCCATTGAACACCAGAATTGGCAGGTCCGCCACTGGTGCCCTGTGGTTTTCACAAATGAGAGCAGGTTCACCCTGAGCACGTGACAGACAGGAAAGGGTCTGGAGAAGCCGTGGAGAATGTTATGCTGCCTGTAACATCGTTCAGCATGACCGGTTTGGTGGTGGGTCAGTGATGGTCTGGGGAGGCATATCCATGGAGGGACGCACAGACCTCTGCAGGCTAGACAATGGCACCCTGACTGCCATTAGGTATCGGGATGAAATCCTTGGATCCATTGTCAGACCCTATGCTGGTGCAGTGGGTCCTGGGTTCCTCCTGGTGCACAACAATGCCCGGCCTCATGTGGCGAGAGCATGCAGCCAGTTCCTCGAAGATGAAGGAATGATACCATTGAAGGGCCACCACGCTCACCTGACCTACATCCAATAAAACACCTCTGGGACATTGTGTTTCGGTCCATCTGACATCACCTGGTTGCACCTCAGACTGTCCAGGAGCTCAGTGATGCGCTGGTCCAGATCTGGGAGGAAATACCCCAGGACACCATCCGTCGTCTCAGTAGGAGCATGTCCCGACGTTGTCAGGCATGCATACAAGCATGTGGGGGCCATACAAACTACTGAGAACCATTTTGAGTTGCTGCAATGAAATTTCAGCAAAATTGACAAGCCTGCTGCATTATTTTTTCACTTAGATTTCCGGGGTGTCTTTGAATTCAATCCTCTGTAGGTTGATTATTTTCATTTCCATCAAACGATGTGGCATCCTTTCGTTCATAACACATTACCCAGTCCATATTAGTATAGATATCCAGCATGATATTTTTCCCCATTGAGATCTGATGTGTTTTCAAAGTGTTCCTTTAATTTTTTTGAGCAGTGTATATATATATATATATATATATATATATATATATATATATTCAGCATCTAATACAGTGAAATTCATTTGAATGCCCAAAAGCGTTTTTGGGGCCACTCTACGTCCTATTTCTAAGACTGGGTTTTCCAATACAGACAGATTGCGCCCTTGAGACCATTTTACCAAAAGCCAAGAAAGATTTCAGAAACCCAATCCCCTGATTTCCTGTCCACAATCTGAATCTATCCCACACCATCATCCTTATGCCATCCGTATTTACGTGGCTAACGGAATAGTGGGATTCCTGCACGTGTGGGAATCTGGGCCGTAGACCAAAGCTGCAGTTTCCAACCACACAATCCCCCGCCAGTGAAGGAAAACAAGGAAAACTGGCACAAAAGATCTTTTCTCTAAATGAAAGCGTTATATTTTAAACAAATAAAACTCCCACTTCAGTGAATACACTCGTTTCACATTCATTTCTTGTAAAAACACTCAATCTCTGTCAAGATCTGTTTATCAAAATCTGTATTTTTATAAACCACTTGTGTATGTTTCAAGGTGACACTAATCTCAGTGTCAATGGCAATGTAAAAGATGAAGAAGGCCATTGGTTTGGAAGAAATTGCAAATGGAACGGCAGTTCAAACATGCTGTCATTGACTTATTTGTTTGAAATGTGTGTCTTGTGCTGGCAGGCTTATGAATGTGCCTGTTTAAACAACCCAATTGTAGGGAGACATTGCTGAGGTCTGAGGTAAAGCCACTCTCACCAAACATGGGGGGAGGAAGAGAAATGGGCCCAGAATAACTGATCCCTCCTTCAACTCATTGCTCTCCATTACCTCTCTACCTCAAAATGACTTCCACCTGCTCAGCTAGTTAAAATGATTTGATGATCTACTGTCTTGTAGTAGAATGGACATTTTGACATCTGTGCTGCACTTTGGAGTTGCACTCAGTAATGTTTTCGTGCAGCCGAAATGACACGTCTTATACTGAAACCTAGTGGCGTGGAGGCAGCATCGTGCAACAGTGAAGTTTTTTATTTACCGAACTCCGTTACACATGCTTAATACAGAACAATGCATCATTCATTTATATTTTTACACGGCTCCCTGCAATACTAAATTCTGATTCTTCAATCGCGACATCTAGTGGTCTTTTATTGTACAACAACAAACACTACAAATGATAACAAAACGCTCAAGCGGGTACTGAGAGTCGTTTTGAGGTAGTCAAATGTCAAATTAATATTCAATTATTTACTTAAGTGGCAAGTATCTGCATAATAAGTGGGATAATACACAGTTGAGTCTTGTATCACCCTGGAGAGGTTTTGCATAAAAATCTGCTGACTGTACACTATCCATTAGCCTTGCCGCGCCAGTTTGGGAACCACTGAGATAAAGTCAGTAATATTCGGCTGGTCATGCTTCATGTAAAATAATATAGCTTTTACTTATTATGCTACTGACATAACTGGAGTCTTTGTGAGTTGATATTTTGTTTTCAAAAGCAAATTTTTAATGAGGGAATGTTTACTGAATATACATACCTTTAAACCAGTAAATGAAAGAACAAAATCAGACAGTGTTCTTGGACAAGAGAAAGGAAGCTGTCACAATAGTTACTGTGCAGCCCACAGTTCTTTCCAGAGAAAGTCTCACATTCCCTTTTTTTAAGGTGGACAAAATATTTGCTGAACAGAGGGACAATGGTTGAATGCAAATACACATACTTCCTTACTGGGCAGAGTGATTTAGATATAATTGAGGCTACAAAAACATTCATGTATAGTCATTGTATGTATTCAAGATAAATATTAGCTATGAAATTAACCTTAGCAAGTAAAAGGCGTTATCCATTTTAGTGGTGTCTAGATGTCATTTCCACCACTGTCATTTCCATCACACAATGTTATGAAACTCAATACATAATTTGACACGTGATGGAAATGATACTGTGATGACAACTATCACAACTCGCAGAGAAAAAAGAGAGAGAATTCTCCTATGATTCATATACACATTTGGATATTGTTAGCAGACAAAAAAAGAAATACTATAGTGAGAGTGAAAGGAAAAATAGTTCATTTTAGCCAGATATTTCAGTTCTGTTTAATCATGAAAAATGTAACCTAATACTATAGGTTGGGTAAATTCACAGTTTAAATTCCGGTACCTGACCATATAATGTTTCCCATTGTATTACTTTCATTTAACATACAATCATACCTCTTTCACATTGCCATATAAATACTGTCAATGTTGATAATAGTGTGTTTGCATTGTATAGTATGAAGTATGCAGTGTTTTGAGTGTTTTTAGCACGTTAAGTGGTCGGTAGGGTGTTCTGTGTAGCACAAACATTGTGGAATGAGTAACACACTAAAATTTGATTTAAACAAACACTTAACATTCTGCATTCATACCCCATTCTACACCTTATGTGCTACTGACGTGTATTGCTGATCCCTTTAAAGGCCCACTGAAGTGCCTTGAAATGCGCAGAGTTATTCAATGCGTTTCCGTAATTTCCAATGAAACAGTAAAACAGGGCGGGACATATAGAACAGCTCCTCCCCTTTTTTAAACAGCCAATAGCGTTTCGTTTATACAACAGAAAGCTCGGCCAGAGCTGTTAAGCTCTGTAAAGCCGCAGTTTCCTCCTAATCTCTTACTCCTCCATATTGCTTTAAAATATAGCATTCTGTGCAGAATTCAAATGTGTCCGATATGTTTTGTGGTCCGACTCGGGCATATGATCCGCTCTATCGTGTCTCTGGACCGGAGCAGACTGTGCACGCTGCGGCGGTTCGCGTGACACTAACGTGAAACCAGACTTCGTTCGCCCCAATGGAAAGCATATTCATACTGTCTGAATCGTTCCCTATCCCCTATATAGTGCAGTATGTGCCAGTCACCATGTAGAAAATAGTAAATGTGTGAACAAGTGACTAATTTTGTAGGGGGGTGACCAATAATGTAAGGGGTGGGACACTTTATATTCTAAGAGAGTATTTGATTGGACAGAAAATCTGATGAGAAGCTCATTAAAAAATCATTGATCCATATTGGTGGAAGTCAGAGGCTGTACATTTTGAATGCTTATATCTTCTAAATGAAAATGTTGTCATTGTTTTAAAGCACACTACAGATAACAGTAAGGCTAAGATATTCATACTTAAAGCCAACAAACTTCAAATTTGATTTAATGTGGACTTTAAGGCCTGCTTTTTTTAGACAGGCCCATGATATATTCAGTAACTTAAATCTGCAATATAAACCTGATGTCATCTGGAAGGTCACTGAATGTTTGGTCAAGGGAAAAACAGTGCACCCACTGAGAGTTATTTTGAGATCTTGAGACGCTGCAGTCCCTCCACTGCGCGGCTCACACACTTTGCATCCAGCACACAACAATGGGCGCAGGATGCTGTGGTCAGCGCTATGTGTGCGGTGTGATCTTCACACCACTGCGAGTGGAGAGACCGTGACGTGGGTGGGTCAAGAGCTCAGCATAACACAGCTATGAATTTGACACCCGTTTCCACAGGAACAAACACTCAGACCAGATATGCTAAGACTGCGCAGGTATATTTATAATGTTTTTTTATTAAAATGCCACAACGTTTGATTCACCAGAGCATTCTGATGGCATGAAGAAACAATATGAAGATGAAAGATACCACTGAAAACAAACCTATATTCAGTAAGGCCAAACACTGACATTAAAGCAGGAATTCAATTAGAACTGGTAAACTGAGTGGGCCTAGTAGAAATACAATAAACAGGGCATTGAAATGGACACGTTGACATCATTTACTCACCCTCATTTCGTTCCAAACATTTATGACGGTTCTTATGAACTTTTTTGTTTTGCCCACACAATGAAAGTCAATGGGGTCCAATGGTGTTTTGTATTGTTTTGACTTTCATTGTTTGCTAGTTGTGATAAACTAGCAGTGGTGTAAAGTATTTGAGTAAATGTAATTAGTTGCTGTTCTTAAGTATCTTTTTTGGCTACTTTGTAGTTTTACCGAGTGTCAAAGATATTAGCAACTTTTATTCTCTACTTGACTACATTTTTGAATGAGTATATGCACGTTTGTGATGTGGCATGGCACCTAACTTTTTCTGCGGCAGTTTATTTCTGTTACAGAAGACGTGATATCGCCATCTATAGGGCATCGAAGGTTCTATCTCTTGTGTGTTTTGCCCTTGCTCACCCAATCTTGTCAATAGGGCTACTTTGTGTTTGTGAGTCTGAGTGCATTAGTTGAAGAATTGCAGATGTTTCATATATGAGATGAGGCCATGACTGCAGCCAGTGATGAGGCAGAGACCAGCACATCCAGTGCAAGTAGGCATTGACTAGTTGATTTCACTTAATATTATTTTATTTATCCGTCATTTTGAAGAGACCTTTTTGAAGGATATTGGTTTGCTTATGCCCTTTTTGAGCTCTTGAGCTTAACTGAGACTTGAGTGTTTGTAGACGTTTAAGAG
Source organism: Leuciscus idus (assembly GCA_021554675.1). Taxonomy (NCBI): domain Eukaryota; kingdom Metazoa; phylum Chordata; class Actinopteri; order Cypriniformes; family Leuciscidae; genus Leuciscus; species Leuciscus idus. The sequence continues at coordinate 13,833,363 of CM038630.1, forward strand.
GCTGTTTTGTCGACCTTGATTTATTGTCATTTTGAGGTGTTCAGTTTTTCATTTCCACTTTAGAGAATGTCATTACTCTCCTTACAAATCAACTGTTTCTTGTTTTTTCACTGGCACTCTTCCCAGACAGCAACATAGTGTCGGCCCAGATCCGGCCCACATCTGGTACACATGGATTCCACACATACCAGACGTGGGCTGACACTATGTTAATGTCTGGGTTAAGCCCGGGACACACCAAGCCGATGTCAAAAAAACTTGCGGTGACAAAAGCTGACTGTGTTGTCGCCTCTTGTCGGCTGTGTCTCGACCAAAAAGCTGCACTTGAACACACCAAAAGGACTAAAGGTGACTGTCAACAGCATGTGCGTGCGTTCTGCGCCTGCATGTAAGTAAATATCTGTCTATATCAGCAGGTATCAATTGTCAATTTTCATCATTCAAAAAGGGAAACCAAAACTAGGACTGTAAATATACAAACTGTAAATAAAGCAGCGCTTTGAATATTAATCACGCTGATCACTTTATTCATTCCACTCGGCTCATGTTATTATGAAAATATTTGTGCATTGAATGCCCATGTAAGATGACGTAAAATAAAAAAAAACAGCCTTCTGTCTGTACCGTCTTGACTTATTTGCTTGCTTTCATCACTTTTGCTTTCTCGTGCACTGACTCATTCGGTAAGCTGAACAGCCAATCAGAGTTCTCTCTCTCACCGACGACCTGATGCCGATTCAACATGCTGAATCGGCCCAATAAACCCTGATGGCGTCGACTAGAGCCAAAAAACCAAGACGGCCGACTGTCGGCTTGTTGTGTCCCGGCCTTTAGCTGTTGAGGACAAGTGCATCTTTGAGCCTACATTCAGCACAAGTAAAATACTTAATTAAATCAGATACTCTAAGACTTTTACTCAAGTCATATTGGAATTGGTGATTTTTGCTGTAAAGTATCTGTATTTTAACTAAAGTATGGTTTTCAGGTTCACACCTCTGCATGACAGTAAGTAAATGGCAGAATTAAAATAGTGGATGTACTTTCCCTTTAAATACCACAATCTTTGGGATCTTTAATAATCTGAGACATGCCTTCGAACAGTGAGACCTTGATACAATAAAGTGAGTCAACTTTATGGCTTAGTATAAAGTCCACCTTCAGATGATCATATATTACGATGTTCTTTCGGTTGATCTTTGACTGTGTCTTTCCTCTCTGTTTTCTACATATTATTGTGAGTGCAAAATGAAAATTAGATCTGTACAGCAGGGTGTTTTTTTTCTTTCTATGAGGTAACAAGCTCTACGCAAATACGTTTCCTGTTTTTATTAAGCTATTTTAAGAAAAGCAAGGCAGTATTTTTGATATTTAAAGTACAAAGGTGAAGTCATCAGTGAATTAAAATGCTTATTTTGCTACACTCCTAGAAAAAAAAAAGAAAAAAAAAGGTTGAGTGAGGAGTTATATAGAACCCTAGGGTTCTTGACTCCATTTTAAAGAACCTTGTATGGCAAAAAGCTTTTTTATAAGGAGAAATGTCTAAAATGGTTGCATAATTTCATGTTTAACGGGTTATTTAAATTTTTCTAGTGATAATATGTTTACGAGTTAAGTCATCACATTCATTTCAATTAAAAACTTAATTAAAACAAAATGAATAAATTAAAACTAAATCCATAAAGTGATTTATGAAGCGCCTGATGGAACCTTTTAGGGTTCTATATAGAACCCTTTCTTGTAAAAGTGTCTTAATAAATGATATGCCTGGTTTTAGACTACACTTCATATACTAAAATTGCTTTCTATCCTAAAGATCACATTGATACATGTTTTTGTATTCTTGCAGAGAAAAAAAAAAAAAAGATATAACAAGTAACGTATAGCACCATTGTTTCCATTCTAATGTGGGAGGTACAGTAAAATTTCCATCAAAGCGTCAAAAATATCACTAGTTTTATATAAAACTCTCCCTTTTAGTCTACTGTGGGTATTCACATTTTTTTTTCCATGAAGGAGGATACGTGCCTGAATTTAAGATCTTTTAAGCTGTTGTTTGTTTGATATTGTCGTTAAATATTAGTCATAGTTGAGTAATACAGTTCCCCATATCCTTATATTTTAAAAATAGTTTTACTGCTGACGCGAATTCAAAGTGGTAGAGCCACATCAAGGTCAGCTGTTTTGACGCTGATTCAGGAGAAAGTTGCTTTTAGAAATGTTTTGTGAGGCCTAAAATGATAACTGCTCTTACTTCCTGTTTTAAAACTTACAACCGGCCATTGCCAGATTTTACCACCTTCTAACATACGCATGTGCTAAGCATACGCTCTGACATCATGACTGCAGTTCAATAATCTAGTGAATCAGACATGACAGTGAACTTTACCTGCAATACAATAACACTCCCATTTACCGGCGTAAACTCATTCTTGAGTCAATAGACTGATAAATCTGTAGATAAAAAAAAAAAATAAAAAAAAATTGGGTCAAACGACAGCAGTGGCGAAGAGCATAAATTATTAAAGTAAGATATTACACGTTATTTCAATGTATTGAGTAATCAGGTGTAACAAATGAATGTGGTAATAGACTTTGGACATGGAGGAAATGCAAACATACAAGCCAGTATTTAAGTGAAAAGTGTTGCTATGGAAAATATACAAATAATGCACAACAATGAGCAACAGTGGTTTAAAACGAGGGCACGGTTATATAATAGACAGTTTGTGAGTTGTGTCGTGACATTTAACCCTCCTCCAGTCATCCTCCCCTCTGAACTGTTTATTTGTAAATTGTGAGGTTAAAAAAGCCATTGTCATTTATGCTTGTAGCTGTAAAGCTTCAAAGAGGTCATAGAACCTCCATAACAGTAGTCCATACAACTTTTAAGCTATACTCCAAGTCTTATGAAGTAACTTTGTGTGAGAACCACACCAAAACGTTGCTTCAGAAGACTTGGAATATATAGTGTACAAATCAAGTGCGATGCGACATTACATTACATCACAAATTATGTTATACAGGTATTGTGTTATATGTTATGTGTTGTGTTGTGTTGTGTTGTGTTATATTATATGTTATGTTATGTTATGTTGTATGTTATCTATCTATATATCGATTGTTCATTCTATATCTGTCGTTCTATCCATCTATCTATCTATCTATCTATCTATCTAGCCTATCTATCTATCTATCTATCTAGCCTATCTATCGTTTATTCTATATCTGCCTATCTATCTATCTATCTATCTATCTATCTATCTATCTATCTATCTATCTATCTATCTATCTATCTATCTATCTATCTATCTATCTATCTATCTATCTATCTATCGTTCATTCTATATCTGCCTATCTATCTATCTGAAGCTTGACAGATGTGGCAACTATGCCCAAAGATGCAAGATTTTTATACTTGAAAAATATGAATTGTTTGAAAGGTGAGTAAATAATGGCAGAATTTTAATTTTGGGTAAAAAAAAAAAAAATGTTATATATATATATATACTCAAGTATGTCAAACATAAGTAATCTATCATATATATATATATATATATATATATATATATATATATATATATATATTCTTTTTGAGTTGTACAAAATATAATTGTAACCTTCTGACAGTATTTTTATCATTCATAACTAAGCATGTCACATTGATATTGCCTCAAAACGTATATGACTTTGCAAATATTTGTAGAACCTTTGACCACCGCAGCCTTATAAAGCACAAAACAAAAAAAAGTCCAACATTGGCTGAAGATCCCATTGTCATGTGCGCTGTCACATTACTGAGAAAACATTTCTTCACATATTTGATTGACCACAGGCTAAAGTGAATTTGCACAATCGTCGATGGGTTTAATAAAGATGCTAATAAATGAGCAAGAAAAATGATAAAGCACATTGCAAAAAGCGTCTTAAATGCTAGTGTGCCGTAGATGAGAAGACATAAAGGCACAAAGTGAAGCACAGATGAAGTGTGACTAACTGCGGCCTGTGCTTCCTCATTCGCCTCATGTGACTGTGTGTCATTGTGGTTTGGCATGTTCAGGGCATGCTGACTGATTTAGACTTTACAACTCAGAGCCAATACACAGAGAACATTTAGAAACGTCTACCTGTTTACTGTCCTCGCAGTGTTCGTTTTATGTTTTGATTTTTACGTTTGATGTTTTTTTTTATTATTTATTTATTTTTATATAGTCTGGGACTTTGAACTTTGAATTAAACTATGATGATCTCTTGTGTCACACAGTTATCTTGTTTTCATTCACTTTTTGCTGTCTCAGCCGATACTGAGACTGCAAAAATGTTTGAAAACATTCCTCTGAATACTAAAAGAAAGAAGGTAATACACTTATGTGGTTTGTTTTTCTTTAGTCTGCAGTGGACAGGAGAGTATAGAGCACTAAACTGGATCACAGAGGAATGCTGAGAAACCGGATAGTCAGAATCAGTACTGTCTCCATGACGACGCTGAACAATCGGGTGTGATCATATAAAAACATAATAAAAACCAAACCAAACCAAAACAGAAAACAAAGGAAGCTAAATAAAGAATTCCGAAACAAAACCATATGCACATTGTTGGCGGTAACACTTTATTTCAATGACCCACTTTAGACATTCTATTAACTATAAGTAACTAGGAAACTGCACGTCAACTTCTTAGTTGTCTTGCTTAATATCTGCCACCACTTTATTTTGATATAGATAACAGACATTCTACTGACTATAACTTTGCAAGTAAGTCAACTTATTCTACTAACCTAAACCCTAATCAAATAGTCTACTAATACTTTAATGAGAGTTAGTTGAAATCTAGTTGCAAATAAATGAGAGCTAGTTGACATGTAGTTGCAAAGTTACTAATAGTTAGTAGAATGTCTAAAGTGGATCATCAAAATAAAGTGTAACCAACCATTAAGATTAAATAAATAGCCTTTCTGATTTTTTAAAAAATTAGGAGACTCTTCCCTTAACTTTTGTGGCGTCAAACCAGAACTAAGAATTTTTGGCAAATTTCATCTGCCACTTGGGAGAAACCAAATTCCAATTGGACAGATGCCAACATGGCAAGATGACATGCCCTCGTCCTCAAAAACCGAAACTATACAGGGTAAAACTTGCAGTGAAGATAAACATGGTTTAAATGTGGTGAATTATTGGCTGTTTGGAACAAGAAACCATCAAAAATTCAAGAGGCATTTAGAAATCAACATTTATAAATCAGTTTTACTATTCAGCCTAGGTCATGTTCGTAATTTTGCATATTGTTGAGCCTTTTCCTATGGAAGCTTGTTTCCAACACAGAATAAAACATTTTAAAAGATAATTGCGACTTTTTATCTCACAATTGTAAGTTTAAATCTCGCAATTCTGACATCTTTCCTCAATTTAATTTAATAAAATAAATTTGCAATTGCGAGTTATAAAAAAAAAACACAATTCTGTATATCACAATTCTGACTTTATAACATACAATTGCGACTTTATTTCACAATTCTGAGATAAAAAGTCAGAATAGTGGGATAAAAAGTCGCAGTTAACTTTTTTATTTTTTTATTCTGTGGCGGAAACAAGCTTCCATATTTTCTTGATAATATTAATACATTTCGATATTTGAGATTTAACCCTCTTGTTGTGTTCAGGTTAATTTGACCCTCATTTAAACTTCTTGAAACGTTTTTTTATTTATAAAAATTTTGTGACTTGTTCTCATGCAGAGTGTATATATTCATGCATTGTTTCGACACATGGATGTGTTTTTGAAAGGACGTACAAGGTGCGGGGGTCAAATTGCCCCTGGTTATTTTCTATGCAGTTTGCCAAAAAAATAAACACTTTGAAAAACAGCAAAGTAAAAATAAATAAATAAAAACCCAGAAAACCTATAAATATGACATATATTATTTTGGTACTTGATGAGTTGTTTACATTGGTCCAGTGTAAAATATGCTATTGCATTTCATTAATCCTATGATGTATTTACTGAAGCTGTGTTATGTTGCTATCATGACATGGAGGAGAACCTGTTTATGGAGAATGAGTCAGATCATGTTTCTCAAGGCAATGTACCCGTATAGTCAAACATTACACAATAATAGTGATTCACTGCTGGGTTGTTTACAACATTGTAGAAGTGAAGTTTTTTTAGACCCTGAGTGAGATGTTTGCTTACAAAACATGACTTTTGCACAAACTTGGCAAAAAAATCCACAATGGTTTTCAAACACAGATATCATCTAAAGACACCAAAATGCAACGTGATCTGGAATCTACAGCTCCGGATGTGTTTAACTTCTTACCAGTAAATTCTCCACCTCTCTTCCTATAACAGCTTTTTACTTCCTTGGAATTTCTTCTTGAATCTGCAGTTTGCTCTAATTACCAACTTTGATTTGGTCCTTACAACAAAATGTTCCACGGAAATGCACCGAATGCAGGTTTGACAAGAGAATTTCTTTGGAAATTCTTGGGACTCTGTGGGCCTCTGGAACAATTTGTTCCCATGCACTGAAATCCTACATCCTGTTGCGCAATCCTGTGCTTACACATGGAAAATCAGCTGGTGTGGCACCGCTCACAGATTTTATGGCATTTGATTTTTTTATGCACTACAAAACGGGCCTCTGAATTCAGACACAAGATGGTGAGCAGAGTGAAAATGCAGCTGTAAAAACCAGCTAAACTAACAACAAATGCTTGCATGAAACCAATCATTAATCTAAGACGTCCCAACGGCTGAAACAGAAATATAGCGGAATTCAGCTTCAGCTACCCAGAGGATTCATTATTGTTTGGAAAAAGCTGTTGAAAACACTCTTTTTTAAATTTGATCTATTGCACCGTCACCTACAAAATGGTTTAAAAAGAATAGCAAAGCCGCCCCATCTCTAATCTTTCTCTAGCACACTATCTGTCCGCCCCAGAGGCAGATGACTCGAGATTTACATAGTTTCCCTAAAATGCTTATTACTCATGCTAAGCAGTGTGTAAAATGCTTTGGGCAGTCACTGGCATTGTAAATGTAATCCATTTGTCCATATCCTCCTCCATCTCATCCTCATGCACACTAACAGGCTGTGACCAACACCGCCCAGCTATATTTCACTGACAAATGAAAAGAGATTCCAGATGATAGACTGTGAAAGAAATGAGAAACACATGCAAAAAAAAGCTCAGCTGAATTCCAGACACCACAACTGGACTTTCACAATGACTTGCTCATTGTGGTCTGAGAGACTCGGGTATCTCCTACACTCACTTTTCAAATGATTTTAAAATAAAATAAAAAAGCAAACTTGGAATAATAAAACACAGGGATTTGATTCAGTGAAAATAGAAACCAAGAAAAAACTTTCTATTTTGGCAATTTTGAGGGGATTTTTTTCCCACCTTCTAACTAGCAAAAGTCCATAAAGGCCCTGTTCTAAATGAAACCCTGAGCCCTTGCAATCTTCCTCCAAGTCCACACTTTCGTGACGTAATGGCGCTTTGGCTGTTGCGTTGGGGTCTATTACGGAGCTTACGGCAAAAGTCTGCATCGGGGGCGCAAGACAACTGCAAAGGGGGTGCTCACAAGCACCATTCAGAAATCCTACAATGACAAATGGGACACCCTACGGTCTTGTTGACTTAACAAACATGAGCACGCAGTGGCCATTGTAAGACCGCAAGTGCACATGAAGTGTGCTAATTGAGGGACAAAGTAGCTCTCAAAATAGTCTTTAACAAAAACCATTTGGCATGTAAGTCCTAAAACACCTACAATATCCCCCAAAAGTATCTGGACACAATCCACAATATAAATCCATACACCACTCACAACTAAAGAGATGAATACTACTCTAAGAATGATGAACATTCACATGAGATGAGAACTTCAGTGTGGCCTATAAAGCTGATTTACATTAGGTGGGTGGCCCTTCTTGGATCACATGACCAGCAATGTCTTGAATTGAACTTAATAAACACTTAATCTACATTTGATCTGAAGCTAATTGGAATTGTTAGTAACATCATCATGTTGTAATTACGAACATTGACTGTACAGTGTAGTTTGAATGCATTTTATGTAACATTTTCTGTTATTGAAGAAGACTACTTTTCCCATCATGCTCATTATGTGCAGCACGAGAATGATAAAATACACAGATAGCATTGGTTACACACCACATTTGCATCATTTTCTCTTAATGTTGTTGCACTAGTATTAAAAACCACTTTTCAGGAAGTGAAAGTGCAGAAAGTACACAGTTCTTCTTTAACTTTAAAGCCATAGAAAGAACAAAGATGAGGTTGCCAGTGACTTGCTCACCATCCAAACATCAGAGCTAAGAATTAAAGAAGACATGGTAATGAAAAGAGAGATTAAACAGGTATAGGCAGTTGTTTGGAATGTCCTTTAGTTAATTGGGTAATGTAGAGATGGGGATTCTCCCGTAGCCATGTGCTGATGTGGAGAGCAGCTGTGGTTTGTGTTAAATACATTCCTTTAGCTGCTGGGTGAGTCAGTATGGACTGTGCTAACCAGGACTCTGACTCATCTCCACATGAGTCAACACGATCAGCCCGAGCCAGAGGGCACAGGCGACTGACCCCACCTGCCTAGCCGGCGTCAAAGCACCACCACAGGCCTATAGGCTCCTGGTGACATGTCAGTTATTTTCTATCGCCCAACACAAATGTGTACTTACTGTGGTAAAAACTAAGGCTGTGCGATGCATTGAATATTCTTGATTTATTCATGATGAATGCTGATGATATCAAATTGAGCAGAATTGTGATTATCTCAATGGCTTCAATGCACTTTTTGTTCACCCATTAAGATTCCTAAACACATATTATTAGTGATTTGTTGACACTATTGGTGCAGAAACTTTAACTTAAATCTTCAGTAAATGGCAATAGTAAGTTTGACTGTTTCTGTATCGAGTCAAAACTCTGATTCTAATTTGTTTGTGTCATCAACTCAATTTTTCATTAAACTTGTGTTAGTAAAAATAAACTATAGGCGCTATGTGTATATAAATCCCATATTTGAGGTCTAAACAACTACATTCATATACATATACACAATTAGCATAAATGAGTACATCCAAAGTAAATGATCAAGTATACTATGCAAATTAGTTTTAAGTTACTGGAACTCTCTTGTAAGTGTACACTACTAGACATGCACTTGTTAGTACTACATACTATTCCTATTTCACGTTACTTAGTTTTTTAAGTGCAATCGGTTTGCATGCTTTTTTTGAGTAAGCTGAACTAATCAGATTTTACAGTGTACAGTACAGGCCAAAAGTTTGGAAACATTACTATTTTTAATGTTTTTGAAAGAAGTTTCTTCTGCTCATCAAGCCTGCATTTATTTGATCAAAAATACAGATTTTTATTTTTTTATATTGTGATATATTATTACAATTTAAAATAATTGGTTTTCAATTTATTATACTTTAAATTATCATTTATTTCTGTGATGCAAAGCTGAATTTTCAGGATCATTACTCCAGTCTATCACATGATCCTTTAGAAATCATTCTAATATGATGATTCATTATCAAAGTTGGAAACAGTTCTGCTGCTTAATATTTTTTTCATAACCTGTGATATTTTTTTAGGATACTTTGATGAATAAAAAGTAAACAAATAAAAAAAAAAAGAAAAAAAAAAGAAGCAAATGTTTTAAAAATAGAAATCTTTTGTAACAACAATATACACTACTGGTCAGTAATTTGGGGTCAGTCATTTTTTTCTTTCTTTTTTTGAAATAAATCAATACTTTTATTCAGCAAGGATGTGTTAAATTGATAAAAAGTGATAGTAAAGAAGATTTATATTATTATATATATATATATTTTTTTTTTTTTATAAATGCAGTTCTTTTTAACCTTTTATTCATCAAATATATTAGGCAGCAAAACTGTTTCCAACACTCATAATAAATCAGAATATTAGAATGATTTCTAAAGGATCATGTGATAGACTGGATGTCACATGTGACACTGAAGACTGGAGTAATGATCCTGAAAATTCAGTTTTGCATCACAGAAATAAATGATAATTTAAAGTATAATAAATTGAAAACCAATTATTTTAAATTGTAATAATATATCACAATATTAAACATTTTTTTCTGTCTTTTTGATCAAATAAATGCAGGCTTGATGAGCATGAGAAACTTCTTTCAAAAACATTAAAAATAGTAATGTTTCCAAACTTTTGGCCTGCACTGTATATATTCCCATTTATGAAATGAAACAGAGTGGGCCTTTACACATATATTACACACATATATATATATAGGACCACTCTGTTTCATTTCATGAATGGGAACGAACATGGTTTGAAACAAGTGGAACTCAAACATGTGACCCACCATCTCACCCAGCCAACACTCGTCTAAAACTACATCAACACTGTCAGAAGGTAAAGTAGGAGTCCATTTCTGTCCCCCAAGGTACAATCCACACTAACGTACCCCATAGGGCTTATTATTGGACCTCAAGGTGCATATATGTACCTTTTTGAGGGTCAAAAAGCATTAAAAGATACATGTACCGTTTCTTTTAAAGGTTAAGGTACAATATTGTACCCTTGAGGGTACAGCCCCAGTGACAAGCCATTGTACCCCTAAAGGTACAATTATGTACTTTATTTTCTGAGAGTGAACAGTGATACCTGCCAAAATAAAAAAATAAAAAAACGGAATGTCTGTCAACTTCGAGTTTTCTGCAAGTTCATAATGTAAACGTGTTCAGGATTCGTGTTTCAGTAACCTATTAAAGCTTTTCCACTTTATCCCTCCTGTGGCCGATGACCAAACTTAACTAACTCCTGCGTCATTATGAGATGATAAATAATGGTGCTGCTGAGCTCATGGAAAGAGGGATTTTGAAGCACTAAGGTTAGACCACATGTTGTCAACATTTAATTCATTAGTGTCTTCATTCAAGACATTTGGCCAAAGTGGAAACTTTCAAAAGAATATCCAACAGAGTGTCTTTGAGTCACATGTGTGACACTGCATAACACAGTGATAATGGAAACTAAATGAAAGTGGGACGTTTCCTGAAGTGCTGACTTCCTTGCCTGGCAATGAAACTGGTTGCACCTGTTATATGTTATACACCGGTACAGTACATTTGAATTAGCAACACTCTTACGCAGTGGAAGGCACACCCAAAGTGCTAAACTGGAATGCTGTGGACGGGTGTGAAGTAAAAGAAATAAGAACGAAAAAAAGATATATAATTTTAAATGAAATATTAACTGAATCATTTTGTTTTCATTATGTTCAAAGCTCTTGTTTGTTTCAAGGCATGAATCATCGTGCTTTGATATTACCGTCAAAACTGTCATGCAAGCCCTCCTCTGATCGTAAAGGAGATTTTGCCCAACAAATAGCCCGACATATGGTACCAAAAATCTTCCCTCAGAAAACATAAATCACCCTCAGTCATATATGAAGAACATTACTGTATTGAGAAACAACAGTCGGTAGATTCTCCCTCTAAAATAAATAGAACTTGAACTTGCCAGCCTGAACTTGTTTACTAGTTTAAACAAGATTAAACTTCAGCAATTTAATTGCTGTCAATGTGAACACAACTCAAACAGTTGTGAGCAATATGCAATATGATAATTTGTCAGTTATTGGGATTTCTGGTTAGCCCCGCCCACTGAGAAATTTTCTTTAGTCAACCATTTCAAATGAGTTGTATTACACATTAAATATGTTCTTTTTGGCTGCATTTTAGTGAGATTAGTAACTTTTCACGGGAAACTTTGTCTCATGTCTAGTTATGTCATGCTGCAGTTAAACAACTGAAATGAATGTAGTCAAAATGAGTCAGTGGTAAAAACTGTTTTTTTTTCTGTTTTAACTACATTTAATTACTCATCAATGTTGACAGAAGCTGGATTCATGATCTTAATCATTGGAAAGCATTTTGTCCATTTGTACACACATATATAATGTCTGTAATACTGCTGATTCATTGTTTTGTGTAAAAATCCATTAGTTGCCTGCACTGTAAAAAAAAAATTACATCCCCAAGTCAAAAATTTCAAGTGACCGATACCATCTACATTTTTCAATTAGTCTGACGTATTATTTCTCATTGAGCCAATGTTAACAGACTATTGCAACAAGAATTTCACTTGGGCCAATTGAAAAATGTTGATGTTATCGGTCACTTGAAATTTTTGATTTGGGAGGGTTAGAAATATTTTACAGTGTGCAAATATTGTCGCTTTCTGCTCTCATAGCCTTAGCTGATCTGTTGGCTGGTTTAAACTGGTCTGTCAGCTGGTTTAGAGTGGTTTTAGGCACTTAGGTCAGACTGGGAGACCAGCTTAAACCAGCTAAGACCAGCTTGGGAGACCAATTAAACAAGCTGAGATCAGCAAACCGGCCTAGGCTGGTTTAAACCATTTTTTTAGGCACATCTGTTTTTTGTGTGTTTTGTTTTTTTAAGCAGGGTGAAAACCATTGTCTTGTTTAAACAATTTCCGATCAACCCTTGACACTCAAAGGACCCTTTGAAATCTAAAGCAATTCCTTAGATTTGTTCATAGGGAATGACTCAGATGTATGTAAATCACAGATGAAAAAGAGCATTTCAATATGGAGCCAATTAAACATATCCCCCCCCCCCACACACACACACTTATCCACTCAGGAGTGATTCATTTCAGGCCTAACAAGTTACAGAGAGTCCAGTAAAAACGAAACCCACACTTATGTGTTGACCCGAGAGCCTTCAGCTCTCACGAAACTCTGTCATTGAGATGGTGCGGTAATACTGGTGGCTTTTAAAGCAGAGTCAGATGAAGGCAGGTTTATGGAGGATTTCCTCAGGTATAAGCACACAGTTCACACACCACCTGCGTCCTGCTCGAGCCGACAAGTCAAGTCCGGCCTTGAGAAAGGGTCCCATTCATGGAGCCAGGGATGTTCTGGTGAAAACTCAAACCACAAGGGCCGTTTGAAGTGTGATCCGTTGGACTGCACGGCAGCACTCTTGGGCTTAGCACAGCACGCAACTCCAACGCTAAATCTGACACTTAGCTTAGCGTTTGCACAGGGGTAGGCCGGTGTGCTTTCTCTCAGAGAGATGTATTTGCACTCCGCCGTCACAGGCAAACAGTCACATGCATGATTACGCTGTGAACACGATAAGCTATCGCATGTGGCCGAGCACACAGAGCAAAGTATCACCGAAAGTCAAAACGGGTATGAAAGACTATAAGTTTCTAGGTAGAGCTCATAGTCTTTGTGTGTCAGTGATTTTGACAACATTAGTTGAATGAACTTAATGTTTTGACTTAGGTTATATAAGTTTTGGATGGAAACCTGTTTCTCGCTTCAGAGTAAAAAAACGTACAATTTATATCACATTACATTTAATTTAATTCAACTTTAAAAGAAAAAAAAAAGTCACACTCTGAGATATAAAGTCACAATAACCCAGTTATAAGGAATAATTTAGTCATTTTGAGATATAAGTCACAATTAAGAGAAATTAGGTTGCATCCCTGTTAGATATTAAGTGATATTGTTAGAAATAACAATATTGTGAGTTACATTTTGAGATATAAGGTCAAAATACGAGAAATAAAGTTGCAAAAATGAGGAATAGTCACATTGTGAGATACTAAGTCATCATTACGAGAAATAAAGTAGCAACACTGTGAGATATTAAGTAACATTGTTAGAAATGAAGTCACGTTATAAGATATAGTTCCAATTACATCCGGGAAATAAAGTTTCACCTGAGATATAGTTCCAATTTAATAAATAAAGTCACAATTATGGAAAAAATAAAGTAGCAATTGTGAGAAATAAAGTCACATTTACAAGAATTACAGTCACAGTTATGACAACGCAGACACGTTGTGAAATATAAAGTCACAGTTACTAAAAATAAAGCTGGAATTACAAGCTATAAAGTAGCAATTTTGAGATAAAAAGAAACATACAAGAATTAAAGAAATAGTCACATATAGTGATATATAAAGTCACGATGAGAAGTTGCTATTGTAAGATATAAAGTAAAAAATATATTTATTTATTTATTTAATTAATTCCTGCCAAATAGAGCAAGAAAGTCGAACCAAATGACCTGAACTGGGCTAAGCGGGTTTTTTATGCTTAAATGTTCGTTGTGTTTGTGTTTTTTGCATATAATAACTTTTTTTGTGGTCATAGTTGTCAAATGTATATGGTTGCTAAGTACAGATAAAATGAGGGAGAACTGCAGACTGGGTTCGTTTACGTGTTCTTTGTGAAAGAGGAAGATGACAAAACTTTCGGGAAATGAGCCTCTAGGTCTTGCTTAAGAAAGCCTATTCAGCACATCAAATTGTCACTTGAAAGCTTATGTAAAATTGCTTTTACTGCTAAGATTGCGCAACACGAAACACAAACAAAGAAAATGGGTTTGGATACACTGGTTGACAAACAACCAAAGCACAAGAAATTTCCTGGCATAAGATTATACTCCGAAAAGAAAACAGCAGCCAGTTGGAGTGATTTTTTTCATGTCCCAATTCTCTCGCTTAGTGCTATTGTGTGCTCAAAAATACCCAGTGAAAAAATAAATCCTTTGGCTCTACGCTTTCTGATATCAGTTAAGACAAATGACAAACCTAAGAACTGCATGAGAGTCAGGATTCGAGTACCGACAAGTATGCACTTGCTTCCAGTACACTATTGAGGCTAATAATGCAAGTTATAATCAGTGGTAAATTATCTTTTTTTTGTACTTTCCAACTGTAGCTTTCACCTGCGCCTGCTTGAAAACTGCATGGAATCATGTTCAAGCATGAGTAACATCTGGGCACATAATAGTTAGGTAAGTTTCCTTCATTAGGTGCATACTTTTCCTTTAAAGGAGTTGTCTGGGAGGGTCGCAGTGTTATCAGAGAGTGGGGAATGTTGACAGGCTGGATGGCAGAGATAACACTCGCACATCCCTGAGAGCAAGAGGCCATGAGTGACGCACGCAAGACTCTCACGCCTACTGTTTCCCTCCCTTATCCCAATCCATCTCTCCATATCTATGTCTTTTTTTTTTCTTTCAGGGTGCTTTAATTCTTTTGGTTTTATCACCTCTTCAAATGTGAAACGTACTTACAGAGTGATTTCCTAATTCTCTTTTTTTCTAATCTTCCCATCAATAATCTTGACCCCTGAGGGATAGAAGGAGGTTTGACTTAATTTATGGGTTTATGGATGTTTTGACATTATCACTGGAATCTCTCTGCAAGTTTCTCAACATTTGGGTTTTTCTTCTGTTCTAAATTCCTAGACCTGGACTGAGGAAAATTTTGTGATTGCAGAATAGGCTAGACTTAGTACATCCGTTTCTTACACCCTTTTTCTTCATGTTCAAAACAGGAAGTCCTGTTGGCCATTAGCTTTGTTTCTATTGTGAGTTGGATCCCTCATATAAATGTTGCTGCGTCCCAATTCGCCTACTTATACTATGTCCTAAAAGTATGTAATTGTCACCACTTAAACTGCCCTGTCAATCATCTTGTCACAAAATCCTCCACATTCAGTTTAATTTAATATACTACCATATCGGAGAGAAATGTAGCATGTTGATCTGCCAGTCGTGGGTCTTTCAGGCGGAGAACTCTCTTCATGTGTTTGCATAATGAAGCATTTAAAGGTTGATGACCAAATGTATCTTTATAAAAGTTCACAATGCTGTTGCAGATGAAATATAATGTGGATAATTTTTCCGTCAGCTTAGAGTACTGGTTTTTAATCACTCAAACCCCTTTAACTAACCCTTAACCGTCGGTCTCTTTTAGTTGTGTTTACCTTGTCCAACACGCAATGGGTCTGCACTTCAGTTCTAACCCGAAAAGTAGACCATCTGGGTATCTTTGGAATACTCATTTCAACATACTACGATTTGGGAAACACTAATTCTAATTTCGAATACTATTTGGGACGGATAGTATACGAATTGGGATGCAGCATGTGGCATTGTAAAAAAAGGTTTTTATTTTCATTTTATTGAGTTTTTGACTAATATATTTTAAACCAGGGATTCCTAAACTTTTTTGTCAGCCGAACCCTTAGATGTAAAATATTTACTTGAAGTACCCCCTGAGATTTTAAGTTAGTATTACTGTTGCAAATTACAATTGTAGGCTACTGTAAAAAAAAAGTAAGCAAATTAGACTATTTATCAGACTGTTATTTAATAAAATTGCAGCCTTTAATTTGACAATCACACTAGCTAATATCATGATTATCATTTATTTATTTTCATTAGTTAATTATTAGCTTTTCATCAACTCACAAACCTCATGCAGCTCCCTCACAAACCCCCTAGGGGTTCGCAAACCCCTGTTTTAAGCCATTGTCATTGTATTCATTTGGTGTCAATTATTATAAATCATTGTATTCATTTTGTATAAATTTGTATTATTTTTATTCAATTGAGTTATTTTTTTATTATTCTTATTGATTTAGTATTCTTATAAAATGTATTGGTTTCAGCTATTATTACTATTTCACTATATTTATTATTTATGTGAATTATTTTCTATCTTCTCATTCTCAATGGGGATTGCTGCACAAATCACTCTGAGGAATACATGCTTACAAAGTGTGGGTATTTGCACACTAATGCCTCAAAAAGATTACGCAGCGAGAAATAAAGCACCTTCCTATAGCGCGAGCATTACAAACAACCTCTTCTTCCATTAGGAACTGTTCTGTGTGGGTTTTATTCAATAAACCTCAATACAATGTTTGTGGTAATACGACTTCCAACTTCGAGAGCAAAGGAGTAAAAGAGAGGGCTGACAGATGGAGCACTACTGCTGGTTAAATGTAGGACCTCACTCTAGAATGAGAGATTCTGCACCCAGTCTTGAGGACCATACCGCGCTCGTCTGTGAGCTCTGGGCCCAAATATTCCCACAGAAGAGATGCATATGGCCACAACAATTTTATAAAGAGCTAATGGGAATTTTGTAGTGATTCATGATAAAAAAGACTTATATATTTATTGTCTTAACCAAGGATTATATGTGAGATAAGGCCAACAGCATTATGAAATCCACCGATTGTGCCCCATGCAACTGAAATTACACTGTCAATATCAAGCTGACATTTTAAAAAGAGAGTAATTATTATTATGAATATTAATATTCTTAAGGGCAAACTGGATGTAATATTTTCGACACTTAATTGAATGTTAATTGCAATCGAATTAAAATGTTTTATATTTAAAATTTAACTGAATTATTAGCACTTTTATTAGCAAAATGTATTAATTAGCTGAACTTTAGAGTGTTTTTAAAGCATGATCAAAAAATAATTAAAACAATGATTTAAAATGTACTTTAAAGTAAACCTTTTGGTTAAAGGAGACATAGTTACATTGTACTTTACTCAAATAAGTACTGAGTAATATTAATTAACTACATGTATTTACTATAGAGGTAGGGTTGGGGTTTAGTTTAGGGTTAGTTACTTATATGCATCATTTACTGTTATTACTAGAGTAAGTACTACGTCACATTCAAATAAAGTGTTACCAGACTTTTAATTTGGCATCATTACAAAGTGCGCTTATTTAAAGTGTATAAGAGTGTAGTAGTCATGAATGTATAGTCTATTATCTTTAAGTAAACTTAAGTTTTATTTCATTTGCATTATATTCTCTGCAGGCACAGATATTGAAAAAAATATGTTTAAGATTTGAAGTACACTAAAACTGCACATTAAACACTTCTTTTTCACCAGAGTGAGCAACGCATTTCAGTTCATTACATCCTTTTCCTAGTGATAAATAGGCATCGGCTTAGAGTTAATCTCCTGGGTTTCTACTTATTTTCATCAGAAATTCTTCAGAACCTACTATTGCGGGAACATGAGAGCATGTCAGTGCACAGGGCTCTGCAAAAGATATTCAATACAGCAGGAAATCGTTGGTTCATTTGTTTTGGTTTGGACTGCAATAAAGTTACTCAGCTGGTGGACTTAGTTGTTCATGTTGAGGATATAAAAGACGTTTGAAAGCGGTGAGAGATTTCAATCAGAAGACTCATAGTATAGTGCAACTGAACGAGCCGACTATGATTGCTCTGGGAGGGTGTTTGTGTGTGTAAACACATGGACTGCATAAACAGAGTTATTGCACAGAGAGAAGGGTGGTATTTGGTGGATAAGGCTGAGTTTGTTCTTCAGTGAATATTTCACACTGTGGAAATGTGTTTCAGAGGGATGTGTAAAATCTAAAGACCTTAAGTGAAAACAGAGCAGAGGAGAGAAGTGCAAACACATGAACTTTACAGTAGCTAAGTTATCCTTTAACTTGCTATGTTTCTACTGACATATTATTATAGCGGTTTGAAAACTGCAGATAAGCTTTACATTTCCTTATGGGACATGCCACATATTTCACAGGCAGAAAAAATGGCTAATGTTAATAAAGTATAATTTTCGCAAATGAACTTCATTATTATATTATATTGAATCGTATTATATTATATTATACTTTTATCACAATATTATACTTTTATCACAATATAATACCTTTGTTACAGTATTCCTCTTTGTTAATGTCAGTTAATAAAAATAGAGTTCACAGTGCATTAACTAATGTTAACAAATACAACCTTTGATTTTAATAACATATTAGTAAATGCTGAAATTAATATTAAATGCTGAAGAAGTATTGTTAATTCTTATTTCATGTTAACTAAAGCAGTTAACTAATGTTAACTAGGCTGAAAAACCTTATTGTAAAGTGTTACCAATTAACTACATGTACTTACTATAGGGTTAGGATTAGGTTTGGTTTAGGGTTAGTTGCGTGTAATTATGCATAATTTATAGTCATTACTAGAAACTACATGTAACGTGTAGTAACAAGGACACTGTAAAATAAAGCGTTACCTATTTTTATGTGTTTTATAGAAAAGTTTTGTCCTAGTGGTGTTACACAAGTGTTAATCATAAAAGGAAATGCACCAGGTGTGTTAGGGGACCAGATTAATATGCCGTGTATTCTAAATATAAACTCCCCCCTTGAATGATACAGTCAGCATTTTCCCATATGAAAGTAAAAGTGGAATAAGAGATCAATTCAACTCATAAAACTAAAACCAGACAAGGAATAATCTGTCAATAGAGGGAATAAAGCTATAAATTCGCTCAGGTGACCCAGATTTGACTAATTTTGATTGCAGAACAAGAAGGTTTCGTACTTTCCCAACAGAAGCTGTCTAAATATGAGCTTTGGCTTCAAGTTTGTCCTGTCACTGCTGAGTCATAACATTAATGAAGAAAGAAAACTAAAGATGCCACTGTAGAAGTGCAAATGAATCTAGACAGTAGCACCAAAAATAAGTATTACTAATGTTACGATTTGAACATTAGTAAGACTCAACCTCTAATGTGATGGCATGTTCTAACAAGGCAGAATGTCTCATTTTGCTTTAAGGAGCCAATAGAACCCACATTTCTCGCATTGCAAGCCAAAAAATGGAGTGTATATTAAATTAAGCCTGATTCATTATATATTAAATCACTACAAAAAAACACACACTACTTGTATATATAATAATAACATAATAATGTTGCTACATCCGAATTGGATGTGTTAATTTAGGAGGAATAAAAGAAATGTGTAATAGCTCCATTTAGGAAATCCCCTCATGCTGGTAAAGGTGACATGCCATTGCTCATAAGAAAGAAAAGCTTAAGCCATATGTGCAACCGTCTATATGTTTGTTTGAATACATGCCTTGGCGAGCATGTGAGCATGAGCAAGCAAAGTAAACCACTGCTTGATGAGGGAGAGTTTCCGAACTTGTGGGAACGCTGCCAATGAGGAAAACAGAGCCAAGATCTCGAAAGACATGTGTCTGATGACACACGTGAGAATTTCCATGTCTCATGCACCATTTTTAACATCCATGCCCAGCCAAACTGGACAGAGTCATGGAGAGAGGCAGCTATTTTTAAGTGAACATGAGATGGCTTGCCTGTTTTAGTCAGTGAAGCAACTACAGATGCAGTTGACCATGCAACAAAAGAAAATCACTGAACATGAGTGAAGGCAACATTTGCTCAAATTTCCAGAGGAATCAGCAAATAAAGTGAAGTGATTCACATTTGTGCCATGGCATTATACTATCCATTTAGTCATGTAAAAAGAACCGATTTGTTTCACAGAAAATTATATAAATTATGTTGGTGAGAATGGGGCTAGTTGTCACAAAGGGAAGTTGTCTGCTATATCTCAGAAACAAATTGCATTAATGTGTATTAAGTATATATAAATATATATAATGGTTTGAGCAAACAATGGTTTGATATCTTTGTATGTTATATATTTTACATTTTGTTTATGTGCTGAATGGCAGGTTCCCGTTCCACAAAAGTTCAATGAAATATCTTCTTTTCTTTTTTTCTTTTCTTTTTTTTTTTTTTTTCTGGCCAATATAGTGGTGGAAATGCTCATTATCTTTTTTGTGGGCTAGACTTTAAAGTTTGTGCACATATAGAAATAGAATTTAAAAAAATAATAGAAGTTTAAAAACCATTCATTGCAGTAAACCGTGAGATGTCTAGTCACACCCTCCCATATGTAATCTATGCCTAAAGTTTAGCCTTTTTCAGTGGAGCTTATGTATTTTCAATTCCCATAATGGCCACAAGGACAGGAGTGGAGCCTTAATGAGTCAGACCAGAGTAAGACTGATACCACAAAAATAAAACTAGGACTAGTCACACACTGCTGTCATAGACACTTTAGTTGTTAAATAAACAGACCAAGCCATATAAAATTACATGCATAACATCTTGAAACTATGTAAGGCATAAAATACATACTGGGATTTATTGCAAAATAAATGGAGACAGGGTGATCTTTTAAAAAGTGCTTATTTTGTGATATGATTTTCCAGCTTATTATGCAGATACTCATACAGACAGACATCGATAGACTATCAGACATAGATAGATAGATAGATAGATAGATAGATAGATAGATAGATAGATAGATAGATAGATAGATAGATAGATAGATAGATAGATAGATAGATAGCCTGCTAATATTATTTAAATGTAGGCTAGGCTAATGTTCTTGATTATTTCCAATTTATATGAAATTGATTATTTTCGTCTCAGAGTGACAAGAAAATCACGCTGGAAAACAAAAGCAATATCAGACAGTATCGTTCTCAACCAAATCGGGTCTATATGCCATGGGAAAATGTCTGACGGGGTAGTTATCACGACAGGTTACTGTAAATTAATCACACTACTCTCTTGTTTTGCCTGTCGGTGAAACTGAAACGTTTTTTTGCCACTGGCTAAAAATACTCAAGCTGTGCTTTACGAGGCGACGTCGACAATCGGTGGGAGCGGCGTACGGGAATGATATCGCTCCGCCTACTGTATTTTTTTTTTATTTTTGCTCTTGAAAATATAAAAAGTCGCTGTAGCGACTCAACGCAACCAGCACTCGTTCGCAGCTTCTGACGGCACATCATTCCTTTACAATAACAACAACAGCAACACTTGACTATGTCAGATACGCTTGGCGAAAGTCTCATACGGGTAGGTTAAACTGAGTTTACGTGTGTTTTGTTTGTCTTTGGGGACCGTGGCATAATTGCCAAGCGTGTTTCATCCTCCTAATTCACATTGTTATTATTTTACAGAATCTCATCAACCTGGGTTTAGATGACCAGTTTCCACATCTATCCCGCCCTTTCTCATCGAAGAGCGTCAGTTCCGAGCGGCTCATCGATGGCATCTGGCCGGCGGACGCCTGGAACGACAGAGCGCCCTGTAAACCCCAGTTAAAAGCAGACCGATCCATGAGTCTGACCGACACCTTGAACAGAATGAAGCCCAACGACGTCCCACCACCACCCGGGTTTCCTCCCCTGGCAACCCTACCTTCGAACCGGTACAAGACCGAGCTATGCCGAAGCTTTCAGGAGCACGGCAGCTGCAAATACGGCACCAAGTGTCAGTTCGCCCACGGCGAGAGCGAGCTGCGAGGGCTTTTCCGCCACCCCAAATACAAGACTCAAGCCTGTCGCACTTTCTACCAGTTTGGATACTGTCCGTACGGAAGCCGCTGTCACTTCATCCACGACAAAAACGCTGTGTTCGAGCTTGACCAGAACCCGCGTCAACTGCGTCAAAGCGTCAGCTTCGCCGGCTTCACTCGCAGCAACTCCCCCCCGACTTTATACGAGCCCCTGAGCTTCACCCGCGCGCCCTCTGTCTCGCCTCCTCCCGCCGATATCTTGTCCCCCGTCTTCAGCGACTCTTCCCGCGACATGTTCCCCTTCAGCCGTCACAGTAGCGGAGATATCCACAACAACGCGCCCTTCACGCCAGAGCCTCGGTCACGATGTGTCTGCGGACACGGAAATAACTTCCAGGGCTCCAGCAACGGGCTATACATGAAGGAAGAGCGAAACAAAGCCAACCTGTGCCGCTTTTCCTCAGAAGACTCGCTGTCAGACCGCGAAAGTTACAGCAGCACCGGCAGCTCGAGCGGCTCCGAGTCTCCCACCTTCGACGCCTCCACGGGGAAGCGCCTCACCGTTTTCGCGCGGATGTCTGTGTCTGACTAAGGACTTCACCGCGATTCCTTCACAATCATTCAATCAGTCAAAAAATAATGTGCAACGAGTCTTAATACTGTTAATTTATTATTATTGTCAATATTATTATTATTATATACTTGCTAAAGGAGATTATTTTGATACCAAGCTGCCCTCCAAAGCTTAAGTAGCCTAGG
Organism: Leuciscus idus; assembly: GCA_021554675.1. Classification (NCBI taxonomy): domain Eukaryota; kingdom Metazoa; phylum Chordata; class Actinopteri; order Cypriniformes; family Leuciscidae; genus Leuciscus; species Leuciscus idus. The sequence continues at coordinate 13,856,174 of CM038630.1, forward strand.
CATTGATTTTATAATGATGTATTATTATTGTCTGTGATATTGTCTTCCATTTGCTTTTGCTTTTCCTGCTTTTCAACGTTGTTTGGCAGTAAGCATTGCAGACAAGTGCCTTAAAATATCATAACCTATGCTAGTGGCATAAGCAGAGCTTGTGTCAAATATATATATGTGTACATATCATATATAGCTATCCAGTGTGTGAATTAGGGGGATTGGCTTTTTAAAAGAATTTCGGGTGTTTTTGAGAGGGGTCAGATCCCCCAAATAATTTGCACCCTGTGTATATATCAACCAACAATGTGACAAACTTGAGAAAAATGACCATACATTCACTCACAAAGAATGCACTTTACAAATCTATACTGGGAGAATGTTTCCATGTAGCATTTTAACCAAAGCATTATGATGTTAGGTACCTGTTTTGTACAAGAAACCTAAGAAACAAACCTAAAAAAAACAAACAATATATTTATATTGGACAAGAGCTGTCAAGTTAATGTTTGACAACCCTGGTTGGGTCCTTACTCAAGGAAACTTGTCTTTTATCAGGGACTGTAACATTACAGTATTTCTTTAGAGTAGTTTGCTTCATTTGCGATGTTTTTTGTAATTGTATAGACCTAACTAATATATTTATTAAGTATTTATTGAAGTTATAGCAATGTATTTTTTACTTATTTATCAACACGTGTCACGGCTTTTGAGAAAATTTAAGAAGCATTGACACAAAATGATGGAAACGATATCAATTGACCAAAATAATGTAATAAATGCAAATTGTGAAAAACAATTGTATTGTATTGTGTTGGAACTCCATGTCAGTTGCACCATACCACACAATCACAAGAATATACCAGCAAAGTGTTCCTCATAACTGCTTACATTTCAAAATCAGTTAATCATTTTGCTAAGAAAAATGCTGTTTTGTAAATAGGAGCAGGATTAAGATCATATTTGGCATACACAGAGTTATTTCACACAATAACACTGACCTGCATCTCCCAGACAACATGCATATAACAAAACAATGTCTGAAGCAATTGATAGCTGTCTTTAGAGATTAAAATCTGTCCTGTGTCGCAAATGAGGCCGTCAGCTTCTAGATCTGTGAGTTGGCCAGTTTACTGGAGTGCAAGATCTTATCACAGACCAATGACAGTATCATGCATTACATAAGCCCACGCATTGCCTCCTTCTTACGTTGAATGTTACTAAAGAATTAGGAACCCTTACTTTTGAAATGTTTCCGATATGTTTTGCTAAAACCCTTCCCCTTTATAACGCTTGATGCTTGTTTTACTGACCACGGCCTCACTCATCAACCAGTGCAAACATACAACAAAACATCCCATTATGCAAACATCAGTTTATTGTGAAACCAGAATCAAATGACTTAAAATCATTTGCATATAGTGCTTTTGATAATACATATTGTTTCGGAGCATACAACACTCACCCACCCACCCTTACAAAACATCAATGTATCAACTGGATTTATTCATACAATGAAAGTCAATGGGGTCCAAATGTATATATTTGGACCCCATTGACTTTGACATGAGGTTGAATAAATTGAACCCCATTGAACAACATGTAAATGTTGACAGATTTTTTTTTTTTTCTTTTGGGATGAACTAACCCTTTAAATCACCATCCATTGGTTTCACAGACAGGGCTTTAGACTAGTCCCAGACTAAAATGCATGTTTGAGATTTTAACTGAAAGAAACTTGCACTGACAAATCTTAAAATATGTCACTGCCTTGTTTTGTCTTAAGATGCACACCAGTAATTATTAATTAAAAAAATTAAAAAAATGTCTAAGGCATGTAAGGCATGTTTATAAAAGCTACTTAAATGTCCTAATTGAACTAAGGCCTAATCCTGGCTTATTCTAAGCCCTGTCTGAAACCAGGCCCATATCGGCAATCTATGACACATATGTAATTTCTTTGACATGTCTGTCACATTATCAAATTTAAGATTGAAATGTATCTTAGCTACTGCATTAAGTTTAGGCCATATTTAAAAAAAAAAAAATGAAAACAATGGAATTTTTTTTAATAAAATGAATTTAATTTCAAGAAATAGGCCTGGTTTCACAGACAGGGCTTAGATTAAGACAGGATTAGGCCTCGGTTCAATTTGGACATTTAAGTAGCTTTAAATGTGCATTGGAAAAAATATGTATCTTGAGACAAAACAATGGCACTGACATATTTTAAGATATTAGTGCAAGTTGCTTTCAGTTAAAACAGCTCAATAATGCATTTAAGTCTGGGAAGCCTTGTCTGTGAAACTAGGAGATAGTATACAGTAGGTGGCTATTTTATTCTCTGTTTAGGCTATTTATATTGTGATACAGGATATATTAAATCTACTGTGTGAGTGGAGCTTTCATATGTACCGAACTTAGATATAGTGAAAGACCCCACCTCTGTGATCCACCCTTAATGTGTTGTAGTTCTTCTGAGCTATAAAAAACTGTGTGATTTTCTCCTCCTCACACTTTTCTCCTTATCTATATCCTGATAAGGTTAAATATATATAAAGACCACTATAACTCAAAATAAACATAACGGTGTCATGTGTGGGAAGATGGCACTTTAAGATATCACATGTCACACTTTGTCCCTAAATGGGGAAGTGTGGGCCCTGCCAATGCCACAGGAAAATCTGATCTAATTGACAAAAAAATACCCAGTACCCGTTCCACCCAGTAACAGTCTCTAGTTCATTGGGTAAGTTACGGTTAAAATTGGTGGTGTAGAAGCCATTGTCGCGTTTAAGAGTTAAATGAACTTTATAGTCTATTACGCTACTCTTGTCTTCTCAGCCAGAACACACACAGGATGTGTAACCATAACAACAGTGTCAGTCCAGTAAAAGCAAATAACCAGACGAACACACAAATGGCCTGTCTTCTCCTTCTCTCTTCTTTTCAATGTGCTTTAGGACGCCATTGGTGCGCTTGACACAGCAAACAGTGGCAGCTGTTGTACAGCGCAGTAAAGCCTGGCCTGCAAATTGCAATAACAGTGAGTAGCTTGTGATTACCTCACTGTTTACTAATGCTTCTGTACTTTGACAGCTCTCCCTGGGTAGAAAAGAAGCTTATTTAACCAGCTCAGAATGTACACCCTGCTCATTTTAAAAGGGAGTTTCATAAAGTCACATTTGATCAACAGGTTTGCTTTGTAATCGTTTTTAGTCATCTAAAGCACAGAACTCTAAAATGAATATAATGTCTGGCAAACCAACTGCACTTGCCCTTTTAGCTCCTCTAGACTTGTTACTTTTAAAGAACATAAAGAAAGCACACAGTTCTCCAAATAGAGATAATGGTTTCGATGAGGAAGTAGATAGTTACAAAAGGCCACACATTAAACAGCTTCTCAAACGCCCTTTGTCACTAACGCTGACAATTAGGCTACTAAATATCTGGTGTTATCAACACACTTTTATGATACAGTTCATATCCATCTTTTTATGTGTTTCCTTGAACAAACCAGTTTAGGTCATTGAGTGGGACACGTACCCCGCAAAATTCAGATTAATGTCAAAGTCAAAGTCATTTATTGTACAAGTTTCCAAGTATACAGAAAAACCTATTGAATGCTACTCCACAGACAAAATACAGTAAACCTCACTGCTATGTACACAAAAGATAAACAAGACAATAAGTGGCATAAGACAATAAAGTGACAAAAATTAAATGGTTAACCAGCCTGACTTTTTAATGGTTGATTTGGAGATAATTACATCTGGGCACTCCTGAATATTTGGTAACATTTCGATGGAAAGAAACCAAATAAGATTCATACTGAGTATTTAAAACGATTAAATTGAAATTTTATTAAACAGCAATAAACAGAAAAGCAATGAGGAAGTCTCACAAGCTGAAACAACAAAAGAAGGAAGTGTAGAGAGCAACAAATAGTTACCATAGGGTTACAAAGGCAACAAACCTAAAGTCAGACTATAGTCCTACTTATGGTCTAAAAGGTGATTGACGTGATGTGAAATTCATAATATCTTAACTGAAAACATTAGCTATAACAATACTGTACCGTTTTAGATTCTTGGACTATATGCATAAGCCATTGTTCAAAACAAAACCCATGATTGAATTTGTTTCTGGTAAGTTACCCGTCCACCCCTTCTATCAATGTTTAACAGGCCGTAGTGTTTTATAAAGCACTCTAACCTTTCACCTGTTTCAAGACACACTACAATGAGCTGTGTTAGTAACCGCCTGGATCGTACATGTCTAATGTTTAACCTGCCTGTTGCAATACGTTTGTGTTCAGTGAATAAATAATGAATAGAAATGTAAAAGAACTGTTAATGTTCCACCCGTTACATTTTATAAGCTTGCCATGAAAATGACTAAAGTTAAAGTGATCGAAAACAACAGTGGCCTTAAAAGGAATATTCCGGTCTGGGATCAACATAAAAATGAAGCTCAATCAACAGCATTTGTGGCATAATATTGATTACCACAGAAAAAATAAAATAAATTTTCTTAAAATAAATCAATAATCATGAGGCACTTATAGAAAGAAAGTAAATGGAGCCAATTTTTCAGAAGTGTAAAGCTCATAATTTTTCAAGCCCTTAAAAATCTGTTAGAACTTGCGTATTATTGGTGCTGTAAAGTTTTACGGTTTACAGTGTTGCATTGTCATGCAATAAAGTTGTAAAATTTGATATATCTTCACAGAGAAGGTTTTTTTTTTCACACTAAAATCATATTAACATCAGTGCTGTCAAAATGATTAATCGTGATAAAACGTAAATATGTGTATATAGGCCTGTGTGCTCGTGTGTGTGTGTGTGTGTGTGTGTGTGTGTGTGTGTGTGTGTGTGTGTGTGTGTGTGTGTGTGTGTGTGTGTGTGTGTGTGTGTGTGTGTGTGTGTGTGTGTGTGTGTGTGTGTGTGTGTGTGTGTGTGTGAGATTAAAGCACACACACACATATATTCACGAGCTTTTATGTTAGATGTGATTAATTGCTATTAATCGCTATTAATTGTGATTCATCGATTTGACAGCACTATAACACACATATTTTTGTCATGTGGCTATACTGTTGAAACAAAGAGTATTTGAACATTTACGGATTCAGTGCCATTGTAACCCAGGCTGTTGCTAAAGAAAATAATGGACAAGTCGAATTATTTTTGTGGCAATAAACATTATGCCACAAGTACAGCCTAATAAACTTTATAAGATGAACAATGATATTCTGTTTGCAGGAAGTCCTAAGAGGGGTTTCACATTATCCACGTGATTTCAGATTTTCAAGGTGTGCTGTAAAGTCTCAGCAGGGGCAAGGTTAAGATTGTGGAAATTGCATTTCTTGTTCAAGTAGCATAAAGGGAATTGCACAACTCGGCTCAGTGCAGACGTGCGCAGCGTCATGGAAACGCATCTGGCTTTTATTCTGCCTGTGCTAGTTGCTGTCTAAGCCTGTCAAGGATTTGCCTGCCAAGAACAATACGAGGTCAGATCCCAAGCAATGAGTGTGGAAGGAACACATGTGGACGAAAATATGAGGGCCGAGTGAGAGATTGCTTAAATCACAGTCGGTCGCTGCCAAATGTCTTGCATCTGTGGTAAAGTATTCTCTCTGCTGACTGGAGGGAGTGTTTCCATTTTGAACGTTTCAATCCTATGAAAACTTCCTGTAAAACACACCTATTTTAGGAAAACTGAATTAAGCACTTGAGTTGAATCAAATGGGATATTATGTGGCATTTAGAGTATCCCGTTTGTATTTCACCATTCTCAAGAATTATGACTCTATCAATATCTGAGACTTTACGTAATAATACCACGCCCTGACATGGCCAGAGGGTAAAAGTAAAAGTTAGTATTAAGAGTGGGTTTTTCCCTCTTCTATCCCTTCACTGTCTGTGCTTTTGCGTCACAACCAAGCAGGACCTCTCCTCTCTGGCTGCTGGGACGGGCTCTGCTGGAGTTAGGAATGCACCAAAGAGAGAGCATGTCTATAAAAGGAAGGCACTTCCACCGCTCGGTGTTGACGTCAGTCGGCAACTATTTCCCTCTTTTCCTTCACTCTGCTTTCAGCCTGAAATCAAGGTCGTATGAACCTTCTGCGCTTCTGCTTCCTGTTCCCTTTTTTTTTTTTTTTTTTTTTGCAAAAATATATTTGGACCTACAGTAGATCTCATACCTAAACTGATACGATACAAAAGCAATGATACAAACGTTTAGTTTTTTAGTTCAGAAAACTTTGACTTAATTGAACAGGTTGTTTAATCTGTAAATCTGTTTTTTTGTATCAGTTAATGGAAGATGAAATGATGAATACCATTTTTATTTATTTTTTGCAAAAAATATATTTGGACCACAGAAGTTATTTATAAATTATAGTGGTGGTCTAGATTAAAACAATATAAATAGTTTTAGTATATCTGTATATTTGTATATCTTATTATTATCAATAGTAATTGTGATAATAATTGTTTCTTTTTATTATTGTTATTAATGTTACTTATGTATATTATCTATGTATAAAACACTTTTGTATACCAAAATAATAAGGCAATCTCTCAATTATCTGTTTATTAATGTTCAGAAATAAATAATAATAATAATAAAGAAATGCATAAAACAACAATAAAACTACTACATTAGTAGTAGTAGAAGTATCAACAACAATAATAATAATAATTGCAGTATAAACATTGTAGTATAACAAAATATTGAACATAAAGGTGATCATTTAAACCAATCAAACTGGTTATCTGTGTAAAAATTTACATAAAATACAATAATAATAATAATACTGAAATGCATAAACAACAATAAAACAAACAAAAAAATATTAGTAGTAGTAGTAGTAGTATCAACAACAACAATAATACAAATAATAATAATAATAATAATTATTATTATTATTATTAGCCTACATATAAAATCATTGTAGTATAACAAAATATTGAACAAAAAGGCAATGTCTTCATAAAACAATCAACCTTGTTGTAATCTGTGTAATAATATACATAAAATATAATAATTATAATTATAGTAATAATAATGAAATAGCCTACATAAACAACAACAATACAAATAATAAATTAGTAGTAGTAGTAATAGAAGCAAAAACACCAATAATAATAATAATTATTATTATTATTATTATTATTCATTTCTATAAAAACATTGTAGTATACAAAATATTCAATAAAATTGTAATCTCTTTCCATCAACCATAACCATCAACCTGGTTATACGTGTCTTCTCTTACATCAAATTATCATAGTAATCATAATTTCTGGCAAATGTACCACCCTAATGTGATGGTTCCCTTTAACTCAAATGGTGATTTGCTATTAGCCACAGATGTCATCAACAATATGTTTGTATGATATGTAAAATAGTATTTGTTTTGCCAAAAATTCAACATTTATACTGAAATACAAGCACATTTTTAAAGCAAAGTATTTCACAAAGAGAAGTTTGTTAAGTTTCCAATATAAACCTAGAACTATTCAAAATGACAAGACGTAACCTTCATCTGTGGTTATTTACTCTGCTCAGATGTAAACCTTAGGAAATGACTTCATGCACTAACATACGCTTTCGAATGACAGTAACATCATTCATCTGGTTTTGATGTTTTGTTGTCTAATATAATGGATGACTATGTCTCAGTAATGATTAATTAGTGATGAATGAACCGGTAATTAGCTTAATAACTAGAAAAATAGACAGGAAGGTTATGACTGGAATGAAGACATTTCACACGCAACGCTCGGGGGTATCGGCTTGTCAACAAATGCACGTGTATCCCCTGGTGTTACCATGACAGATTTGACGACAGTAGTAGAAGACAATACTGTTTCCCAACTGTAGGGGGACCCTGAGAGCAAAACTTACATGGTGTTGCTTTAACAGTAACATCATTCATTTGCCAATTGGTTTTCATGTTTTGTTGTCTAATATAATGCAGTTCATTTTCTTAAGTTTTAAAATACGTTTTGGTGGACCACAATAATATTTACAGATAATTCAGCCCGTTCTCATCCTAGGGCGTCATATATTGACGCTTTTGACATTTCGTATACATCGAACGCACATGGCACCCTTTAACGTCAATATGAGACGCAGATAGAAATGGGCCAGAAGGCGCCTCCTAGCGGTCTAACCCTATCCCTACACTAGACCTAAACCTACCCATAACCGAACAAAGCTATGTGCGTCTCATATTGACGCTAAAGGGTGCCATGTGCGTTCGATGTAGACGAAATGTCAAAAGCGTCAGTATTATGACGCCCAAGGATGAGAATGCGTTGGATAATTAAGTGGAACATGTTGTACATCTTGAGTGACCAAATTGACAACTTTGCAAATATATTATCCTATACAAATACTGCTTGTTATGTGACTACGCCCGAAACAAATACAGGAACATTTGTAGCAAAGAAAATGTAATGTGCGTAAATGAAAAAAGAGAACAAAATCCAACTGAGAAAGATAACAGTGAAAATACATTCAAACATTATGTTCTTTGCATAAGTTCTCCTGATAGACCTCAGTGTTCGACACACTTGTGGATGTGTACGTCATGATCTTTGTGTAAAAGAACAAAACAGCAGTGAGTAGGTCTAAATATAAAAGAACACATATTGTTCTCTGTCTCAAATGTGCAAAAGTTCTGTCTCTTCCTGTTTCAGGTTCCCTTGTGAAACTTGAGTTCTACATCTGTTGCTTCCAGAACTGTTTTATTCCCATATTAGGATTTAATCAGTGAGCAAGAAATTAATATAAAGGCTGGTTATCAGTCATTCATTGTGAAGTCTTGTCTAGTGTAACACTGCAATTCTGAGCATTCTCCTAGTTTCCTGTATCTCGTTTTTTTTTTTTTTTTTTTTTTTTTTCTGCCTGGTTTTATTGGTTTCCTCTGGTTTTGCCTGCATGACCCTGTTATTGGTTGGACTGGTTACCCAGTGCTTATGACCTTTGCCTATTTCAACTACGATTGTGGATTACCCTTTCAATAAAACTGCATTTGAAACCTTATGTGTCTCAGAGCAGTTTGTTACACTATAAAACATGACTATATGTCTCAGCAGTGGCGTAACTTTGTTTTAAAAAGTGGGTGGGACAGGTGGGGTGGGGTGGGGTGGGGGGGGTTGCTAATAAAATGCTAAATCAGATATATGAACAATAACATTACGATGACCTTCAATCGATTTAAATAGTAGGCTACATGGGGTTTAATTTGTCGTTTAATGAGATGTAACCTGATATATGTATCCGCTGCTTGACTAACGTGTATCTTAATGGTCCAGTGGTAGAACTTTCGCCAACCGTTAGAGGTTCTGGGTTCTAATCTGCTCTCGCATAGTTTTTTTTTTTTTTTTTCTCATATAATTTTTTTTTTTCTCATCAAAACCGTTTATGTTCATCAGTGGTTGTATATCAAGCAGGGGCACGTTTGTGTGCATTATGTTTTGTGATTTCACCAGAACGAATAGAGAGTATCCGCAACGGACTGAAGCGCGCGTCCGAGTGAAGACTGTGCGGTCCACCGAAAACACTGTATCCGCGCCACTGATCGCAGCGCCAACGAGCACTTTGATCACTTGATTTAAAAAACACATTTGAGCGCTAGATCGTCTTTTATTTAAAAAACGAACGAAATGAATGCTCTGCCAGTTAACTGGAGATGTTTTATTTATTTGTAGAATTGGTACATTCGTGCCGCGAGATGTTTTAAAAAGTGATGGGGACAATATCGACCCTGGCAAAAAGTGGTGGGGACATGTCCCACCCGTCCCACCCGCAAATTACGCCTATGTGTCTCAGTAATGATTACTTGGTGATGAATCAACTAAAAGCTTAACAACTAGAAAACTGGCAGGACGGTTATGACTGCAGTATACTTTACAATACTCATGATTCTTCAGGCATTTATGAGTCAATTAGTTTATGTAGTCATGCCATTTAATTATTGTCTTTACACCCGCATATATACATATATATAGTTTATGAATTAACTGCTGTATAATGTCTGTTACATAATCCAAATGAACGTAAACAGCTGATAAATAAAAGCACTATATTGGATTTGTGCAGCTCTTAAAGTAAGCATAACTTAATACAATTATTATTATTTTTACTTTGGTTATTTAAAACATAAACAATATACTATCTATTTAAATGACAAAAGTTCACATAAGAGAGCAAGTAACAAATTATGTGAGCCTGAACCACAAAACCAGTCACATGGGTCCACCTTTTGAAAATCATAAATAAGCTTTCCATTGTTGTATGGTTGTTAGGATAGGACAATATTTGGCCCACTATTTGAAAATCTGGAATCTGATGGTGCAAAAAAATCGAAACATTGAGAAAATCCCCTTTAAATTTGTCAATTTATGTTCGCGATTGTGCTGCATTCACTCACAAAAATAAATGTTTTATATATTTACGGTAGGAAATTTACAAAATATCTTCATGGAACATGATCTTTACTTAATACCCTAATGATTTTTGGCATAAAAGAAAAATCCATAATTTTGACCCATACAATGTATTGTTGGCTATTGCCACAAATATACCCGTGCGACATGTGACTAGCTTTGTGGTATACACACACATACATATATTTAATTGCCAGTCAAAATCCCATGTGCTCCATCCAGATTGTTTTGCCGAGGCATGATTTTATTTCCGAGGCATGTGAAATAGCCTTTCAGCATGAGACATGAAACCAGCCTCAGCGTATGGCCAGATGGTCAGACTTCAAACAAGTAATTACAATCTTGTTTATGTTGAGTCTAAAATAAGTTCCCTATGGGTATTCTAAAATACTGCACATGACATTGCAAGTCTATGGCGGTGAACAATTCCTCTTTATGGCCACTGAGGCTGGGTATTTGAACAGGTGTGTGAATTTTGAGAGGGAAGTGCATGAATGTGAGCAGAGTTTGAAAGGGCCACTTTCCGCAGATGCTCTCCTCCTCGCACACAGAGGAGGTTTTTGCAGGCGAGGGTAAATTCCTTCCCAGTGCTCTGAAAATGATCCGTCGTGGAAATAACCTGCCATCATCTGATGATAGAAAAGGACTTATGAGATTAAGTATTATTAACTGTAGAACAGATTGTTTCAATGGGGAAATGTTTTTAAATGTTGCTCACTAAAGTTGTTGTACGTTGTTATGTGGTTGCTAAGGTATTCAGGGCAGTTGTCAGTGTATTGCTGTGCAGTTGATTGTTGTAGTGGTTGTTAGTGTGTTGCTAAGTGGTTGCTAGGATGTTCAGAATGGTTGCTAATGCATTGTTAAGCGAATGCTAAGGCGATCTGACTGGCGGTTTGTACTTTGCTATGCGATTGCTAAGATATTCAGGGCGGTTGTCAGTGTATTGCTGTGCAGTTGCTAAGATAGTTGTAGTGGTTGTTAGTGTGTTGCTATGCAGTTTCAAGGATGCTCAGAATGGTTGCCAGTGCATTACTGTGCAGTTGCTAAGGCGATCTGAGGGGCTGTTTTTTGTATGTTTCTATGCGGTTGCTAAAATATTCAGGGCGGTTGTCAGTGTATTGCTGTGCAGTTGCTAAATAGTTGTAGTGGCTGTTAGTGTGTTGCTATGTGGTTGCTAAGATGCTCAGAATGTTTGCTAGTGCATTCCTATTCGGCTGCTAAGGCGATCTGAGTGGCTGTTTTCACGTTATGCAGTTGCTAAGATATTCAGGGCGGTTGTCAGTGTATTGCTGTGCAGTTGCTAAGATAGTTGTAGTGGTTGTTAGTGTGTTGCTAAGTCGTTGCTAGGATGCTCAGAATGGTTGCTAGTGCATTCCTATTTGGCTGCTAAGGCGATCTGAGTGGCTGTTTGCACGTTGTTATGCGGTTGCTAAGATATTCTGGGCGGTTGTCAGTGTATTGCTGTGCAGTTGCTAAGATAGTTGTAATGGTTGTTAGTGTGTTTCTATGTGGTTGCTAGGATGTTCAGAATGGTTGCTAGTGCTTTGTATGCGGTTGCTAAGGTGATCTGAGTGGCTGTTTGTACGTTGCTAAGATATTCAAGGTGGTTGTAAGTGCATTGCTATGCGGTTGCTAGGATGTTCGGAATGGTTGTTAGTGCATTGCTATGCAGTTGCTAAGATAGTCGTAGTGGTTGTTAGTGTGTTGCTATGCGGTTGCTAGGATGTTTGGAATGGTTGTTAGTACATTGCTATGCAGTCGTTAAGATAGTAGTCGTGGTTTTTAGTGTTTTACTATGTGGTTGCTAGGGTGTTGTTAGTGCATTGCTATGCAAGTTCCGTTGAATTGTGTTGGTAACGACGGATCTTGCGACCATAGCTGGCTTCAGGAAACACACCCCTGGGTAGTAGCTAGACAGTTTACTAACTGCCCCTGTAAGACGAGCCCACTCATGAATATTTCTTATTATCACCAGGTCAAAAAAAAAAAGGTAAAATTTTGAAAACCCCGAGCCCAAATTGCAGGCAACAGGAATAATTATGCTCGCCTTAGAAATCACCTCTAATAATAATAATAATAAAAGGGAAAATGGAAAGACGAAAGCAAAAGAGGCTGTTTGAAGAACTGACTCTAAATTAAGAACTTGTTACACAGAAAAAGAAAAAAAGTTAGTCCACTGAAGTCCACACTTCTAAAACATTCATCCAGTCAAGCCTTCACCGCTTTTCAAACAAAAGCACCTCTGATTTGAACCACCTGACACGGTTCCACTCAGTGGTGGAGCGACTGTAACCACTTCTGCAACAGCAGCGTGACTCTGCTTACCTTTTTTCCACCTCAGAAGTGCAAAGCTATTCCATTCTAGCGGTTACAGCAGTATTTGGCGATGAGAGAGGAAACGTCTGAGGAAACAGTGAAAAAAAACAATCTTTAGAGAACCAAGAGGGTCTCAAAGGAAACTTTCAGACATGTTTTTTTCGTAGAGTTGCATAGACTCTATTGAGCACAGGAAGTTTGCCTGCCAAAGGGAGTGTATGCAGTACAATATAATACATAGCCTATCTAGGGAATTTCTGATCCTTTGCTGAATCAGCACAGGTTATTGGCAAACTCATATCGTAAAACTGGCCTAGACAAGACTGGCATTATCTGTCAAATTAGGTTACGCCTTTAGATACAAAAGTTCTCATGAGAAAAAAAGCATAGTAAGATCAGCATTGTGGTATCGGTGCGCTGCATTGGCATCCAAGAGTGCTTTCCCTCGCCACAACGTGTCTTCGGTTGAAGTCAGTATCATACGTCTGCGTTCACATCATGTGTGAGGTCACACTACACTTCCTTTACTCTGTTTACTCTCGCTTTGTTTACGCAGACAGCCCCCTAGTCAAAACACAACGCTCATTGCTAGGCAGCATGCTAGCGCTTGCACCACTGGCTTGCACAATTTCTCAGAACAACCAGGTCAGTTCTTTTTCAGGGTTTATTTTTTTGACTAGCATGGTGTAATGTTTGAGGAAGGCTTGCGCAAATGCTGAGTGACATTTCCATTAAAAATAATAATAATAAAAAGTTTTTCTCTCATTGTTACTATGTTCATTTCATGTCAAAAAGGTAAAGCCTGAATAAGCAGATTTGTAGAAATATATATTTTATTCTACTTAATTTGTTCATGTAATTACATTTTATTTAAATAATTGAAATATATTTTAAATATATTAATATACACAGTATAAATATATTTTCATTTGGCTGTATTCTTATCTTAATTCAATAAATATTTGATTAAAAAATAGATGTAAATATTTATAAAAATAATTTAATATAAGTATTTATACATACATACATAAATTAGTTTATAATTTAATTTATCTTTATATTAGTGCTGTCAAATTGATTAATCACATCTAACATAAAAGTTTGTAAATATACATACACACACACACACACACACACACACACACACACATATATATATATATATATATATATATATATATATGTATGTATGTATATTTACAAACTTTTATGTTATAAAAATGAATTATAAATTAATTTATGTATGTATAAATAAATAAATATATATATGCATTGGGAATATTTAAGTGAGGCACATGAGTGCAAAAGAAAAATAGTTACTATTTAATTTAATTGGTTGATGTAATAGGCCTATACATTTAATTAAATACTCATATTAAATATATTAACATAAACAGAATAAAAAAATTTAGACAGTAATTGACTATTTTCATCATATGCAACATTAAAAAAATACATAAACATTGTTTTGTTATTTTAATACATTTGTTGTTATAAAAAAAATATGTACAGTCATTTGACTGCATTCGTCACGTGAAACATCAAATTAAAAATTAATTAATTTATTTATTGTACTATGTCTATTGTGAATATATCCCAAAAGATATTACATAATATATAAAGAATATTAAATATCAATAGACAAACAAAACAGTTACAATATATTAAAACACCATTGTCTGACTGTCAAACTTGGTACATCATTTCAACCGTCATTTTCTGTGAGGGAGTTTTCTGTTTAAGCGGCTAGCACATGTTTCGGAAAACATGTTTTCACACAGTGGATCGGGAACAAAATTTTGCAATTTTCAAGTCAGTTTGTGAAGCCTAGGGCACCGGGACAAATCCACACATGCAGTGAAATGTGATTGGAAGCCTGGGCTGTTTTAAAAACACACAGACCTGTCCTCTCTCTCTCTCTCTCTCTCTCCTCTCCTAAAGCGCTTTCGTCAGCAGGGGGTGGGTGGGGGGGTTGCTTCTGAAACACATGTGGGATGTGGAGCTGTGACAGGATCACAAAGAGTGCCATTCAGCCCAGAAAGGCTCTGAAAACAGCAGCTCTCCTCCATCTGTGGCCTTATTTCCTCTCCCTTCCCTGCACCTCACACAAAACACAGAAACCTCAAAGATTACACAACCACACTGTGTTTCTCAAAAGGAAAAGGCATCAAGATCCACATGTTTTGTTCCCAAATGGTCCCCAAATCCCCCACCCTGGGCCACTTTTCATGAGTTTTGCACACAGTGGTGTCCGGTGATTTTTAAAGCATTAAAGGAACACATTCTGAGGTTTTGTAGTGAGAGCATTTCAATATTTTATATTATAGACTATTATAAAACATAAAATTAACCTAACATGAAAAGTAAGTGGTTTAGTGATTTTGGCCTATATGCCACATTAAAGGTCTTGACCTTCTCAACTTTATTCAGCAATTCAAATCATACAATAATGTAAACTATTAATGTAGTAATTTGAACAATTTGTTAAAATTATAAAGGTCACCAGTCAGTCTGAAAATTTGCTAATTTACTGAAATTTAGCTTGAATAGAAAATACAACAGCTCATATAATATTTAGGTGGTCCAACTCCAAAAGTGTCAACAATTAATTTTTGTAATATACATTTATTTATTTGTTTAAATGTTTATTGTTTTAATTTAATTTAAGTTGTGTATTTAACTTGAATATTTATTGCTAAATAAATAAATACATTTTACTACACATAACAGGGTCAAGCTACCAATTGGGGTAGTTTTTGAAAAAGCATGGTAAGTTTTGTGGTCACTGTCCTTTTACTACACCTATCACAGTAAAACTAAAGTTACTGTGGTAAAACATGGTAAGTGTTAAGATTATTGTGCTTTTACTATGTAATACCACTGTGGAACTACACTAGTTACTACTGAGAGTGAGTTGGGAAAACAACAAAATCACACCAATAACTCTGAAACTTTGCTAACAGGGTTGAATATAAATCCAACATATCATATGATATTTTGTTGGCCTCCTGGGGATGTTGACCAGCCTTTTCTGAAGGCTAAGCACTTCCTCTGAATGACCATTTCCTGAAAATTATTTTTTAAGAGTTTCACGTCCTACTTTGTGTTAATTTTCCCCTGCATTTTCTTTCAAATATTTGAATGCAGTGCATTTTTGACAGTGTTATTAGACGGATCATTTAGACCGACATCTGTGATTAAAGGAATCCTTGTGCAGAAGGAGAGAGGATGTTCAAACTGACCTCCAAAGAACCTTGGAAACATCCTGTTCAGTCGGAGTTACTCAATCAGCTGTGTAGGGGGTTTTTCTTTCTTTTTTTAAATTCGCCTCTGTTTTGTAAGTCCTCGAACATGTTCTTAAATTGTTGTCTTTAAAAGTAGCGTAATGAAAAAGTGTGTTTTCCCCTGGCTCTCAAACGACGGCAGCTGAAATAACTGGTGAGTTTCCAAAAACATCAGAAAGTGAAAAATGTCTGTCCCCCCTTGTTATTTATTTAACACCCTCATAAAGAATTACGGAATATCCAAACTTGTTTATGGGAAAGAATAGTTTTGTTGTGTGAATGATCCTTTCAGAAATCTCAATTGGAAATCACGTGATTTCCACATTCTCTCAATTTACTGATCCTATAGTATATACTGCAATTTATACGTACAGTTGTGGACAGAATTATTAGCACCTCTGGTAAATATGGCCAAAAATGGCTGTAAAAAATAAATCTGCATCGTTTATCCTTTTGATCTTTCATTCACAAAATTAGCAAAAACTGCCTCTGCTAGAAATATAATGCTATAATGGGCCGTGGTTGGATCTTCCATCAGGACAACGATCCAAAACAAACATCAAAATCATCACAAAAATGTGTCACTGAGCACAAAATGAAGCTTCTGCCATGACCGTCCCAGTTCCCTAATCTGAACCCTATAGAAAATGAGTGGAGTGAACTGAGGAGGAGTAGCACCAACATGAACTTGGGAATCTGAAGGATCTGGAGAGATTCTGTAAGGAGGAATGACCTCTGATCTCTTGTCAGGTGTTCTCCAAACTCACCAGACATTATAGAAGAAAACTCAGAGCTGTTATCTTGGCAAAAAAGTATTTAATAACAGGGAGCCAATAATTATGGCCAGCGTGTTTTTGAGAAAAGCATTTATTTCATAATGTGATTTACCCCCCACTTTTAATTATTTTACTTCAATGAAAGGTTCGATTTTTGCTAATTTTTTTTAAATTGAAGATCAAAAGGATAAACAATGCAGATTTATTTTTTACAGCCATTTGTATCATATTTACCATATTCTGACCACAACTGTAATATAATACAGATACTCCTCTGATCTATAATCTTCTAGCCTTTGGAACAAAGACCTGACGACTTGATTTAAAAGCCTCTTGAGCTTTGGAATGGTGTGTGTGTGTGTGTGTGTGTGTGTGTGTGTGTGTGTGTGTGTGTGTGTGTGTGTGTGTGTGTGTGTGTGTGTGTGTGTGTGTGTGTGTGTGTGTGTGTGTGTGTGTGTGTGTGTGTGTGTGTGTGTGTGTGTGTGTGTGTGTGTGTGCGTGCGCGTGTGTGTGTGTGCACTTCCTCTTTTATGATGCACTGGATCTGCTTAAAGTAGGAAATGAAGCAAGCAGCAAAGGGAAGCGAAACTGACCAATTGTGACATTAGTGAAAACTTTTTTTCTCTCTCTTTTGCTGTCGTAAGGTCCCGCCCACAGTCTAAATTTGTATACTGTGGCAGTTCAGACCTTCCTGGGGGAACTTATGAACATTATTAAACATCTAGTAAAAATATATTCAAGAGATATCAGCTGAGCTCTCTTTATCTAAAGACATCTAAAAGGCCTCATGCACCTGATGATGGGGAATGCCTAAACATAAGTGATTATAGTCCAACCAATATTTAAATCTACATTATAATGACTTTTCTTTTAATGTGAACTTTTCTATTTCAATATGTTTGCTATTTCAGCTGACTGGCGGCTTCCTGTCATGAGGAAGGTGATCCGGATTTCACCAAGTACAACATGTTCCTGGATCAACATCTTTGTTGATCCTGGAACAACATTCCATCAACCAATCAGATTTAGGGGACTAGTTTACAGTTTATGTCAAGTTTAGGCTTACAACCAGGGTTAGGTGCATCAGTGTTATCCACATTTATTGATAAGATTTTAGGGATAAGTTATGGGTAGGAGTAGGTTAGGGCTAGGGCTACATTTTCTGACAGGAATGTTGTTCCAGGATCAACAAAATATGTTGATCCAGGACCATATCTTACTTGGCACAATAATGATTAAACAGGAAGTACTGTTTCAGCCATAGAAGATAAAACATAATAGACTACACTACAGTATATGATAGAACACTTTGTTACAAACTATTTACTATGATACGATGAGCATTGAGCACTTTAACATTAGAGAATGAACAATGTTTGTGTACATGGGTGCTTTTATATGACTATACTGACCTCTGGTGGTTATTTGGTTGAATCCACTGAAAAGTGGAAGTATTTAAAGTTTTCAAAGGTTCAGCCATGCATTCTATTTTACTTTCTAGTGGAGCAGAAAAGATGATGTAGCCTATAGTAATAACATGACACCTTTCACTGAGAAAATGGTTGATGGTGATTGAAATTATCAGTCGCTAACATTCTTCCTAACATCCTTTTTATCTAATCTTATTCTGTCTGCTACTGTGTAAAAGTTTGGGGTCAGTAAGATTTGTTTTGTTTTTTTCAGCAAGGACACATTAAATTGATCAAAGCAATAAAGACATTTATGTTACAAAATATTTATATTTCAAATAAATGCTCATCAAATATCAAATAATCCTTATATATATATATATATATATATATATATATATATATATATATATATATATATATATATATATATATAATGAGCATTGAGCACTTTAACATTACAGAATGAATAATGTTTGTATACATGGGTGCTTTTATATGACTATACTGACTATACATATATAACTATATATTATAGTTATATATGACTATTATATATATAGAAAGTTAAACAGCATTTATTATATATGTATATATATATTATGCAGCATAAAACTGTTTTCAACATTGATAATAATAAAAAAAAAAATCCTGAGCACCAAATTAGCTAATTACAAATGATTACAAAGTAAATTTATGTAATTTAAAACATATTTTAAAAATACATAAAATAAAATTCTGTATTTTTAATGATGTGCATTAGAGCCTTTGTTCAAAACCTTCTGAACAAGAGTGTATACATAATGTCATTTAAGACATTTTTTGCTGTATAATTCAAAATGTATTAAGCGATTTTATGGCTTTTAACCAATACATTTATCACTTCATCAAACTGCAAACATGGGGAAATAAATATACAAAAATCTAACTATTTTGCCAGATAAACTATAAAACTACAACATATAAAACACATGTGACAACTTGTCCCAACCTTTTGGTTCTCTCTTTTAATGTTGCTGAATCTTGTGTAATGTATCCCAGTGTGGTTTTAGTGGTTTATAGAGTTTAGTGGTTTTGTGTCTTCTTATTTAACCAACTTAAAGAGATAGTTCAACCAAAAATGAACATTATGTCATCATTTACTCACCCACAAGTTATTACAAACTTGTTTGTTTCATTCTTAATGAAAGAAGACATTTTAAAGAATGTTGGTAACCGGACAGTTGACGGCACCCATTGACTTCCATAGTAGGAGAAAAAAAATACTATGGAAGTCAAAGGGTGCCGTCAACTGTCTGGTTTAAAATATCTTCTTTTGAGTTCAACGGGAGAAAGAAACTCATACAGGTTTGGAACGGCATGAAGGTGAGTAAATGATGACAGAATTTTCATTTTTGGGTAAACTATCTCTTTAAAGTCCAAAAATGATAGGCCAATCATATTTTTTAAAACATCTAATTTAAAAAAGTTTTGAAGTAGTCCAACATATACTAGATATGCAATAAGGCTTTTTACTTAAAACCTTGTAGAGCGACATATATCATCCGAACATAAAACTATTTCAGTCAAATGATTCCTTTGCATAAGAATGTTTCATTCCAAAAACTTGCAAGTGTTTCTTTCCCTGCCCCATTGTCTTACAGTAGCCAGGTTGAGTTCCCCACCCCCAGCTCCCAGCGCACTCCTTTCCGCTCACGGATTCCATTCTACACAAGAGCCTGGAGAGCATATGTTTGAGCCACAGTCCCAGTGAATGTGGCCATCTGCTCAGGATTCCATATGATCCGGGCCCTGTGTGAGAATGCGCCTGGCTTTGTAAAAACTCACTAGGCGATGTGGGAGAATCTTCCCCACACACAATAGAGAACAGTAAGACAGTTTTAACCCTTTCCCTGGTTCGCCTCTCTCAAAGGACGCCTCCCCGAACCATTGTCCTCCCTGACAAGTGAATAGTGAACAGAATCAGTTTCTTGTTACTTAACTGTCAAAAGCTTTGGTGGGATTCAGTTTCAACTCTTCATAACACCATTAGGACCTTCCTTCACGCTGAAGCTAAATGGACAAAGTGGGAGAAATGAAGAAAAAGTAAACATGTAACTTCAAAGTAGAGCCACAGGTTATTCCGGGGGAAAAACAACAACTTTACAACAATGATAAATACTGTTTTGCTGCAAATAACTCTATATTTGTCACCACCAACTACTTAACTCATGGAGGGATAGGCAAACTGGGGGTAAACCAGATAAAACAAAGGGCTTCTCATTTCCATACTAGATGTGATCTGCTCACACCTCCCCCAACCACAAGCCACAATAAATGAAGAATGAACAAACTCACAGCACTGATAAGGAGATGCTAGCCTGCAGTCAAAGCGCAATTTAGCAAATCAAGTCATAACTCACATCCACGGATTAACTGCAGCAGGCAACATTTGAAGTGGATCAAAACATTTCATCAAAGTTATATATGAATTTTGAACAATATCTTTGATGAACTTTTTTGATCCACTTCAAATGTTGACTACTGTACTATCGCATGTTGCTTCTGAAAATCCTAACATGCTAAATGTTAGAAACTAAAACCTAGAGGTCATTACGTTCTCTTTAGATTTTAAAAAATAAATAAAAACATGATTGAAGTCAGTCATTTTGGAGTTTATTCACTAAAGGGGTAGTTCACCTAAAATTAAATTGTCATTTACTCACCCTCATGTTGTTCCAAATCTCTATGAGTTTGTCTTCTTCTGAACAAAAGATATTTTGAAGAATGTTAGAAACCAGACAGTTGACAATAGCCACTGACTGCCATTCAAGAAAAAAAAAAAGCTGCCATAAACTGTCAAATGATTCCATAAACTCTTTGGTTTTCAAATTATCTTCTGTGTTCAATAGAAGGAACTCACTCATACAGGTTTGGAACAACATGAGAGTGAGTAAATGACAATTCTCATTTTTGAATGAACTATCCCTTTAAAGTTTAATTTTTGTAGGCAGTCATTTGTTTGGGAGAGTGACAAAAAATAAAAAAATAAAAAACGGAAAAAAAAATAAAAAATAAAAGTAATTCAAAGCCTGTATATCTTACTTCTGTGTAACAAGATTAGATTGAGAGCTGTCTTGCACCCTGGTCTATTGTGTTTGGACCTCAAAAACAAGTTTTTCTAATTCTCATGTCTAGAGAAGAAAAATCATACAAGTTTGGAATTACACAGTTTTGTTTACAAACCCCTAATTTTATTTTTCGTGAACTATCCATTGAAGTTGGCTAAAAGAAACACCTTAAGAGTCAATGTTCATCAACAGGGTTTATTTTCAGTACAAAATAATAGGGGCAGCAGGGAGAAGAAATCAATATATTAAACTTAATACAAACGTCATCAAAAACATGTTTTCTATAAATACAATAAAATAAATATAAAAAAAAGGAAATTAAGTTACTTGAAACTCTCCATCATGTAACACAAAGCCAGCAGGTGCATTACAGACAATCAGATGCAAAACATGGACCAATCAGAACCAGCTATAAAAAAAATATATATAAAAAAACAAAGCCACTAAAGGCTCATACTGTAATAAATTGGTTTGCCTAAACTCACAATATCAACAGCTACAAAACCAAAAACTATGACACAGGCAACTCATTCCAAGTAAAGCTCCAACTGTGCACTTCCTGAGGATGGATCCTCGGAAACATGAGGCAAGTAGGTCTGGGAACGAACCAAATGCCAATCAAAAAAAAAAAAAAAAAAAAAAAAAAAAAAAAAAAAAGGGAGCTGGAAGAACTCAAACGATATTGCAGACTAACATCAATTAATAAAAATCAATTCTAACTTCGGAAACAGTCGGTTTATGATAGTACACAAACTGTGGAGTAACAAAAAAAAAAAAAAAAAAAAAAAAAAAAAAAAAAAAGTTTGGCCTCTAGTTAGAAAGTACAATGAATCTCTCAAATATTGAAAATGACCTTCAAGACCTGGTCATAAACTCTCTTTGGCTATTTCGGTACAACAGTTTCGTAAATAGCTGATTGCTAAATGCATCTTAAAAGTTAACCACTGCATATGTTACTAAACATCTCGATGCAAGAACTTTGCAGGTTGTAGAGTTAAATCTTGTCCCCACTTGTCTTTTCAGTCGTCAAAAATAAAACATGGCGAATCGCTCCACTTAAAAGCACATGAAACCCCACTTTAACGAATCATTTCAACATTCAGTACCTTCAAACAGTGTGTTTCACTCAGAGCTTAACTAAAAATGTCAAGTATCAGCCATATAATACATCAGGTATACCACAGTATACAGTTCAGTCCCTGTGAGGAGTGACAGTCTACAGGAAGAAGCTTGTGCTAGAGTTGCCATGTTCGTTGTAGACGGCGTCATCCGGAACTGAAAGCTGGCTGAAGATGGGAAGCCTGCGCCCGTTGGCTTCCGGCCCGAAGGAGGATTCGGACCCGCTCATGCTGCTGGATGAGCTGCAGCTGCCACCCTCGTGGTCTGAGAGAGAGGTGTGGGATAGACTCCGGAGGCCTAGGGAAGCTCCACCGGTAGGACTCTGCCCTCTTAAGCAGCCTTCGGGCTGGGAGGAAGCGAGCTGGGTGGGCGACAACGTGGGCGTCAACGTGGGCGTCAGTCCCGAGTGAGAGTACCCGGAGTCAGGAGAGGGAAGAAACTGAGGGTGCAACTCTCGAGCCTGGTCCAGAAGGGTGTTGCGGTCTATATCGGGGAAGGCCAAGGAGAGAAGGTCAGACATGGCGCTTGACGGAGTCGAAACGGAAGGTGCGCGCAGGAACGAGGAAGGAGCCAGAGGGGCTTCGAGAGGTTGGGAAGATGTGGGAAACCCAGCGAAGCTGAAGCTCTGCTTGAGTAGGGGAGGCCGTTGGACAGTTGGGTTGGAGGTCTGGGGTCGGGATTGGGATTGGGATTGTGCGTAATCGTCTTCGGCGTTGTGAACGAAATGGCAGCGGATACCGTAGGGGCAGAAGCCAATCGAGTGGAAAGTGCGGCAGGGTTCGGTCTTATATTTCGGGTGACGGTTGAGGTCTCGCAGTTCGTCAGGGCCGTGCGCGAACTGACACTTGCTGCCATATTTACACAGACCCCTTTCGGCGAATGTGCGGCACAACTCGGTCTTGTAGCGTGATGAGGTGGCTGTGATCGAAGATGTAGAGTTGGAGAGGGAAACGGCACCTGATGTGACTGAAGATTGCTTTAAATGGCTGGGTTCAGCAGAAGACCAGCCCAGACTTCCAGTGTTGCCCTCCACCATGCTAACGGAGCGCTCCGACCAGAAGGGCATCTTGCCCCACTTCGGCTGAGATGATACTTTCTGGGTGCCCCAGTAATTTGTGTTCATGCTTCCACTCTCAATGCTGTCAATAGAAATTCCTGAACCAGTGGAGGAAAGTGTGCAGGGACTGTCAGGGTTCCTATATCCCACAGCAGCTGCCTGTGCGGAGGTCTTCATCGGCTCTCGAAGATCAAGATTTAAAAGGTGCTGCAAGTAGAAGAACAAGAGGGTTATACATCTTTAAGCGGATGACAGTCTGGGAGTTTAAATTTAAAACCACCAATATTTTTGTTAACAGCACATGCAGTGAATGGAATCATGGGGAGTCGGATTCGTTTTTGTGATTTCAAAAGAACCGATTAAAAAACGAATCGTAGCATCATCGAGTGGTTTCTAACACTCCAACATACATACGCACGCACATTCTGTCGTAAATATTAATAAAATGTTTTGTTTTTTTATCATCAATTTAGCTGTTACAACTAATATTAGGTTTTATCAACAGGTTCAACTGAGTCGACTCAAAACGATTCGCATGCGCATTGGAGACTACAATTCGCAAGGTTTCAATGAATGCAGAAAGAAGAAAACTGCGATTTCAAGTCTGAAAGAATAGTTTGCGCTCTATTCACACATGCATTTAAATTAAGATTCAGATAAACGCGAACCAAGAAAAAAAAAAAAAAAAAAAAAAAAAAAACTTTGCAGCGGCAAGTTTTTTTTCTCTCTCCAGCTCCGCCAATCAAGTTGTTTACGTTTGAAAAAAAGAAAAAGAAAAAAAAATATTTTCGCACTAACTCTCAACAATTAAAAGCATTTGGCGCTTTCATCTCGTTATGTTCTAGATTCATACATGCAAAACCAGCACAACATGATTATAATGTCTTATTGGAATAAAACGGCGCTGACTCGTGGCCCACGTTCCCTCCCTGGCAGAGAAGTTGCTAGCAACTTAGATGTCGTTAAATTGCTTCGATCAGTTATCTTCAACCTTACTGAAAACGTTTGCATTAGGCTGTATACGTTTCCTGCAGAATGCATTCAGATGCATGGAAAACAACCCGCACTATAAACGTGATTCAAGCCTATTAGCTACGTGATGTTTCCCACAACAATCACACTGTCGTTATTAGTTCATAAACGCCAGATCTACCTTGCACAGGACATCATCCAGGTCAATAAACTGATTGAGCGCGTAGGATGGCATAGTCCTGACGAAGACTTTATTTGATGATTCCTCCGTGATCCCACGCAACTCCCTCGTAGTTTTCATGAACTTCACGCGTTCGACTCAGCACGTGTTTTTAAGGCTGTTGTGCGGCGACCACACCTCCGCGTTTTCTTTGCTCCGCCCACTACACACGGAACTCTACAAGCCCGCGGATGAGTTGTTTGTGTTTTTTGTGTGATAGACTACTTATAGCTGTTGTTGTTAGTAGTAGGCTAACAAGTAAACCAGCTATTGGGGCAAATTGTCACGATGACATTGTGAATATATATTAAATATACTAATATAATATTAAATATACCATTATATTTACATTTGGAATAATTACATATTTTTAATGTTGTTGAAAGAACCATCAGATGCTCATAAAGGTTGCATTTATTTGATCAAAAATATACAAAAACAATAATATTGTGAAATATTATGATTTAAAATAGCCTCAGTGTTTTCTATTTTATAGGCCTGTATTTTAAATTGTCATTTATTCCTGTGAGGGTAAAGCTGAATATTAGAATGATTACAGAAGGATCATGTGACATTGATCATGTGAAATTCAGCTTTACCATCACAGGAATAAATTACAATTGATGATTTTGTGCTCAAGAAACATTGGAACATATAGATATAACATCTGACATGCTGATTCAGTGCTCAAGAAAAAATATTTATATATACAGTGTAGCCTATATATAATGTGTGTGTGTGTGTGTGTGTGTGTGTGTGTGTGTGTGTGTGTGTGTGTGTGTGTGTGTGTGTGTGTGTGTGTGTGTGTGTGTGTGTGTGTGTGTGTGTGTGTGTGTGAACTCTCTCTCTCTCTCTCTCTCTCTCTCTCTCTCTCTCTCTCTATATATATATATATATATATATATATATATATATATATATATATATATATACATATATTATTATTATTTATTTAAAAAATAATTATTGAGCACCAAATCAGCATGTAAAGACTTTCAAAAACATTACAAAATCCTAATTTTTCCAAACGTTTCACCGGTACAGTTCATATATACACTATTCACTTTATTTATGCATTGAGTCTTACTCTATTTTACTAGCTATACCCAATGAGTTTAAGAAAACAACGTTTGAGGCTAATGTGACTCATTTGACTGCGTCAAAACATCTGAAGGTTCGATCACGCCACCCTGTTGCTGTCAGAACTGGAGACGACGACCCTCTGAGGTGCTTTGATACGACCTAGGGAAGGTGTTGAAAGTGTCACCCACTGGTGAAGAGGTTGACATTAAAGTCATTTTATATCCCTCTTCCTGGTGACCACAGACATTCTGATCAGCCGATCCCACTGTGAGAGGAGACGTGACGGTCTCCGTGAGCTAGACGTTTTTAACAAGAAGATAGATTCTCTGCAGTTCTTGGTTTGCAATTACTTTGAATCCAAATAGCTACTTCATTGAACAATTTATAGTAGTATTTTTTAGGACATGCATATGCAGATCTGTTTTTTGGGGGGTCTTCACCAATGGTTACGGTGCAAAATGACCATCAGATCTATTTAAAAGAAGTGCATAAAAGTTCAACTTTATTGGCATCGATGGTTCCACGAAGAACCTTTAATATCCATGGAACCTTTCCATCGCACAAAAGGTTCTTTATAGTGGAAAAAGATTCTTTAGGTTATTAAAATGTTTTTCATACTAAGAAAAAATTGTTATTTTTTATAATTGTTTAAATGTTTAATTGTGTATCATGGTGTCCACAAAAAAATTTAGCAGCACAACTGTTTTCAGCATTAATTATAATAAGAAATATTTCTTGAGCCCCAAAGCATATTAGAATGATTTCCGAATAATCCCTCTCTAGATTTTGAGGTAGCTTGTTAGTGACTGTGATTTTACTCTCTCAACATAAAGCCACACTAATAAGATTCCCCTCTTTGTTAATGAAATGCAGAAAAGACCAAAATGGGCAGGGAGGAGGTTCCAACAAACCAATATGTCATCGTATGAAGGGCTTGTTGAGACACAAGGGCTCTTGTGAACTAGCTGACTCCATCCATGCAGCTGTAACTTAACCTCACAACTGAACAAAACAGTTAGTCTGTCTAATATCTATTGTTAACCTTCCTGCAAGACTACAGCTTATAATTAGAAACATACTTTAATGAGGAGGTCAAGGAACCGGGAACCCCATTACCGTCCTAATAAGGGGAGAGAATAAAACAAGTGCTTTAGACAGACAGTGATGTAATGGGTCAGTTATGGGGGAATTCATAGAGAATAGACTTGTATAGAAGATAGGAAAAGTCAAACTTTGCGCAAAGTACGCGCAACTCATTAGCAAGGCACAAATGATTGAAAACTAAATACCTTGCAGCCTAGAACACTAAACCTGTTGTCTTGGGGTCATTAGAGTGTGATAAACAGACATCTGGTCAGTTTGTTTTGGGTACTTGGGAGAAGAATTAAGGGACTTCGGTGTTTGATGCAATGTTGTTGGTAGGCAGGGGAGTGAGGGCAGGGTGTGTGGGTGTGGGGTGTTTCCCTCCTGCTCCACTGATTGAGCAAAAGACTTTAGAACATAATGAGTAAAAAAGTTTTTGGCCTAAAAACCTCCCCCCACCCCCAGGGGAACGGAGGAGTGGTAAAAGGGGGAGGGGGGGCAGGGAGGGGGGCGATTGTTTAGGGAAAGGGGAGAGATGGCTGAAGACCCTCTCCGGTCTAATCCTTAATCACAACAGTGTCAGGGGGCAAAAAGGAACATCACCCAAAATGACACCCCCACCTTTTGCGGCAGTCATCCCAGATGACCAGAGACTAAATTATTCAGCAAACCACACAGCCGTGTGCAGGAATGTGCATGAACAACTACATCTCCGGCTAACAAAGAATGTTTTGCTAACTTTCCTATTGAAAAACGTTATTTCTAAATGTTTCTGAACGTTCGAAACATCCAGTTTTTTAAATGTTTTAAAACGTCCTTGATTATACCAACTTTAAGGAGACATTGCATTTTATTAACCTGCAAACATTGGGAAACGCTGCTTTTGAATGTTCTCTGAACGTTCTGAACTTTTCTTATCAACTAAAACATTTCAGCAAAAAACATTCCATGAATGAAATGTTCTTTTGTTATGAGAACATTAGTAAAGACCAGGTAACTTTGAATGGACACATAAAAAAAATATGATTGGTTTAACTTAAAAATTTAAGTTACCTGGTTGCCTTAAAATTTTGAGTTCATTGAAATAAAAAATTTGAGTTAATACAATGAAGAAGATTGTTTTAAACAACAGGAATTCAAAATATTACGCTATCTGAACCACATTAATTATCTAAGTCGATTTGACAAAAGAAAGAAAGTTGTGATAACAAATCATGAAAAAAGTGTTTTACAGTGACGTTATTAGAAGAATGTTTATTCATAACTTAGAGAGAACCTCGTCAGTCCCATGTTAGGGTAAACTACATTTATTTAAAGATAAATTAATATGCAATTCATAGAAACAGTTACTTGAATACATAGGCTACATCAAAAAAAGTAAAGTAAAAAAAGTAATGCAAGTGTCCTGATATCATAATGAAGAATAAAAGCCCCATTAAAATAATAAATTAAGTAGTTTGGCTTTTTTTGTTGATATTTTTATATTTGATCTTTTTTAATATTATTAATAGTCCAAAAACGTTTGTCCACCATAAATATCATGGGACTGACACACAGGAAAATAAAACAGGAAATTATCATAGACCCCGGCGGACTGTATAATGTTCAGATTGCAATCTGATTCTTATCCTTAATTTATAGTAATAGTAAATAAAAATGTACACTTGTTATTCCTTTTTACTTCACGGTTAAACCACATGATATTAATCTAAAACTGTTCTTTCTTAAATTAAAAATCA
Organism: Leuciscus idus; assembly: GCA_021554675.1. NCBI lineage: Eukaryota > Metazoa > Chordata > Actinopteri > Cypriniformes > Leuciscidae > Leuciscus > Leuciscus idus. Next base: position 13,884,796 of record CM038630.1, read on the forward strand.
TTTGAAACCAACATGAATACAAGGAGTAGAACTTGACGTGTGTTTTAAATGAGATTTTTACGTTTATTTTATTTTATTTTATTTCTTTTGGACACATGCATAACTTCATTTTTGAAGATAATGAACACAAAACAGAAAACAATGCTACTAAAAAAAATGACCTTTCATTTTAAAATCTCCCCAAAAAGTCCAGAAACTCAACAAGTGTGCTTTCATATGACCATTTCAATCCATTACCATGCACCACATGCCATTGCAAATGACCTGTAAACGTCCCAAGAATGATGTCAATCAACTTGTAATGGGCTCTGCAGCTGCAGAGGCCCAACCTTGCAAATGGGAAACCATTACATGACATAAAACCTCGGCTCATGGAATCCAGCGGTCTCGAAACAAACCAAAGCCACAGCAAGCTTTGCCTTGACAGGGATCTCCATCCTTTAGCAGAGCATGAAAAGAATATTTCACACCCGCCTCTCAGGGCTGTTCTCATGCAAATGCAGCGAGAACGCATGGGAAACGCACATGGGCGTGAGTGACAAAAGAGCGTTCAATGGTCTTATACACTCATGTGTAGATCAAAATGAAAGGCCTGAACATATGATCCATGTCCTTTATGACTTCTAATGATTTGTATGGACTTTATAAGTTTAAACTCCACTGCAAGCATTCCGATGCCCCAAAATTGCATTCCCATTTTTAGATTTATTTTAAAGGAATGGTTCACCAAAAAATATTTAAATTAGCCCATGATTTACTCACCCTCAAGTCATCCTAGGTTCATCCAGTTTCTTCTTTCAGACGAATACAATTGTAGTTATATTAAAAAAATATCCTGGCTCTTCCAAGCTATAATGGCAGTGAATGGCCTTTTCTAAAAGTGCATCTATCTATCATAAAAGTGCTCCACACGGCTCTGGGGGTTAATAAAGGTCTTCTGAAGTGAAGCGATACATTAGTGTAAGAACAATATCCATATTTAAAACTGTATAAAGTAAAATAGCTTCTGGGCAAACGAACATACGGATTCGACTGAAGTCTAAAGCGCAACTTATGCAAGTAATATTTACGCTACACCTTGACGTACTACGCTACTTGCAACATCACAAGTTGCGTAATTTGCGCTTTAGGCGTAAGTAGTAGGTTCGTTTGCCCGGAAGCTATAGATTTTACTTTGTAACATGTTAAATATGAATATTTTTCTTACACGAACGCATCGCTTCGCTTTAGAAGGCCTTTTTTAACCCCCGGAGCAGTGTGGAGCACTTTTATAATGGATAGATGCACTTTTATGATGGATAGATGTACTTTAAAGGACTTCAAAACAGAAAAGGCCATTCACTGCCATTATAGAGCTTGGAATATGCAGGACATTTTTTTTTAAATATAACTCCGATTGTATTCGTCTGAAAGAAGAATGTCATATGCATCTAGGATGACTTGAGGGTGAGTAAATCATGGGCTAATTTTCATTTTTGGGTGAACTATCCCTTTAAAAGGATAGTTCACTCAAAAATGAAAATGACTACTCAACCTCGTGTTGTTCTAAACCTGTATGGGTTTCTCTGTCCTGTTGAACACAAAAGAAGATATTTTGAAGAATGTCGGTAACCAAACAGCTGATGGACCCCATTGACTTCCATAGTAAAAAAAAAAAAAAAAAAAATACTATGGAAGTCAATGGGGTCCATCAACTGTTTGGTTACCGACATTCTTCAAAATATTTTATTTTGTGTTCAACAGGACAGAGAAACCCATACAGGTTTAGAACAACACGAGGTTGAGTAGTCATTTTCATTTTTGAGTGAACTATCCTTTTAAAGGTTGAGTAAGTGATGACACAATTTTCATTTTTGAGTGAACTATCCCTTTAAGGACCATGCAGCAGGATATCTGAAATCTGTCATTTCAGTGTAAAATGTCCCATTATCCTCCATACAGGCTCCACATTAGCATGCTGCCTGCGGAGGGCATGTTTTTGTTTGTTCTGTGCACTATTAATCTGTTTTAATTTCATTTGCAGGTGCTGAAGCACACACCCCTCTGCATTACCCCTCAGTGTGAACTCAGCATGGGGGTTTCGGAGTGAAAGCAGACAGACATCCATCTGAGATGTCCCTGCCACTTAAAGCACCAGAGGATGAAACTGCACACTCCAATGCAACTATACTCTCAAACTAAAAAGTTCTTACTTTAGCATTACAACAGTGCCGGTTCCTTAAAGGGACAACCTTATTTAGTCCTTCAGTATTACCTTAAGGGTTCAAATGACTACTATAAGGTATATATGCACCTTTCTTAGATAAGTAAAATGTTGACCCGTTGAGGGTATTGCCCCAGTGACAAGCTGTTGTACCTTTTTTGCAAAAAAAATGCTGACAATCAATGAGGCTTATGTGTCTGGGTATGATGGACTTTCTTGAAAAAGACACTCAGCTTTTAGTAATAGTTCAGTTAAAAATGAAAAAAAATATATCATAAACTCTGTGTAATTCCAAAGTGTTATTTTAGTATCATTGATTTAATATTAGTAATATTTAAATTTAAATTTTATATTTTCTGTTTTCATTTTAATCTTAATTAAAGTTTTAGTAATTTTGTGTGTTTTTGTTATAAATACTAAAACTAAAATACTAAAATACTAAAACTAAATAAACAAATAAAATAATAATAATAATAATAAAGTTAAGAAATGTGACTGGTTTTGTGATCCAGCGTCACATATGGTTTCAAAAGACTTGAAATATAATATTACAATACACTTTCCTATTTCTCTGTATGAAAGAGCAACTTGGACATTCTTCAAAATATCTCCTTTTGAGTTCCACAAAAGAAAACAATCATACAGATTTCTAACAACATGGGATGAGTAAATGGTGATAGACTTTCTGTTTTCGGATAAATTATTCCTTTAAATTGGACTGGACAAGTTTTTTGCGCATACTTTGCAGTGAGAAGTATTTTGACGTGTTATTGTTATTTCAACATGCCTAGTGTGTGTGTTTGAGTTGAGTGTTCAGGAAACCTGTTTGAAAACCATGATTGAATTTGCAGTTCCATTTGGCACCACTAAACGCACATAAAAGAACACACTTCTGCCTGGGGGTGAAAAACGTATGTGTTTGTCATTTTAGTGTGGAACCATTCCATCATCCTGACACAAAACCAGGAACAGGTGATGCAGACAAGCCAAAACAAACGGCACTTAAGACAATTTACAAGGTAAACTATCCACACTCATCTGCCCTGTGTGTGTGTGTGTGTGTGTGTGTGTGTGTGTGTGTGTGTGTGTGTGTGTGTGTGTGTGTGTGTGTGTGTGTGTGTGTGTGTGTGTGTGTGTGTGTGTGTGTGTGTGTGTGTTAATATACTCAATACATTTTTTGTATCAGAAACGTTAAACGTATGTGTGAGCTTCAAATATATCCATACTTTCCATATGTTGAAGAGCTACAGAATACATGATAATCACAGTGAGAGCATCTGTGGAGATAGCAGCTAGTTTACTGAAAAACAGTCCTGGAGGGAAACGGTGTCCAGTTACGCTAAAGAAAACAAGTGAACCTGAGAGAAAGAAAGGCAAACCTTTACCAAACATACACATGCAGTGATCGCTCTTACCTTTTTATCTATATTAGTCTGTTCAGTGTTGCAGACATAATAGCCATTGAATAATCATTGTTGTCAAAGTAAAACTGTTCTTAAGGAATTATTATTATTCTTGGTAAGAACGTTGGCTAAATGTCTAAATGTAAAATGTAAATGTAAATGTAAAAAAAAAAAAAAAAAAAGAAGATGTATATGAAAATGAGATATTATGAGATATATATTTAATATATTGAAGTTTTTTAGGATATTATATTATATACAATGTATTTATGTATAATATATAATTAATTTTTAGTATAATATATTAATATAGGCTTTTATTATTTGCATTTCAACATTAAATATATATATATACATACCCATCTGAAATCAAAATCCTGCCAAATAAACCAAATTTGATGCTAACTCTCATACCATCAAGCATCTGTGGTGTTGATCCATGACCTAAAGCCCATGTGGTACTGATAAGCAGTTCCTCATTGGCAAGCAGTTAAGACAAGCCAGCTTTTCATCTTTATTTCTTAAGTTAGTTTCTTATTTTTCATCCCTCACCCCACAGGAAGTCTCTTCAGGCTGTGTATTGTGCCCAGCGCTCTGGCTCGCTCCCTGCCGAGGGCCCAATCTCGCTACGCAATGAGGAGACTTGTTATCAAAGCCTCCCCCTGCTGGTCGCCTTTATGAGCGCCCTTTTAAAGGCTACTCAAAAGCACGGAAAAGTGCACTTATATGAATTTATTTGGAATGGGGAAGTGAAAATAGATTGGCCCTGTGTACAGAATCCCATTTACGGTGCATCGAGTTAATGAAGAGTCACGAGATTTAAGACCTGTCTCAGTGGATTTCCCAGAGTTACTTGGCCACAGCAAAACATCTGCTTCCTGTATGGGAATGGGACTAATTCTGCCCCCCCCCCCCCCCCCCCACCCCCCACACACACACACACACCCTCGGGCTTACCCTGCACTCTTAGGGCTCTTGCTTTCTTTTCACAAGGCCGTCCAATCATAATAAACTTTGGAAAGTCCACTAATGAGATTCAGGGCAGCCCTGGAGACTGCCTCCCAGTGCATGCCTGAGCACCTACATTGTGTTTTTCCACACGGGGAACAAAGAGAACATTACACTCTTGCTGGAGAGATCTCTCTTGCTCAGAAAGGACAGGCTCTAACTACTGAGCCTCCCATGGGTCAAGCCTCAAGAGACCCAGAGACAAAGTTGTGTGTGCGTCAATACTACTCGCCAAAAAAGAAGAAAAGAAAAGGTGAACTTGTTCACTATGTGCTGTGCATTAATACGGCTTTTTCTGCCAAAGACCATCCTGAAGATGTTTTTTTCTTCCAAAGAAGTGTAATGTATACATCTATGGTCAGGTCCCAAGACTTCTTCACCGGCATGACTCTAGCGCAAAGTTTGCAAGTTGATTTTGAGATATCCACTTTATGGCTCACTTTCAAGGTTTTAAACCCAAAAATATTTCCAATAGTGCGACGTGACATTTTTCTTATCATAACGCCGGTTTGAATCCCACTGGGAACGGTGTGAGTAGAACTGGAGGGGTTAACCATGCAATAACTTGCTATAGAATTCATTCAATACAAAGTTTTGCTTTTTGGTTTTGCTTCAGTATTTTTATGTGATATCAATTCAACACCAAATTAGTTTTTTTTATGAAAATGTCAACCAAAATCAAACACTGTAATAGGCTCAACAAATTAACAATAGGCTGAATAGGTATTTGATGCAAAGGCATACGCAACAGCAGAAGTCTGATTTACAATCTAGTTGTATTTGATTACAGTGTTTTCTAAAGTAATTTTGATGGTTTATCGTTCTTGTCGTCACAAACCATGTTTATCTTCACAGCAAGCGAACCCCTATTTAATGTAGTCTGGATTGTATTACAGTAGTGTACTGTATACTGTGTATACAGTAGTGACCAAAAGTGATGTCTGGATGGGATTGGTCTGGGGATTTGTTTTTAATGACTGTACAAGTTTGATTAAACCGTCAAAATAGGAGGAGAATATTTAACAGTTTTAAATATTTTAAATATGAGGGAAGAACAAATCACTAAACTTGGTTATGGTATTTGTTTGACAAAATTATTTAACAAAAATAAAAAGGTTAAAATAGAGCTACAGGTTTTATTTTACTCTAAAAAAAACAAAAAGCACACATTGACTACAACATAATCAGTTTGTTGATTCTCTCTTGTTTTTGCATGTTCATAATTTTCTTTGTGACACCCTGGCCAAAAAATATGTCAGCACAATTTGGCGTTTCATTGCGTTATCACAAATAAAACAATTGACTCCAAGCCCAACTAGGCACTATGCTTACAAAATCTTTAACACATTTTTAATAATTTGAATAAAGGGTGAAGATGTCGATTTTCCTAGACCGGATGTCACTTTTGGCCACTAACTGTATACAGACTTTACTGCTTAACGTAAAAGTTTATGCTCATAATGCACATAAATTCAGTAATCTAACTGAGAGCAAAACTTTTACCCTTCGCTTTGAAGAAAAATGAAATATTCAAGCACTGTTAGTATCATGTCACATTGTGATCTTAATCATTGTCCACTGTGTTTTTGTTTTTAGAAGCATTTTTGTTGCAACAATAAATTGCTCTGGAACGACGTAAAAAAAAAAAAAACTGTCCCGTCTCCACCCCCACTGCTCCCGCCCCCCTCTTCATGACGGCGTTTAAACGACCCCTGAATCCAAACCAGGCCTACATTATCCAGGCCTGTCCTCCAGGCCTGTTGTTTATTCCTTCTTGAAGGCACTTGATTAATAACCAAGATATCGGTCTGATTTGCAACTCCTGAGGGGCGACAGAGGGAGGGCGTCAACACTCTGGACCAAGGTCTGAAATTTCTTTGCCCCTCCTGTAAAAGTATAGGACATATGAGCTTCAGGGTTGATACTTGTGGAGACAATTAGGCTCATATCCCACAGGCATCTCTGACTACAACCATGAGTTTTCCATTACTTCTCATGAATGGCTTTGGTAAATCAAGCATTACTTTGAAATTCATTTTTGATTAATCTGATCATGTTTACAATTTAAATCTCCAATTATATGTTTATATAAAACTGAATTAATGCGTGACCACTTCAGTCTGTTTATAGAATGAAAGCCTCTGTTGGCTCTTTTTAGTTAATCAAAAACATACAACACGACCAGCGTAGTCTGATTGCGAAGGAATGATTCTTATAATTCAGTTCTTTTTAGTCAATAGTCAAGTCAAGTCACCTTTAATTCAACGCTTTTTACAATACAGATTGTTTCAAAGCAGCTTTACAGTGATAACAGGAAATTAATGCAATAAAGATTGTTTTGGCTGTACAGCAGCTCTAGAAGAAAGTCATTATCTTAAGTAAGTTCAGCATTGATTCATTTCTGTTGTAAAAATGATCTAAATCTAAATTATATGATATTCGCAATAATAAATACATATAAATAGTGCTGTCAAATCGATTAATCGCATCAAACATAAAAGTTTGTAAATATATAATATATATACACAAACTTTTATGTTTGATGCGATTAATTGTTTATTCCTTAAAAGTTCTAAAAGAAAACTGTTAAGGAACCAAAATGACATGGAATCATAACTGAAATTCAAATTCCTTTATGATTCCCATCTCTATTACTGAACTGACTGTTCATATATTGGCAATAGTAGTACATCAAATTCTTATTCAATTCAGTCTTAGAGGATCAACACACTAGCAGTGCTGGAATTGCATGTTGTTGTCACGAATTACTTTTTTTTTTGCACTTTAAAGCATCTGATTAAAGTGAAGTTCTTCATAACTGCATTTTTCGTGTGCAAGTGTACAGCTTGTTACAAGGGTTTCCTATAAAAGACGAAATAAGAAGTCTTCTTTCCAGTGCTCCAGCTGGGACTCATTACAAACACAGTGCTAATTCATCCCAGTGCCCAAGGTTTGACACTGTTGGCCATGCCCAGCAGGTTCTGAGGTGGGATCAGAGGTCCTGACCTGTCCTTTGCCCTCCAAAAGACCCCCTTGCCTCTATGCTCTTGGTAACAGCAACACTGTTGATTCAATTAGAACCGGAGGAACGTAGCAAGACCCTGGACAAAAGGTTCAGCGCAATGCGGACTGTTCATGGAAGAGCCAGCGAGGCAAAAGGACCTTCTATCAGACATCCATCACTGCACAAATGCACAAATGTTCCATCACCATGGAGAAGCCAAATGGGATGACGGGGAAGAAGAGGTGGGGTGAAGATGGACAAAGAAGACATCCTTTTATTATTTATTTTTTTCTTAAGGAGGGATCCTACTGGACCCCAGCAGTGTGACACAGAGTGAATCAGCTGAGAAGGTTGAGTGACTGCCAATGAAGGGATTTCCACTGACACAGCATTTCATTAGGTAAACAGTGAAGGATAAGCAAGAGTAATAGTCTGAGGGTCGTGCGCTTCGTTTTTCTACACTGTGCACCACTGAAAAGACTTTAAACTTTGTAATTAGTCAGAGAATATGATGCAGTTATGTAGTCTATAAGCAAAATTAAATCCATTTAACAAATTTTCTCATTTTGCATGCAATTAAGTGTAAGTTGACTATATAAAAAGAACTTAAAAGTAGCGAAAGATGCCTTCCCAGCTAACAAAAATATGCTCTATAAGAACATTTTACTTACATTCCCATTAAGTTGTGAAAACGTTATTTCTGATAACGTAAACAAAGAGTTTTTTTTTTATTGTGTGAACATTAACCAGGTCTACACCAGACACGAGCGGTGCGATGGGAAGCAACAAAAGCAAACAGAACTCATTAAAATCAGTGAGGCTGTCGACAAATGATGCGGTGACAAATTCCTGACTAGAAATTGATGGGACAAACAGATTTGGAGCTTTGTCGCGTCCAGTGGACTGCCTCGTCAAGCTGTTGTGCCACGACACAACAACTGTCACAACTGGCATAGACAGTGAAAAGCAAACATTCCATTTTATCATTTAGCAAACATTATGGAAAAGTTACTTTTGAATGTTCTTGGAACGTTCTGAAACAATAACATTTAAAGGGGCTATATGTAGAATTCAGAAACCCTTGTTATTAGTGACACCGGTGGCCGTTAAGTGAACTGCAGCCAGCAACTTACTGCTCGTGCTCTCACTCGTAACGTACAAAAGACTGAATGTAATTCAAGGCCCCAATATACTTTTATATCGTTTTTCATTGAACAAAGTCTGTTCAAGTTTGGAAAGATGTATTGTCAATGCTTTGACTGCCGAATTTTGGTCACCAAGGTATAAAACCGTACATCATCGAGCAGACTGTAAGCCTGTTGCATTGTTCTGATCTGCATCAAAATAATTATGACATCCATTATACTAAATACTGATTAAATGTGTTCATAAATCTCATTAAATCTTGTACCAATGCAGTAAACATTAGACCTTCATCACCTCAAACCATGTTCATAATGAACTGCGATGCACAGACTTCAGGTCGTGCCTTTCCTGGCCCCAGAGCAACTCTCAAATCCTCTTGATATCCCTCTACGCTACACCCCCCCCCCTCATTTAATCAAGCAGAGGAATTACCAGGGGAAGTGATTAGGTACAGGTCTTTAGTTTTTTCTCTTTCTTTTTAAAAGCGTAATCCTTTCAGCATAGTAAAAAGAAAAACTCAACAGATATCCCGGCATTGTGCCCCACTTTCTCTCTCTTTTACAAAGAGGCTGCTGCATGGTTCTCTTTTGAAATGAGAGTGGCAAATTAAAAGTTATTGTTTGCCACTTTTAAAAGCATTTTCTTTCCACACCCACCCCTCAACCCCTGGTCCACGTCTGGGATTTGTCCTGCTGAACATCTTGGCAATTTATGTAGAAGACAAAAGGGTAAAGGTTGTAACCCATTTTCCCTGTCAATCAAGATGTTAAACAGTGCTCTGATGGCCTGACTTTATGACATTATAAAAAGATTCTCAGCTGCTCTAGTAAAATACGGCTTTTGAACCGAACAATAAACACTTTATTTTATTTTATTTTTAGCAAGCAAGTGTCCAGCATGCAAACTCCAAAACTATCCTTTGTACAACTGTGAAATGTACACTACCAAAAACTTTGGACACATATGAATGAATAAAATAAAAGTTTTTTTTATTATTATTATTCTTAATTTACTTAATAAGATGTTCAGTTGGTCTAGTAAAATATGGCTACAGAGATGCTTTTGAACTGAACAAGATTAATAAAAAAATTAAATAAATAACATTTGTTTTAGCAGCTAAGTGAATCCCATACTGTTTAAAAACAATCCTTTGTACATTTGTAACACGTACACTATAGCAAAAGTTTAGACACACTTGAATGTGTCCAATATAAATATTTTTTTCTTTATTATTATTATTTTTAAATGTTTAAAATCTTTTTTTTCTTTTTTTTGATTCTTAAATATTTTATTATTTTATTTTGAATTTGTTTTTAGCAGCTAAATATAGCATGTGAATTCCAGTTTAAAAACCATCCTTTGCAACTGTACACAGTGTACAATATGAATAAATTATCAGAATGGGAACTCCAATATCATCTCACTTTGAAGAACTTATAATACATTCCTGATTTGCATAATATTTTTGGTCAGTACATAATTCCCATAATTCCATGTGTTATTTCATAGGTTCGAGCATTTTACATTATTTTAAATATCCAAAAAAAGAAAAGAAAAAAAGAATCCATCTAAACATTTATTTGGTCATGTATACCAATCTTAACAAAATATAATATACCATCTTACTGAAAAAAAAACTAAAAAAAACACCTTAAAGATTTTTTGATTGACACTACCGCTGATCTTACAATGTTTCACAATTCCACCACAGTACATTTAATAAGGTTTAATGAGCAGGCTTGTTAAGGCATCAGAGTAAGTCGTACACTTAAAGCAGTGGAGTGTTATGGTGGGATTTTGTGTTCCTCTCGCTGCATTCACAGACCAGCTGCAGCTCGTCTCAGTGGCTCGAGTTCCCATAGTTCCATTAATCCCCCAGCAGCACTTGAGGAACACACACACACACACACACACACACACACACACACACACACACACACACACACACACACACACACACACACACACACACACACACACACACACACACACACACACACACACACACACACACACACACACAGGAGGCAGAGAGGAGTGGGTGGGTTGTATTGTCCTAGTCTATAGTTTATCATGCTCTTCTGTGAGATATTAATGCAATAGCCAAAGAAATGCAGAACAGCTTTTTCAGCAGGCATTTCAAAGCAGTATCACATGCATCTGTTCATCCTAACAGGGGGATCTGCCTTCCATCAGGCTCTGACTATATATATACAGTAGGCAACATCTGAAGTGAATCAAAACCTTTTATTAAAGTTATACATGAATTTTGAACAATACCCGTTCTTGTCTTAGGACAACTTTGATTCACTTTTTTGATCCACTTCAAATGTTTACTACTGTATATAGCATTTTTATATATAGATTTTTAAGCCAAGCCCTTCATTTAAAACATACTCTCTTCACTGTAATACAGTACTGAAAAAAATGTGTTGGCCTGCATTACAACGATAGGAATTTTGGGGGAAATGTGCTTTATTTTTATTATACAAATAAATTAAAGTGAATTTACTTTAAATTAAAATTAAATGCAATTATAATGAAAATAATGCAAAGCCTTGCAAAGTATTTTAATGGTCTTAAAACACTTCATTTATGCAACATATAATTTTCTATATAGTTCAACTTATATTTATGTAATTTATAATTTTTATCCTGTTTTGTCCTTTAATTTTGGGTGAAATCAGTGTTATTTTAGTTTTAATAATATTATGAATTAGCTTTTATTTTTATATTTTTAGTTGTTAATTTGAGTGCGTTTGTCATTTTATTTTTTTAATGTTAATATTGCTATTAAGATATCTTATATTTAATTAATCAATAATTTTAGTGCTTCTACAAACTGATTTCCGGTTATTGCCAAAGCAACATTTCTATTTTTTGTTAAATGTAAGTTTTATTTATATTTTATTTTATTTCAATTAACAGAAATGGTTTTAATAGTTTTAGTTAACGATAATAATCCTGGGTGAAATATGATCCAGATATTATTTGACAGTTTTTTACTTTTTATCTTGCGATAAAGATTACGGAGCCCCACACAAGACATGCAGACAAAATATATATAATATATATATATATATATATATATATATATATATATCATGGCCACAAATTAGGAATTCATTCCCACGACTTATTAATTCGTACCTTCGTTTTGATTGAACTAAAACTAGGGAACAAATTATTATGTTGTGTGCACAATTTACTTAAAACAAGGAAACGAATAGTGAACATGCTGACGTAGTAAGTCTTAGGACCTAATTGTTCATTTGTGGCCACAATATACATATTTTTTCTCTGCATGTCATGTGGTGGGCTCCGTCAAAACCTGTAATGCAAAAATACTGCAGAGAGCAAGTCCATCCTAAACCACCAAAAGTAAAGTGAAGTGAAGATGTGTATGTGCTGGATGTTTGTTTGAATGTGCTGTGGGACAGAAGGTGTGTTTGAAGTTGTCCTGCAGACTCTCTTCCACTAACCCTTTCATGACATGGCAGGAGAAGTGAGACAGCTGGCGCTCAGGCTGAGGGCGTTTATTTACCTCCACCGGCAGCAAAGGAAAAGCGCTCCACAAAAGAGGGCTCATGAATGGCCTCTCACTGGGGAAGCCTTCCTAAAGTTCTTTATGTGGGTCTTCCATTTAAGCACGGCACTTTTTGTTTGTTTCTTATAACAGCAGAAGCTTTTGGGACATATAACCGAGAGCGCATGACCTTACACACTAGGTCTGACAGGAAAAGAGGGAAAAATGCAAACAAGCTGCAAAATAACAGACTGGCATTCATAAACAGAAAAAAAGAGCATTAGTTGTGTTTTGTGTTTCTGAGATATTGACATTATGGGATAGTTGTGCAACATAATAAATGACGTAACAGAGTCTTGTGACTGACATGTTTTTCTTCGATGATTCTTCTGCAACATGAGTGTCATCTAGATTCTTTGTTTCTATGCTGAATTCATCTTTAGTATTTGATTTCCTACTTCCATAGAAACCTTTTCTCTCAAATATATGTCAAAACAATTGTTCAGGATATTTAAACAGTTTAAAAATATATTTAATCTGTGCTAAGATCATTTGAAATGTTTTCTTATATGTTCTAGTACTTTTTCTACAGTTTCTGTGATGGTATTTTCTAAGAAAATTTCTAAGTCATTTTCTTTACTATTATTTAAACGCAACATTGGTGGATTGAAGCATCAATCTCTTTTGAAAATGAACAAAAAACTAAATGTTTTGGGTAACTTTTGGGTAGTGCTAAGAAACAAAATACATATCAGATATTATAGGGTGTCAGACAAATGGGTGTATGTTTATTGTTATATTGCATTCATTCTTTTTGGACATTTATTAAAATCCGTCATTCATTCAAAAAGCACCTTTTTTTTTATCCTTCTTTTATTTGAATGCATATAAATTCATCCAGAATTGTGCAGTAAATAAACAAGGACGGTACACAGAAAGCTGTACCGACTTTTAAACACAAAACTTGGGTTAACTGAAGTACCAGCTGTAAAGAGTTCTCAGATTAATTTAAGTGGACAAGATCATTCAAATGAAACTTTTATGATGAAATATTTTTGAGCTTTCACTCTAGAAAACTGACAAAGGTTGCCCTCTTCTGGTGAAATCAAAAATCTTTTTCTTTTTTTTTTTACTTCACCATTAAGATATAACTGTTACATTCCCAAACATTAAACATATTTCTAAACTAAAAAGAGCTGTTTTTCTTCAAATAAATAATCAGATGTGTCATTACTAAATAACAGATTTAGATCGCTTGTTTGAGGAAACTGTAAATATGAACTGTCCCAAATATGGAGAAATAATTTACATTTACAATAAAACAGTAGAAAAGCATCTATGCATCTAACATTTTTACATCTAAGTTTTTTAATGTCTTATCAAACCAAAGTAAAATGGCCAAAATATGTAAAGTGACCTGAATCTGATATACAGTGTAATTGTGTAATAATTCAGAAGTTACAAAATGTCACATTTATGAAAATACGCTTTCATGATTATCTGTTTCAGTAATTTAGTTTGCAATAAGAAGTGCTGAAGTATTCAGAATATTTCCAAACACGTCATGACTGTATTTAAAGTGAAAAAAATATGTATAGAAATGCGTGGGAACTGTCTCACTGAAATATAACTTGAAACTGCTTTATATCAAAAATAATGTTGTAAACATGTAGAATCTATGTCCATCTAATTCACACTGACAAAGTTTTAAATGAAGAAACATTCGTGTTCATGGCTCATTAGTCCATCCTAGAGTTTCTGAATTACAACTTGGAATTTACCTATAAAGAACAGAAAAATGATTTACAAAGGCAGTGAAGACAGTTGCAGTCTCAGTAACAGTGTCAAATCACACTTTATCAGTGGATACACATCCAAATAGTATAACCAAATGTATTATAATTATTTATCTGTTTGTTTAATCATTCATATATTTAGTTACTAAGAGTTCAAATGGTTAGGAATATATAAGGTTGATTATAAGGTTAGCATAGACTTACATGATGGCATTATAGAGACCTCTGCGGTCACTACACCCTCCAAGCCCAGGTTAGAGAGAGCGCCCCGAATCATCCCACAGGAAAAGGCCAAGTACTGCAGAGAGCACATATATAGATCTATTTATATTTCACTTCTTATGGTTTCAAATTATAGACTAAATAAAATAAATATCAGAAGAATATGATATAGTATGAATGGGCCTGAATATCATTCTCACTTTTGGGGCCTCCTCAAGGTATTGCTTTCCACTGGAAAACTGAGTAAGTAGTGAAAATGTATTATCCTGCAAGACATATGTGCCCTAGAACAAAGCCAGAGAAAAGAAATTACAATAACGCTACATGTGTTGCCACGTATTAAAATGCCCCTATTATGCTATGTTAAAGGTTACCAATTTTGTTTTGGAGTCTCTTAAAATAGGTTTACAACCTTTCAAGGTCAAAAAACACTTTGATTTTCTCATAATATACACTGCAGCATCACCTCTTTTCTCACAGTGTCTGAAACGGCTTGATAAAGAATTAGTTCTCTCTAAACCCCGCCTTTTGGAGAGTCTACTCTGCTCTGATTGGTCAGATGGCTCAGTCTGTAGTGATTGGTCTACTCTGCTCTGATTGGTCAGATGGCTCAGCCTGTTGTGATTGGTCTACTCCGCTCTGATTGGTCAGATGGCTCAGTCTGTTGTGATTGGTCTACTCTGCTCTGATTGGTCAGATGGCCCGGTCTGTTGTGATTGGTCTACTCTGCTCTGATTTGTCAGATGGCTCAGCCAGTTGTGATTGGTCTACTCTGCTCTGATTGGTCAGATAGCTCAGTCTGTTGTGATTGGTCTACTCTGCTCTGATTGGTCAGATGGCTCAGTATGTTGTGATTGGTCAACTCTGATCTGATTAGTCAGATGGCTCAGTCTGTTGTGATTGGTCTACTCTGCTCTGATTGGTCAGATGGCTCAGTCTGTTGTGATTGGTCTACTCTGCTCTGATTGGTCAGATGGCCCGGTCTGTTGTGATTGGTCTACTCTGCTCTGATTTGTCAGATGGCTCAGTCTGTTGTGATTGGTCAACTCTGCTCTGATTGGTAAGATGGCTCAGTCTGTTGTGATTGGTCTACTCTGCTCTGATTGGTCAGATGGCTCAGTCTGTTGCGATTGGTCTACCGGTCACAACGTGTGTCAGAAACAACACGCCCATTATCACATCTGAATTTCAGCTCTTCCTCAACACTTGATACAGTGATACGAACAGTAATGATGAAGTCGGTTTCACTGTATCAATTCGAGCCTGAATCCTTATCCTTTAGAAGTCCATGCAAAGTGGATTTGCTTTGGCAGCATTAAAAAACAGTCTATTCTCCACATGTTGACGACACAAACCAAACCCTTTCAGGCCTCAGCTAGAACTACAGTGTTTGAGGGAGGAGCAAAGTACTGTAGCATTGTTTACAGGCAGCCAATGAAGTCCATACAGGGTTCCCACACCTTGGTTAACTTCAAATTCAAGGACCTTTCAAGGACTTTCCAGGTCCAATACCCTCAAATTCAAGGACTTAATGTGGGGACACATTTGTTGTGTCCAACAACAAACGATGAGGTACCATGGTAGTTTCATGCGTGCGTGAACGTCATGGCAACGTACAACACAAAGTACCTCATGTGGGAAACACTTAACGTAACCAGGGTTTTTCCTGGCTCAAAATGAGGCGGAGGTGGTAAAATCCTAATAATGTATTTTAATATTAAGATAATTAAGTTAGTATTTTTTGTAGATCATCATATAGCCTAATGTGTTTTCCACATTGTTTTTGTGGGTTGAGTCTGGTACCTCTAGGGGGGTCCGGGGGCATGCCCCCCCGTAAGAAAATTTTGTACATTTTAAAGATAAATTCATTAATCTGGTGCACTTTGCGTCACCCGAATCCACGGTTAAAAATAAATAATCCACCCGCAAACCGCCCATATTCTTTGATTTAGATATCTGCATCTGATCATCACATTACAATTATTCAAATTAGTGTTAAGCATGATAATATGGTAACATATCACACTGAAGTAGGCTGATTTAAAATGAACATTTATTTAAAATAAAAGTTCTTCTTTTGGCAAAATTACATTTCCTTAATAGCCTAAACAGAGGCTTTACTCCCTTCAAACTTAAGTTGTCAATGTTTCATTACACCACTGTTTGAAAACACTATTTTTTTTTGTACCTTTTATAAAGGGCATTTTTCCCCTAATTTTATTATGTATGCTCCATCTTTCATTTCAAATTCTTAAATTTGATCAATATATTCAATTAAAATAATAAGACACTAGGCTGTTACCAATCAAATTAAATAATTTACATTGAAAAATTATAACTGTATTAAATTAGATTATTTTAAATATTTTTGAATATACAAATAAGGAATGTTGATAAGAATGATACTTTATGAAACTACACCGCCAGTAGGAGGCGGCAGACGACCGTCTTAATGAGCGAGTCATTGAGTCATTCATTCAAACGATTCGTTCAAACGGCTGATTTATTCAGTAATGCAACAAGTGTTGCTGTGAGATGCGCTATGGTTCTGCTGTGATCTTTGTTTGGAACTATTTTCGCTGCTGAAACAGAACAAAAACAGTCTAAAATGTAAATGACTTAATTTTAACTATTTGTTCATTAACTGTTATGAAATCAGTCTCGGTTTCAATCTTGATGGCATTCAGGAAAACAGCTCACTGGTCGTGTGTAGCCTAGGCTATATATTGTTTCTTAACTATAATATGTTATAATTAACAGCGCGAGCCTCAACAGCGCAACATTGTTACCGTCAGTACATTAGGTAGGCCTATATTATTATCAACTATAGGCTATCAATCACCACTTACATTAAATGAAATAAAACAGAATCATCCTCACGTTTTCGGTGATTCTCTAGTTATTTTTTATTGTCGAGAGCCGGAGGCGGCACGAAATTTGACGGAGGCGGCCGCCTCATAATTCTCTATGCAGGAAAAACCCTGATAACGTAACGCGTAAATGCGCTTAACCAGTGTAAATCAAGCAAGCTAGTATGCATAGGCCATGGAGTGTTGGCGAAAAAACACATTAAGGGACCGGAGTGAATATGGAATTTTTTCCAGAAAACTTATTGCACAAAATAAATTCAAGCACTTTCAAGGACCTGTCTCTATGTATGTTTATTTTCAAAAACTTTCCAGGGCCTTGAAAATTTTTTTTCAGATTCACAAACTTTCAAGGATTTCAAGGACCCGTGGGAACCCTGTCCATAGGCTGGCATTATGCAAATTTGTTACAAAACTACGTAGGTTTGTGCAGGAAGTAAGACTGGAATTACTGACGACTTGTTTCAGGCAGTTCAGAATCAATACTTTCTTTTTAGAGACAATGACTCCCCTTATCATGCTCTTTACAACTTTGCAGACCTTTTATCTTCACAAACAGCTATATTACACACTACATGAAAGGTAATATCATAATAGGGCACTTTAAATACATTATTGAACCTTCAGACCTGATGGTTAGTCCTCAAGTTGTCGATTTGTTTTTTGAAGACGGTGCTCCAGAAGTCTTTACAGAGGAACTTCATAACGTCCAGGTCATCTTTGAAACTGGGGCAGTCTTTTGTAAACCTTCTCAAAAACATATGCAAAATCATGCCATCATTAGATTTATAAACTCTGGATTCCCCCAAAAAAGAAATAATAGATTGTAGTGCATGTAAAAACCACGTGGGTTGCACTTTATTTTACAGTATGTGCACTTACGTGTACTTACAGTGTACTTACCTAAGAAAGTACTGGGTAAACATGGGTTACGGTTAGGTTTAGGGGTTGGTTCAGGGTTAGTAGTTATTGCACTATAATAAGTACATAGTATGTACATGGGGAACAGGACAGAAAATAAAGTGCTACCACAACGTGTATCTGTATAACATAGTAACTCTGTACATCAGAATACCTTTCAATCAGTCCTTGTCCAACTCTGAAGCCCATTGCCTCTAGAGTAGATACACACGTCACTCTCTCCTTAACAAAACAAATCAGAGCATGATACAAATACAAAAGACAAAATGCTATAACAAATCATCATTAAAGCATAGGAAAAAAATATGACTGGACATTTTGTAGACAGCAATGTAAGATAGTACCCTATCAATGTCCTCCCGGGTCGCATGCTCCTTGTACACGTGAGAAACAATCTCCATGTGGAGGAATTCAAACAGAGCGTCATCTGCCATATCTGAAAGAGAACATCCATGGAAAGTTCCTCAAACATCTGGAAACACTCTTACAGAAAAACAGCCATTTCTGGGTTTAACCCATTCAGGGCCACAGGCAAACTGAAGTGGTTCTACCACTCTTTTTTCCACCTGAGAATATTTTTTTCAATGACTAGAGATGTTTTAAAAACAGCTGGCATAGAAGTATACAATCTGAGAAATTGTTTTTGACAACTTGCTGGATAATGTGTCACGTGTGGATGTTTAATGGGAGAAATAGGGGGTCTGTGGACGAAAAGAAACCCAGTAAAAATAAGATTAAACTAAATAAATAAATAGATCAAATACACAAATAATACATCTACTGTAACAGAACAGTACTATAGTGAGTAGAAAAAAACTACTATAAAATAGATTTAACATATTTGTTATATACATTTTTAATAGTATAAACTTGTATAGCGTTATACATTAGACCTTTACAGAAGCTGTCTTGAATTAATTAAATGATGTATGTCATCAATACCGATGTCTGCAAGCTTATACTGCTAAAAGTCTGCTTTATACATAAAGCTAAAAATCCTAAAAATGCATAAAATGCTCATAATCTGTATGATTGAGGTAAAGACAGCTGCTCAGCTAATGTTACTGCACCTCAACAACAGAACTGTAAACGTGCTAAACATATTGACTGTTGCCTTTGGCTTGCTCAGTTGGGGATATTTTGGGGATATTTAATTTAATTTTATCAATCAATAAATTCCTCTTGAAACAAACTTTGTTGTATTATTTTAATTTAATACTGTGAAGCTGCTTTGATGCAATCTGTATTGTGAAAAGCGCTATACAAATAAACTTGACTTGACTATAAATATGATATTGCATTAACATAAACACACGTTTTAAAGTACTTACTCCTTGCACGTATCTTCAGTAATCAAATAAAAATACATTTATGAAAAACACCCCCAGATGCACAAAATCCGTCTTCAGTTCTTCAGTATAGTTTCGCTGATACTGACAACCAATACTGCCACCTGCTGTTATGGAGAACAACGATCCGACATCCGCACTCACTCATAACCTCCATCATATTACAATTTAATACTATCTCACAATATTACCGTTTCAATGTATTTTTCATTAAATAAATGCAGCCTTGGTGAGCATTAGATACTTCTTTCAAAAACATCGTAATGGACAGCGTATATATATATTAGCATTTACCTATTTATGTAATAAATAGATCTTATAATATATCATTTTAAAGCAACCTAATGATTCATTTGTTACATATTATTATTAGTTTATTATATAACTAATAAATAATATATAACAAATTTATCATTAGGTTGTTTTACTAATTAATGCCAAAATATCTGCCAATTATAGTCAATTTCAAAAGCTACGTAAAATAAGTTGCTCTACTTAAGTACAATTAAATGTGGATTTTTTTTTTTTTTTTTACTACCACTTTAGTATGTTTTCAGCCAGACACTTTGACCTTTGGGAATTTTTTCTGGCACAAAACCCATATTTGAATGTAAATGTGATTTCTCAGTACCCTGATGTACACTAGTGAGAAAGTTCTGATTTCTTTGTTTCTAATTTCTAATATTTCATTAGAAATGTTTCTAATGTTTCATTTCTAATGCCAGTGCCATTACAACTAATCCAACCCTGATTTATTTTGCATGTGAAAAATATCATGACACATTTCAGTGAAATATTACTTTATAATAAGAGGCAAGCAGTTATTGAAATTAACAGACTTATAAGTTCATACTAAACCACATATGAGTTGACATTAGACATAACATACACTCTTTTTGTTAAAATCAGTCTTAAAGCGTGTCTCAAACATAATTGGAAGAAATTCATACTTTTGCACATCTTTACGCTTACCACCAATGACCTTTTTTTTCTCGGATAATGCAAGATGATTACAGACATAAAGCTACCTTGGTCCGAACTGCAATTTCAAAAGTTACTTACCATCTAAGATTCACATTGAGTGTTAGTTCGCCAACAAACCAAAGTAAATAAATAATAGCAATAAGTCTATTGTTCTATTTCTCCAAAGTGTTACTGATTAAAACATCAGAGCACTGAATATAATACTTTCCTATGAAACTGAAAAAAAAAAAAAAATGCACATGTTGATGTTTCAGATATTGCATCAGACAAGCAACATCCTGAAACATCTACAGGACAAAAGACTTGGTGTTCCTACCGAATGCATAACGTCCCAATTACATGAACATCACTCAATCGTGCTTACACAATCCATTCTGCACAACAGCATTCTTGGTTGAGGATGAAATCTCTAAAGAAGGTGGGCTAGAAGTGCTTTCTTTACAGCCCTTCATGGTTTGAGAAGTCTCAATGTTACTGCCCGATTGAGAAGGTGACCTTTTGTGGACTTCCACGAGAGAGACCTTCCAAGGAGAAGCTGTTGGTTCGATTTTGGGCATGAGGAACATGGGACATGGCTCAAGAGTCTGCGTTTGAGCTTCATGCACGTTCGGACTAACTGAAGAGTCCGTCTCTGGGGAATCGAGCTTGGGTTGGTGGTTCCTGGTGAAATTGGAGAGCTGCTCCAGGACCTGGATCTGGCGGTCCATCATTCCCAGCATGCTGCAGTGGAAGGCTCTCTGCTCGGCCAGCTGTTCTCCAAGCCGGTGGTTCAGGATGGTGAGCTGCTGGAGGATGAGGCTGCTGGTCTCCTCAGAAGTTCCTGCTCAGATGAAACAAGAAAAACTGTGACTCATGAGGTCATTAGGGGTGTGTTCACACTTGGCATGTTTGGTTCGATTAAAACAAACCCTGGTGTGATTGCTCTGCTAGTGTTGTTCATTTGAATAAGTGTGAACGCTTCCATCCAAAAAGATGGGTCTCAGTCTGCTTCCAAATGAACTCTGGTGCTGTTCAACTGAAATATGAACGCAACACAGACCAAAGACACGTAAACGAACCAAAAACGGGACATGATGTCAAAAGATGCGACCCTAAGAAGGGCAGAATGCTCAAGCATACCTGTCTTTTCTAGCCATAGTTCGGTACAGACATCAGAACCGCGTCTCCTCGAAGCAGATCTTCGTTTGAGTGTGTGTGTGTGACGGAGGGATTCCTGCTGCTGTTTTGACTACTTTACACATTTTATAAGCTCTTCACGAGTTCTCAGCTGGTCAAAATACCATTATATGCAGGCTACATACATAAGAAACGCAGATATCCCATTACACAGCATTGTTTTGAATGTTCGGTAAGTTCCGTCACGAAATATACGTAATAAAAGCCGACCAATCAGGTTGTGAACATATCCCTATGCCTTTAGGTTCGGTGTTAAAATGCCAATGTGAATGCTAAGTGGACCAGGACAAAATTATTTTTTTTATTTTTTTGGTTAGGACCAAACGAACCAAACAACAAGTGTGAACACACCCTTAGTTTGTTGTACCACACAGAATTGAACCAGTTTGTCACCTGGGAAATCGTCGTGGCCGCAGTCGGCGGCGTCTCTTGTACTTTCTGTACTGTTGGGAGTGCACAGGGATGGTGGTTCGGTCTTCACTGCATAGAGGTATTCTCCTGACAAGCCCAGGGTCATTACTTCATCTGGTCCTACAGCCCAGCTTGGAGGCTCAGAACCAGCCATGTCATCTGGATTCAGGCTCTCGTCAACATCAGGTTCAAGTTTAGACATGCTCTCAGGATCACAGTTCGGGATTATGCCTTCAGGGATTACGCCTTCGGGCCAAGGACCTGAAACAGGAGACAAACAGGACCAATCCTCATCTCGTACAGTGATCACAATTAAAATGGACACAATTATAAGGAGCAACTCTGAGAGACTCCAATGACATTTAAAGCGATACGCCGCCCAAAAAATGAATAAAGGTCTGGAACAACATGAAGGTGAGTAAGTAAATAATGCCAGAATTGTCATTTTTGGTTGAAGTATCAAACCTGTATCAAAGTCCGTGTGCAAACGGGAAGCGATATTTCGCGCGCGATATTCGCCGACGTTTAACGCCTCGTGACTAAACAAAGGGCGCCAATGTGAGTGTGCACACCGACGCGAAAAACGCCACGCGTAAAAGCGTTTTTTTTTTTTAAACGCCTCGGGTTCGTTTTTTTGGTTTGACGCGCCGCGTCAAAAACTATCCGACCAATGAGATTGGCGCTTTTGCTCACGTGTCTGGCGCTTCTGAAGTTACAGTAAAACACAACTTGGGGGCGCTCAAACACAAAACGGTCTTGCCGAGCACACATACGTAACAGCGAAGAAGATATACGCCAAGTAGCGTCTCTGCCGGGAAGAAATGACGAGGAAGATGCAAGGCAAGATGAATGTAGAGCTGCTGGTCTTGTTGGTGTCGGAATAAAGAACTATATGACAAACGCGACAGCGACTACAAAAATCTTGTTAAAAGAGAACTGTTATGGAGTGGTATTGCAGAGTATACTGTTATGGAGTGGTATTGTATTTCTGTTTTACATTAAGCGCCATCTAATGTCAGGGAATGAATTTGCATGTTCACTCGGCTCATCGTCAGCGAAAAACGCTTGGGTGTGAACACAAAAAACGCGTTGAAAAACGCTGGCGAATAACGCGCGCCGATATTCGTCCCGGTGTGTACGGGCCTTTACCGATACGATACTGTTGCAAACTACAAAAACGTGAATTTGTGAAAACGGTGACGTCATGTGCATGTGTATTATGTGTTCAGTCTATAAGCGCATAGTGTTTCTTTACAAAGTGACATCGCCATCTACTGGCCTGGTATGAATAATACAGTGTTTTTAGTTGTTTTTGTGGATTCATTTGACGTTTTTGTTGTCTGTATGCGAAACACGCAAAGGAAAAATATATATTTTTAGAACACCGATGACATGTAAACCTACCCTTGGTGTTATTCCCAAAACAGGGTTGGGAAATGCTGGTCTAATTATTGCCCTGAAAACAAGGCAATAATACCAAGAACCTGATCAAATTAAAGGAATAGTTCACCCAAAAATGAAAATTCTGTCATCATTTACTCTCCCTCACGTTGTTCCAAACCTGTATGACTTTCATTACTCTGCAGAACACAAAAGAAGATATTCTGAAGAATTTTGTCAACCAAAGAGTTTTGGTTACAACCAACTTCCATTATATGGACACAAAGACATTTCTCAAGATATCTTCTTTTATGTTCCGCATAAGAAAAAAAGTCATGTGGATTTGAAATGAGGATGAATAACATGAGGATAAATAAATGATAACATAATTTTCTTTTTTGGGAGAACTCTCCCTTTAATATATTGTATAAGACCATAATTCTCAATTGGAAGGTCATGAAGTACAAATAATAAAATGTAACTAAATATATAATTGTGCAAAATTACTATAAATGATTAAGCATCAACTTATAATTGAGAGCATAAACCGGTTCTCGTATCTTTTTTATGACGTCAAAGGATGCATGTTAAGGCTGTGAGGAGGCGTGACATGCCGCCATGCATAACAACTATGAACAAACCTGGATAAAGTAAGAAAATACGACTGGGTGGCCACATGTTCTAAGGTAAAAATGTAATAGTTTACCCAAAACTGAATATTCTGTCATCATTTATACACCAAAACACAGGTGGCTTTATTTCTCATGTGAAACTCTTTTTGTGTTCCACATACAGGCTCTTTCGACTACAAAGAAAGTAAACTGGGAAATATGCTAATTTGATACCAATGATGTCAAACCTGGTGCAACAAGTCTTGATATTTAAATATATGTGAACATGAATGGGATTATCAGTGAATAACAACTTGCACCTCACACAAAATGGCATGACTTTAGAAGATTTGGAATAAAGTGCACTAATCATAAGGACCACTTTTGTGGCGTTTACATTGAGCCTTACAGCATCCAATTACGTCCTCACATTCACTGTAAGGACAAGAGCAGCATCAACATTCAGCATCCCATTCTAACATTAGTGTTCCACAAACACAAAGGTCTGGAATGACATGAGGGTGATTTAAAGGAAAGAATTTGAATTTTTTGGATAAACTATTCCTTTGCATATATATATAGACAAATAAAGTCATGCAAAAAGGTAATGGGCAGCAGTACTGTCTGTGTGGTCATCCAGGTCTGCGAGTGACCGTCCGAGAAGGTCGTGACCATCTGTGAGGTTGTCCTCCCTGCTTCCCGTCTTTGGTCTGCGCACCAACATGTGATCCAGCATATGAAAGTAGCGGAAAGACTCGACGGCAGAGAGGCGTGCAGCTGGACTTCGGTAGCTGGCCAGTTTGATCTTACGGTACTTATGTTTAAGGCTCTTCCAGCGGTTACGGATCTGGGTGACGGTGAAGTGGATGCCCCGCTTTGCCAGACTCAGACGGAGGCGTCGGAAGAGGGATTCGTTGCGCTGGCGCTTCTTGTCCAGCTCGTGGACCAGACCCATCTGCTCTATGAGGGCCAGCATGGCAAACGTGTCCGGTTCTGTCCACCACTTGTTGGGCTTCTTCTCATTCAGGTTCATGGTGTCCTTCCTGTTTGAGGCCCCTAAACATGCAACCCACTTCAGAAAGAGGGCAGATTAATAAACTCGTTCAGATGATCTAACTCTTATTAGAGAGTAAAATGTATTTAAAAAGTGTATCATAAATTGATCATTATGTTACATATCAAATGTATCATAAATTTTAAATGTATTTAAAAAGCATCATCATGAAATCAAAATAGACAATTCTTTTTATTTATGGAATATTGTAGTATTTTTTTTTATTTTTATAAATGATTTATTCCTTTGACATCATTTTTTTTTTTTTTTTTTTTTCATGTGCCCTCATAATCTTTAATCAAAAAAGATGAAATACTCCCTCATGCAACAACATCTCTTCTCTTCTCTGATGATGTGTTTACTGGCGCGAGGGCAAAATATAATTTCAAAATATTAAACAAGGAAATATTATGATGTAAATATAAGGGGAAGTTCACACATTATGCACTGAACTGCTTTTTTTCTATGTAAATGTTTCATTTATCATTGTGTTTGCCATTTCGCGTATGGTGTTCCAAAAACGTGGCACTTTAAATAAATAAATAAAAGCTCAATAAAAAAAACGTGTCTAGAAACCTTGCGTTTTTCTTCATTTTACTGTTTTAATGTGAGAATGGCCCATAGTTAAACAAATTTGACACTGACCATGTAAAGCCTTTCGTAAAAAGTGGAGCGTACCAAATACTCAAATCGGCATGAAACAGAAATTGCAATCGCATTTTTTGGTCTATTATGATGTATATCTGAGTGAAACGACTTCTCAAAAGAGAGACAAAAATGTAGAGCGGAACTTAATTTTATCTATTGAAAATGTATTCGATTGTCGTTTGAAAATTGCTACAATCTCATGTGAGTGACAGGATGCTGGAGGGGAGGGATTATAATTGTCTCGCCCTCATGCCGGTGCACACCTCATAGATTATGAGGGCACATGAATTTAAAAATAATGATAATAATAAAATAATGACGTGCACAAATAAGTCAATTATAATAATCTCGTGTGTTCCATAAACAAACAAGCATTGTCCATTTTTATTTCATAAGATATTATTAAATTTGTTTAAATCTATATTTTTTAATTAAAAACTTGTGTCAATCATAACATTTATAAAGGAAAAAACAAAACAATTATTCATTTTGACTAGTGGTCTCAGATATTTGGACCTCAATGCAAGTCATTATTGTACGTTATACATAATTAGGTCAAGTCATTATTAAAACAAGTGAAATTCAGTATAAACCTCAACAGCAATAAGCATTCCCAGTCTACACAGACCTGTTAAGTTGTAGGCCTCCTGCACATACTGTAATGCAGAAGGGATTCATCGAAAACGCCTCCGCATCGACCGAAACGCGGTAAATTGGCGAAATGACAGGCTGCGTAAAAACATTCAGACAGTTGTTGATTGTGAAATATTTTGAATGGTATCAAGACACTGAGAACATCTGTTTACTTCATACTGTGCCTTTTCCCTCTTGGTTTCACATAGAAATAGAACCAGTGGGTAGAATGACCATTAGCATGAAACATGAAATCTGACAGAGGCAGACATTAGCGGTCCGAATGATGTTTCCAATTAATCAGATACGATAGTTGTACAATTATTATGACTCTTCATTGTGTATTTTTAATTGAACGGCATTTAAAAATAACAATAGTCGTTTTTCTAATGTTAATTATTGTCCAGAACGGTACATGTTGGTCATCCAGCCGGTGTTGTCATGTGATAATTGTTACTTTTCACAGCGCTGATTTGGATGGACCAATGACAGTCGTTTGTGAATATTTGATAATGAGTTTTGTAAATACTCGAGTACAGATTATTATGGTGGATTCTTGTTTTGTCTGTCATATAGGAATCTGTGGACTGAATATAATTTCATGATTAACGTTATACATTTAGGTGTACAAATGTCCACCATAAGACATAACAAACCCTGAGATTTGGATGGGGCACAATGATCTATTCTGCTTTCTGGGCCATCAAGCGCCCCCTGTTGGAAGTATCCTACTTTGATAGAAAACAGTAACCGTTAGCTTTGCTTTGCAGTGCGATTTCTGCTGCTCCCGCTTGTGGTTGAAGAATATTACATTGTGACCTCGTTACTGCCACCTTGTGTATCGGAGTAGTGTTGATATTCTCATAGAGGTTCAACATAAAAAAATAAAAAAATAAAAAGGCAAAATTTGCAAACCAGTCATTCTCTAATGACAATAAGTGGGAAAGTTACTGAATGGAAACATTTAAAAATTACTATACACCAACTGTTACCATACTACACATACTTTTATAAAGATCCATTACTTAAGGGATAGTTCACCCAACATTTTTTAAATCTTTTATCTTTTAAAAATCTTTTAAATCTGTTATTTACTCACACCTCATGCTCTTCCAAACCTGTAAGACTTTTGTTCATCTTCAAAACATAAATGAGGATATTTTTAATCTGAGAGCTTTCTTTCCCTCCATTGACAGTCTACGCAACTACCACTTTAAAGATTCAAAAAGTAAAAAAAAACAAAACAAAAAACATCATAAAACGAATCCATATTAATTGAGCAGTTTAGTCCAAATTTTCTAAAGATACATGATCACTTCATGAACAGATTGAATTTAGGCTTTTATTCACATATACATTGATCAGCGAAACATAAACAGAAGCTCAACCGAACCAGCTTGAAGCGCGAGAACAACCTCATTGGTTCTTGCTGAAGCTCAAATGTGCTGCTTAACACGAGAATGAACCTCATTGGTTCTTACGGAAGCTCAAACGTGCTGCGTAACACGAGAATGAACCTCACTGGTTCTTACGGAAGCTCAAACGTGCTGTGTAACACGAGAATGAACCTCACTGGTTCTTACGGAAGCACAAATGTGCTGCGTAACACGAGAATGAACCTCATTGGTTCTTACGGAAGCTCAAACGTGCTGCGTAACACACGAGAATGAACCTCATTGGTTCTTGCTGAAGCTCAAATGTGCTGCGTAACACGAGAATGAACCTCACTGGTTCTTACGGAAGCTCAAATGTGCTGCGTAACACGAGAATGAACCTCACTGGTTCTTACGGAAGCACAAACTTGCTGCGTAACACGAGAATGAACCTCATTGGTTCTTACGGAAGATCAAACGTGCTGCGTAACACGAGAATGAACCTCACTGGTTCTTACGGAAGCTCAAACGTGCTGCGTAACGCGAGAATGAACCTCACTGGTTCTTACGGAAGCACAAACTTGCTGCGTAACACGAGAATGAACCTCATTGGTTCTTACGGAAGCTCAAACGTGCTGCGTAACACACGAGAATGAACCTCATTGGTTCTTGCTGAAGCTCAAACGTGCTGCGTAACACGAGAATGAACCTCACTGGTTCTTACGGAAGCACAAACTTGCTGCGTAACACGAGAATGAACCTCATTGGTTCTTACGGAAGCTCAAACGTGCTGCGTAACGCGAGAATGAACCTCACTGGTTCTTACGGAAGATCAAACGTGCTGCGTAACACGAGAATGAACCTCACTGGTTCTTACGGAAGCTCAAACGTGCTGCGTAACACGAGAATGAACCTCACTGGTTCTTACGGAAGCACAAACTTGCTGCGTAACACGAGAATGAACCTCATTGGTTCTTACGGAAGATCAAACGTGCTGCGTAACACGAGAATGAACCTCATTGGTTCTTACGGAAGATCAAACGTGCTGCGTAACACGAGAATGAACCTCATTGGTTCTTACTGAAGCTCAAATGTGCTGCGTAACACGAGAATGAACCTCATTGGTTCTTACGGAAGCTCAAATGTGCTGCGTAACACGAGAATGAACCTCATTGGTTCTTACGGAAGCTCAAACGTGCTGCATAACGCGAGAATGAACCTCATTGGTTCTTTCTGAAGCTCAAATGTGCTGCGTAACACGAGAATGAACCTCATTGGTTCTTACGGAAGCTCAAACGTGCTGCGTAACACGAGAATGAACCTCATTGGTTCTTACGGAAGCTCAAATGTGCTGCGTAACACGAGAATGAACCTCATTGGTTCTTGCTGAAGCTCAAATGTGCTGCGTAACACGAGAATGAACCTCATTGGTTCTTACGGAAGCTCAAACGTGCTGCGTAACACGAGAATGAACCTCATTGGTTCTCACACATCAAGCAAACATGCTTGAGCTTATGTTTACCACAACTGTTGATGAAAGTTTAAATGTGAATAAAATCCTAAATTCAATCTGTTCATCATAAGTGATTGTGTATCTTCAGAAAATTTGGACTAAACCGCTCAATTCATATGAATTAGTTTTATGATCTCTTTATGAATTTTCGTAGCTGTCAATGGAGGGACAGAAATCTCTCTGATTTTAATAAAAACATCTTACTTTGTTTTCTGAAGATGAATGAAAGACTTATGGGTTTGGAACGACATGAGGGTATGTCATGGAACGACAATTAATGACAGAATTTTCATTTTTGGGTGAACTAACCCTTTCAGTACTGAGTATGTATGCTGTGCACTAGGGGCGTCCCTAGTCCCTTTTTAGGAGGCCTTCTTCAACCCACCTAAAAAATTGTGATTAGCTCCGTAATCTGTTCACAAGTTCGTGATCACCTCAGTCCCCTTTATTCTGCGGCTCCTCCCTGTCTTTTAGTCAGTGTGTCAGCATATGTTCTTCAGTCTGCAGCGGCAGCAGATGACAAGGTGTGTACTTTTATTGATAGATTATCATGGCGCCTAACATCTCTGCAGTTTTTTGTCATAAATACAGTTTACATAATGTGATGCTGGAGCAATATAAAAAAAAAAAAAAAAAAAAAAAAAAAAAAGTTTCCCATCCACTGTAAAGGTTTCGCTGTGTTCACACCCCTCATCACA
This sequence comes from Leuciscus idus, assembly GCA_021554675.1. Taxonomy (NCBI): domain Eukaryota; kingdom Metazoa; phylum Chordata; class Actinopteri; order Cypriniformes; family Leuciscidae; genus Leuciscus; species Leuciscus idus. The sequence goes on from CM038630.1 coordinate 13,914,722, forward strand.
CTACAGTTGTAAATGTAACATGAAGACACTTTAGACAAGTTATTTATTTTTTTTATTAACATTTTTAAATTAAAACGTGTTGTTGTGGATGTGGCATTAGATTATCGTGCACAGACATTATTAAAGACAGTCACACTGTAAATCTGAACAACATTTGTGAATCTAAGCTGATTTGACAAAAGATTTCAAGACAGTAAGACAATAAATCAGGAAAATATTTTTTTACAGTTCAGTGACAGACAGAACTCAGTCAATGCAGTGATTTAAACTGCTTATCAGAGTGAATGACAGAGACAGAAAAACATCATGTGGAGTTATTTTGTGACCCAGAAGCTGATTGTGACATACATTTATTAGAGTATTAGTGGGATTTGTGGTTTTTGATGTCACTTTAAATTACAGAAGTTAAGTGACAAATTGATAGGATGTGCCACTATTTTTTATTTTATTTTATTTATTTTTTAAATCAGCTTTACAATCACAGGAATGAATTACATTTTAAATGATATTCAAATATAAAACAGCTATTTTAAATTATAATAATATTTCACAATATTACTGTTTGTTTTTTTTCTTCTTTTGTTGTCTGTGTGAAAGTAGTACTGTAGGTGCTTTCCTGTTCTTTAACAGTCATGTAAAGTTAAATAAGCAGCTATTGATATCTGATAGTGGATAACATGCTGCCCCATGGCACTGTAATAAATGTGTTCTTTATTGATATGACCCAGTCCCTTTATCATTCAGTTCATTCCAGTAAATGACATTCCATCTGTGATCAGGCCCTTCATGTGATCAGGCCCTTCAAGTTAATCTTTGATTTGACATTGTTCAAAACGGGGGTTCGGGAGTTGCTGTTCATCTAAACTCTACAGCTATGGACTCAAGAACGGTGTTTGTCCTATTATGGACGTTGCTGTCATCCACCTCCACTGGAATCAAACTAGATGTAGATGGTGGTTATGTTGACATTACCATTGCAATTGGTTCAAAAGTACCACAGGACAACACGCTCAGTGATAAAATCAAGGTGAATGTGCTTATTTTTGTCTATTTAACAAACTTTATGTGCATTCATTGTTTTAGAGGATTTTGTGAAAGATGTTATAGAAGATTCTGTGTTTTAATTTTTTTAATCTTAGAAATATACAGTATATAATCACAATTTGTTGACAGTATTTGTGAATGCACAAATTAAATAATAATTACTTTTGAATAAATACACTGAGCAGAGTGTTTTTCTCATTTCACTTTCCTTCTGACAGGACATGGTCACTGAAGGGTCGCTTCATCTTCATCAAGCATTGGATAAAAAGGTCTATTTTAAAGATGTTACAATACTGGTTCCACCTCACTGGAAGAGTAAGGAGTTTACCAGAGCAAGAACAGAGTCCTTTGAAAAGGTACAGAGAATTATGGCATTATATCTTGCAAAATATTAATGTCCATTCATTTCATTCACATATGATATTGCTGACACGATCTCTATGTCAAACACAGGCCAAAATAAAAATCGACAACGCTGATTCAACTGAGCCATATACTCATCAGTATGGTGAATGTGGAATAGAGGGAGAGTACATTCTTTTCACTCCAAACTTCCTGCTAAACGACACTGTCATTCAGGTTTACGGATCAAGAGGTGAACATTGTCTATCCTCCTTCTACATTTATACGTTTATAGTCAAATAAGACTATATTTGTTACGTTTGGCATGTTTGAGTTTAATTTGAGTTGGACTTTAAGTTGGTTTTGCAGCTGTTTTCTGTTGTTTCTGGTGTTTTTGTCATTGCCTCAACTAACCGTAACAATATTAATATGGTAGTCTGTTTGTTTTACTAGCAGTTTGTTTGTTTGTTTGTTTGCAGGAAGGGTCTTTGTGCATGAATGGGCTCATCTGAGATGGGGCGTGTTTGATGAATACAGTGAAACAAAGCCATTCTACTACTCAAATGGCCGTATTGAAGCTACAAGGTCATAAACTGTTAATTAAAAGATGGAATATTTTTTTAAATGTCCTTGGAAATTACAATCACTATTGATTTCTTGCTTATTTTTAGGTGTAGCAAAAGCATTGAAGGACAGTATTATGAACGTACTGCTGATGGATCTCTTCAAGCGTGTCGCATTGATCCACAAACTTCCCTACCTGATGTGAATTGCACGTTTTTTCCAAACAAAAATCAAAACACAGACAGCTCCATAATGTACCTACCAAGCCTGGATTCTGTAAGTACAGATTTTCCACACATTCCAGTAAATTATTTTAGTAACTAATTAAACTTACAGCGTACAGAACATGAGTTCTGTCCTGGGGCCTTTGAATGTTTTCTTCTGTTTGACAAGTCATTTGGACGTTGCATCCCACAATTATTATCTACATATACATTTCAATTTGCAACATCTGCTTGACAAGTTACATTGTGAAACATACATTTTTAATTACAAGAAGCTAATATTAATTTTTAGTTTGTCAGACATTACAATGAGATATAAAGTTGAAATTATGTGACCCGAGGACACAGATAATTACAGAGCCCCTAAAGGGACCTTTGCAAAAAATAAAAATATACAGACTTTCTGGGCTGTATATGGGCTGAAATGGGCTGATGGCACAATACAGCTGTGTCCATTGTCCTATTCGCCAAGTTCAAGGGTTCATAAAAAAAAGGCTGGTACAGTAAAAAGTGTTCAAAATGTGTCTTTCGTTTGGGCAGTGCGTCATATTTCAGGTTATGTCCACTTTAACGAATTTAACTCTGTGATTTAACGATATTTTCTTGTAAGCATGAGATAGTTTCCCGTGAGCATGAGATAAAGTTTCTTTTCTCAAAATATTGTTGCAAAGGTCCCTTTGGGGGCTCCGTAGATAGTTTTTTTTTTTTTTTTTTGGCTAAAACAAGACATCTTATACTGATATGCTGAGTGAAACTGAATGTTTGGTGACATATTTTTGTTTAGTGACAAATTTTGTTTTTTAGGTGATCACATTTTGTCAAGCAAATGATCACAATTATGAAGCCCCTAACCTGCAAAATGAAAAATGTGGCAACAAACCAACGTGGGCCGTAATATTTGAGGATTCTGTGGATAAGGACGCACTTCGTTCTCTGAAACCACTGCTGTCTCCACCAGCACCATCTTTCAAAGTTGTGCAGCGAATGCAACGTGCCATTTGTCTCATCCTTGATGTCTCATCAAGCATGACAGTGCCTGCATTATTTTTACTTTTACACACTGAATACCAATAGTCTAAAAAATAAAATTAAAGTCCAAAAAAAACATGAAATTTTTAGTTGTTTTTTTTAATGATTATTTCACCCATTGTCTAGGGCTCTAGAATCCTTCGAAAGCGGCAGGCTGCCACACATTTACTGCAGTATTATATTGAGGATCAAGCCAATGTTGGAATTGTAACCTTTAGTACTGATGCTTCTATTCTGAGCCACTTGACTACTATTGACAATGACTCCACGCGAGAGAAGCTCATCAAACTGTTGCCAGAAACAGCAAATGGATATACATACGTGTGCAAAGGCCTCAAACTAGGCTTACAGGTGCCATATTAATTTTTAATTTTATGTTTGTAATATGTGAAGTGTACAGTATACTGTATATAGTTTATTCTAGGCAAATGCTTTCTATTTTCTAACCATCAGGTACTTAAAGAAGACAATGAGGATGTATTAGGAGATGAAAACAGATGGTGAGGCGACGGACAACATTGATAGTTGTAAACCGGAGGCAATAAACAGTGGTGCCATTATACACACAGTAGCTTTAGGTCCCAATGCAGTTACAGCACTGGAGGAAATTACAAAAAGTACTGGTAAGAAAAAAAAAATATATATATATATATATATATATATGTCTATTATAAGTAAATAAGCATTAATAAGTATCTTATTACAGATTAGTATGTAATGCAAAATTGTTCCATGATTAAAATAGGGGGGATATTTTTCTATACCGGGGATAATTTCAACTCCAACCAGTTAATAGATGCGTTTGCGTCGCTTACATTATCAACTGGAGATTACACAAAAGAACCAGTTCAGGTTTGGCAAGTGATCGCTCATTGCCCATGATACAATTATTACTTTAAGAGTGTCATCGATATTGAGTATTTTAACTTTTTTTTATTATTTTTTTTTTTATCATTCTTTAGCTAGAGAGTGTTGGAAAAACAACATCAGACTGGTTCAATGGGACAGTATCAGTGGATCAGACTGTTGGTAACAAAACCAGCTTTGTAATAATCTATGAAAAAAGTGTTCCTATCATTTCCATACAGTCACCAAGTGGCTCAATCTACAGTGAGACACATATGAGTCATGAAGGATCTCTGAAAACAGTCACCTTAAAACTTCCAGGAACTGCTGAGGTATGACAACTTTTATGAACCAGATATTCATTTTATAGTTCAGACCATAAAAATGTAGGCTAAACATGAACTATTATCATAAAATAAAAGACATCTGGGCCAAGAGTTTTAGATAAACGTTATCAAAATATGTTTAACAACAACTTCAGACCAGGGTGGGAATTATGTTATTTTAGGGGCAAGGCCATTTGGCCTCCACCTTTTCTTTTTTTTTAGGGGCACCAAGGCCATATGACAGGGCACAAAGGCCATTGAGTACAATTCGATGGTTTTCCCATTCAGATTGATACCATAACATCCTAATTTGGAATAAGACATGGATTATGACTTTAAAAAAAATAAAAAAAAATTAATGAGAGAGAGAGAGAGAGAGAGAGAGAGAGAGAGAGAGAGAGAGAGAGAGCGCCATTACATCCAGAAGATATACACCCTCACACAACAATAGAAACAACATAAATGCCAATAAAAGCATTCAGAAACAACACAAATGCCAATAAAAGCATTCAAAATATTCATTCAGTCCTCTATATCATGTGAGAATGTGAGTTATTAATTATGATTATCAAAGTTTACATTCAATATAGGCTATAAACAAATTTTGTGTAAACATGTTATAATTTGCCTATACTGTATATATACATATACATATATATATATATATATAACATAAATTGTAAGAATATGACTAATAGTAAAGACTAGTACTAATAAATAAACATTAGGCCTATGCTAAAGTTATTAAATAGCAGTCCCAAACTAGTTTTTGTTAATACAATGTTGGTATGAGCCACTACAGTCATTTAAAAATATAAAAAATAGTGGCATTTTGGGGTTAATATGGAAAGGACAGTTACCATGGTGAATACACAATATTAACAATAACTGTTAATGAAACATGGAAACTGCTCCTGGTGAATAGAATAGAATGAAAATCATACCTGCATTACTTTTATTTCGTGTAATTTACAACGTAACGGCGTTGCATGCTCGTAGTTTCTTTTGCACTTGATCAGTGAGGCGATACAGCGCGCGCGCCGCCGCATTTGCCCGTGCAATTGAAGAGTGTGCGCTACGAGAACAGGATAACGGCTGACAGGACAAGAAAGTCAGTTTTTCTGAGGTGAAAAACTTTATCTCAGCGTACACTTATGTCACTGCCTGGTAGTTCCTATTGTGCTGGGTTTTCTGAAGTAGTCATGATTCGCCTCTCATAACATAACATGCTCTAAACACGCACGCAGAGTGGAAAAGGAGGCGCGGGGAGCAAGGATCACAGCGCAAATTTGAACTATATCGATATGCGATATGGTCTAATTCCATATCGCATTTCAAAAATATATCGATATATTTTTTATATCGATATATCGCCCAGCCCTACACTGCACCTGCGCGAATCCACGAACTAATTGAAGTTCAGAGACTACTTGGGTGGCTCGCTGTAATTCAAAGCAAGCCCACTATGCCGCACTGGCGCTTTATACATGGAACTTGGACAGGGCCAGGGCACACAGGCCACTGTGGCCGTACGAGGATTTTTTTTTTCACGGGGCATGTAGGGCAACGGCGGCCATGGCAGCGTGGCCGCGGTATAATTCCCACCCTGCTTCAGACTAAGACAGAGTTTATTAAATATGGTCAACAACAACTTTGGATTTTGGACACGATTTGGCTGTCTGAGACAAATTTTGCAAATCCTAAAAGATTCCTCTGATCAGGCTAAAAGTCTTTAATTGTTAGTTTAACATGTTCACCGACAGCCGATTAATGACAGTTGCGATCAAGTTTGACCTCCGACGTAATTCTGGCAGTGTCAGAAGATTTGACTCACAGTCCAGCAGTGTGACTTCTTTTACGACGACCGTCAAATTGTCTTAGTTTTTCAAGCCATAATTTCAATCCTGCGTGTAATGCAGCCCACTGTCACCAAACATGTCATTGATTAATGATGTAAAACTCCGGACAAGTTTTCCTGTGTGCGTCTCTTTTTAACACATTTTGACTGTCGTAGTCTGACATTAATGAAAACTGAGATCTTACAGTGTGACATCGATTACAGTGATGATCATGTTCGTACTGTCTGACAAGCAACAATCGTAAAGGACTATTATAAATTGTAGCCTACAGTGTGCACCCGGCTTAACTGTGCGTTCACACCGGACGCGAATAGCGCGTCAAATTCGTGCCTGCCTCGTCTAGTTATACGCTTGACCACTTTGGGCCCTATTTTAACGATCTGAAACGCAAGTGTCAAGCGCAAAGCGCAAGTAACTTTGTGGGCGGGTCTTGGGCGCTGTTGCTATTTTCCCGGCGGGATAAATGCCTCTTGCGCCCGGCGCAAATCTAAAAGGGTTTGGTCTGAAGTAGCTTCATTATTCATAGGTGTGGTTTGGGCGTAACGTGAAATAAACCAATCAGAGCGACATTTCACATTCCCTTTAAGAGCAGGCGCGCTTGTTCTAAAGCGGATTCCTATTATAACGGTGGATTTGCCAGGCGCGCGCCAGGAGCGGTTCACAGCCAAGGGGAGCAACGTTCTCGTCAGGGACATTGGTGATGGAGAAAACCACCCAAATTAACTTCGGTTAAACAGGCGTATGATAATTTGGGTAAATGTGTAAGCTAGATGTATGCTTTTATAATAAATTGTCTGTCTATCTATCTATCTATCTATCTATCTATCTATCTATCTATCTATCTATCTATCTATCTATCGTAATAATGTATGATTTGCAAAAATGAAAACTGCTGCTTCTGTGTAGATGAGAGAATCAAAGTGCGCGTTGTGCACACGCTACATTGATTATGGCCAAGCATGCACCCTTAAAATAGCATATGAATAACATGCGCAACGCGCCACTGACTTTAAACAATTTTTTCCTGGTTAGTGGCGCAATTGTTTTCTAAACCTGCAAAATAGCATGAAGGAACGTTTGCGCCGGAACACGCCTCCTCTTTGCGCTGAACCGCCCTGGGGAGCGCAAGTGTATTTCCTAACTTACCGACGTGCGTCTGTGGAGGGAAAAGTCCGCTTTGCGCGGGTGCAAAATAGGAATGATACATGCGTCGGTGTACAAAGTCAATTGCGCTGGGTGCAAGATAGGGCCCTTTGTGTTAATTCACGAGTTCACACTTACAAATGATCAGAGAATAAATAGTTATGCGTATTTGGCGTGCTGTCCGGGGGGAGGGCTCCGAGCTCGGAAATTGGGCCCGAACCCAGAGTACTCCCCCCGTATCTCTTGGTTAGGAAGATAACCAGGTAAGTGTGAGGAGATGGGGTGGTGGAGGGATGCTGAAAACTGTCAAGGATAATGGGTGAGTCGACTGTGAGTATTTATAGGCCTTTAATCATGCTGATTGAGTGGACCTGTTGATTACTGATTGCTGACAGCTGGTTGGAATGACTTGATTGTTTGATCATTAGAACGTGTTCCTCCCGAACTTTGTTAATAAAACATCATTTCGCGCGTCAAGAGCGAAATTGACGCGCGTAAAAACAAAAGTTTGAAGCGAAATTTACGCGCGTCAGAGGCAAAAGTTTCGAAACCCGTTGGCGGGTATTTTGTAAGATGTCTGATGTTGATCGATCATTTATCGAGAGAATCACCGCTCTGTATTTGCTCTGGAGAGCAGAACAGCGGCGTAGGGATCATCGTCGCCGTATTTGGGTCCACCAGACCCTTCGGAGGCGAACCCAGTTTGGTGAGTTTCACCATTTGCTCCAGGAGCTGTGCCTGGATGACGGCCGCTATCAGCGGTGCTTCCGCCTGTCCCGCGCCCAGTTTGATGACCTGTTGTCCCGCATCGGAGCGAGGATCACCCTCGCCCACATAATCTGTAATTATTATTATTATTTTTGTATTGATGATAAATGGAGCCCTCCTCCAAAAGTAATTAACCTGTCCTGTGATTTTTTCCTGTCCAGACACGAACTATGTTCTGAAACACTAAAATTGGTTGTCTTTACATTAGAATAATAATGTTTCATATAATCTGGATTTAGATATGGAATAAATAGCATTCAATACAAAATGAATATGTCTCATAATTGAAATCAAGTTTTTATGTGATAAAAGATTTACTTTGTTTTTACTTCACCACGTGACAACAGCAAGCAGGCTCCTGATTGGTTAACGCGGCGCGAATGGATGCAGAAGTTCAGATTTTTCAACTCGGGCGGCAGACGCGAATTCGCGTCAAACGCGTGAATACACAAAAAGCACAACATAATAATCATTCGCGCTTAACACGCCAGATGCTCAATTCGCGCCATTCGCGCGAACTTGACGCGCGAATGAGGCGTATTCGCGTAGCAGGAATTTTTTACGCGCGTGCATTGACTTAAAGCAGTGCTCAGTAGTTTCGGGATTTCTTTGCTGTATTCTCGCTTTTTGCTCGCAGGTTTCTCTCTAGAGCTCCCCCTACAGCTTCGGAATAGATATTTGACAACACTGTTGTAAAAACTCGTTGGCGATTCTTAGACACCAGAGGCTAGTAGATCAACAACATCAAAGCAGATGGGACATTCTTTAAAACGTCTTCTTCATTTGGGTTCAAACAGCGTTAAGGAGCGCCATAATGAAATGCATTTTAGCAGATTTCTTTTGGCCGTAAAGCAATTGTTTACATCGCGAGACCTGATATCACGCGATACTTCCTGGCGCGGCGGCCGGCGGCCCGCCGGCTCAAAGTTGCAAGTGCGTATTTTCCGCTCACGGGCACCAGGGGGGTGCGAAACGACCACCATTCAACCCGAAATAAGTAATATAACCATTCCAATGACTCCGAAGCTGTTCAGTTAAGGTAAAAAAGTTACTTAGAGCACCTTTAACATTGAAATCACTTGCGCCTGACGCGCTATTCGCGTCCGGTGTGAACGCACCATGAGTTTATCAAATATGTTCTACAACAACTTCAAACTAAGACTGATGATTCAGCTAATACACTTACAGCAAACCCTTATTTTTCTGCTTTTACTATCCATGTATTTGCCAGACTGGGGACTGGAAGTACAGCATCCAAAGTCCAACACTTCAGTCTCTGACTATAACAGTAACAAGTCAAGCGGCGCATGCTAATGTTCCCCCTATCATAGTCAAAGCCCGCATGAACCAGCAGTTCAGTGACGGCACTAAACCCATGATAGTGTTTGCTGAGGTCAGTCAGAATTACAAGCCTGTAATAAAGGCTGATGTGTGGGCTACGCTGGAGTCCCAATCTGGGTCCGTACAAACACTACAACTCCTGGACAATGGAGCAGGTAAATTACCCATCATTTTTGTTTCAAGTGTGCACTCAACTTAAAATATAAATAAATAAGGTACATTTCCAAATTATATAACTCAGAGATCCATCTTTTTCAGGAGCTGATGCTTTTCAAAATGATGGCATCTATTCCAGATATTTCACAAAGTTCAATGATGGGAGAAGCAGCTTGAAAGTGAGAGTGAAGAATCAAGATGGACAAGCCAGATTTACTTTCCAAAAAAGGGGTGGTGCCCCATACGTACCTGGATACGTGGTAAACGGTAAACCTTTGGTCATTTTGAAAATACATTTAAACTTGGATCACATCTGAAAAAAACATTTGCATTCAGACCAACAGCACAATCGCGAGTGTGATATTATTGTTATACAGCAGTTCAATAAATATTTTTACATTTAATTTTTGCCAGCAACAATAGTTCCAAATGAAGCTAAAGCAGAATTGTTTGTAAAGTCACTTGTTTCGCTTCTGAATAAATTGTTTTTTGAACGAGTGAATTCTAATCGACCGAACGTGCCCTGTGAAGTGTATTTCACAGGGTAAACCACCATCTTAAGTGAGACTCCATTCCAAAGGTACACTCCATGATCAGTTAGAAGGGCACTGCAAATGGCATCTACGGATTATAAGGGTTACACCGATACAATACTTTACAGGAAGTGAAAAACAAAATTGTCTCCACCAGTTATTGCGCATCTCTCCAGCACTTTAAAGTTTGTATAAAATAAAAAAAATAAAGGCCTGGTTTCACAGACAGGGTTTAGATAAAGCCAGGATTAGGCTTTAGTTCAATAAGGGCATTTATAGCTTTTATAAATGTGCCTTAAAAACAAAACAAAAAAACATTACTGGTGTGCATGAGACAAAGCAATGGCACTGACGTATTTTAAGAGATGTCAAGTTGCTTTCAGTTAAAACATCTCAAATATGCATTTTAGTCTGGGACTAGCTTAAAGGAACACACCGACTTTTTGGGACTTTAGCTTATTCACCGTATCCCCCAGAGTTAGATAAGTATTGTATAGATTTGTATTTGTACATGCTGTGACTATACAAATCACAACATGTAAATAGGAAAATGTTGGTGTTATTTTGTCACTTATTGGGAGCAGTATGCTAGCTGGAGCCGTTTACCTCCAGTCTTTGTGCTAAGCTAGGCCAGCGGTGGGTGCGTCAGACAGAGTTATGGCACGCACGGAGATGAAAAGGGTATGTATGGACTTATCTAACTCTGGGGGATCCGGTGAATAAGCTAGAGTCCCAAAACGTCGGCGTGTTCCTTTAAGCCTTGTCTGTGAAACTGGGGGGAAAAGAAGTTGAGGATCTTATTGTTTTTAATTAATCCAATGTGTGTTTTGTAAACAGCCTTTCTCGGGTATAAAGTGTGCAAGACACAAAAATCACAATGCAACTTCCATGATTACTATCAATAAGATAAGACATATCCATGAAACCAAATTACATTATTTTATATATTAAACATTGCAACATATATTTTTCACATTCAAATATGACAATTTATAATCATTAAATTAATAATACATTTTTACAAATACATACGGATGTATTATATACACATGTAGGCTATGTTACAAAAACATATGGTAATTTATATTATAATTATTTACAGAAGTATTACTTGGCCATCATATCTCAAACTGTTTGATGACGTTGCATTTAGTCAAGTGAAGTGATCTTCAACAGGTATCCTGTGCTCAGTGAATAGAGATAAGTGGACACTGTGTAGGGACCTTGATTTTTGGAATGTAGCTTGACTCAAAGTTTAGTTCCTCAGTGAATGATTGTTTGGAACAAATCATTTAAGATGATGATTCAATTACTCACTTGTAAAAAATACTTGTATCTATGTAACCGGCAGAAATTAGTGTCAATGAATCCATGCACAAATTGGAACTAAGAATATAAATGTCAATATAGTTAGCTATACAGCTGCTTGAAGAAAAACTTCAGAATCAAGCAGATTCAGGTGGTTTCTCTAATTTCAGGTGTGGTGGAGCTGAACCCTCAAAAGCCTCCAGTTTCTGAGGAACCACTTGAGGTCGGAAGCTTTACCAGAACAGCCACTGGAGAGAGATTTACGGTGGATTTAATGGGCTCAACTCCACCAAATTTCCCTCCTAACAGAATCACAGATCTGAGTGCTGAGATCCAGGACGACTCTGTGCTTCTCAGCTGGACGGCTCCTGGTGAGGACCTCAACCAAGGGACAGGTAAAGCACACAATTACTATACCAGAATTTAAATACAAGGTTTTGAACATCTTCACTGACAACATAAAATAGTAGTCTCAAATTTTGATCATGAAATAATATAAATTTTATTGTCTTCATGGCATGTTTCTTTCCTTTAAGCGAAATCCTATGAGATCAGGTGGAGCTATGACCTTCAAATGCTTCGAGAAAGCTTCAGCATTGGTCATGTATTCAACACAACTGCCGTCTCACCGCACGAGGCTGGATCAGTTGAACAGCATTCATTCAATTTCAGTTTCACAATCCACAATGGCACAACAATGTTCTTTGCAGTTCAGTCTGAAGATGAAGAAAAAGCTAAATCTCAAACCTCCAACATTGCTCAAGCTTCAAAGATCCTCCCTGATCCAAAACCCCAACCTGATCCAGAACCCCAACCTGATCCAGAACCCCAACCTGATCCAAAACCCCAAGGAATATCAAACCCAGGCATGAATTTGACAGTTCTTGTCATTTCTTTGTGTGTGGTAACTATGGTCATATGTTTTGTTGTTGCTGTAACCACATGGGCAGTGAGACGCAGAAAACGCCTTGGTTAAAGCATTATCTGGAATTAACAATCTGATGCACACAATCAAATCAATCCTTATGTGTATATTGAATATTTCTTACAATAATCATCTCTATCAAACAGACTTTCTGACTTTCTGAATATTTTTGCATACATGTATTGCTCTCATTCAGAATTCTCATTTATAGTTGATTCTCAATCGATTTATCTTACTCTGAAATGTGAGCACCTTTAAATACAAATGAACAAAAACATTTAATAAAAGGCTTGTATTAAACTTTCATCATGATGATTTAAAGCACATTTTTAGTTGATTCATTCTTTGAATTTTAAATGGCGACCTATTATGCTATTTTTCAAAGTGGCCTCTACTAGACTAGGTTGTCATGCTTAAATTCTCAAAAAACACTTAATTTTTCCACATTATTTGACATTTTTGCAGCACCTCTCTTCCCAGACTGTCAGTAAGGCTCAGTTTAGTTCCTGTCTCTATGAAGCCCCTCCTTTTGAAAACAGACTCTGTGCGTGATCCAATATGGTGGCTCCCGGCTGCTAGACTGCAACACTGTAAACAGCTCCAAGATTAAGTTTTCAGATATCATTTTCTCTCTCTTTTCACTCACTTTTTTCCCCATTTCACATTTTCGCCCGTTACAAAACTGGACTACAACATTATACAACCTGGATCATTCATTAAAGGTAGACTATCATTCACCAACACATGCAGACTTTTCAACTTAATGTATTACTCTTTAATTCAGACAAACCTCATTGGTTCCTGTGGAAGTTCAAACGTGCTGTATAACACACGAGAATGAACCTCACTGGTTCTTGCACGTCAAGCAAACATGCTTGAGCTTCTGCTTACCACAACTGATGTATGCGTGGATTTATGTTTATATGTGAATTAAAGCCTAATGACATCTCAGACTGTCTGATGGCAGATATGTAAAGATAAGGGTTTTTCCTACTTTTGAGCGATTTGTTACTGTTTTGTACATGTTGTCATATTAATTATAATTCAACTCGATTTTGTTACATCGATCACAATATTATTGTTGATAATTGTTCACAGGGGCACTTATGATTAATTTTGAACTAGGGCAGGGGCTTGAGAAGTTTACCAAGCTGTGAGGACTTACGCTTCTGAGAACCCTGGAAATGTGAAAAGAGTCCATTCAAAATCTAGACCATTTTTTGGAGGGTTGGTGCAATGTTTGAATTTATGACTGAATGGCAAGAAGAAGAAAAAAATGCAATATTTTATTATGTCCCTTGTAACACGATATCACAATGAAGCAGTATCTATTGAGATTATCAGAAAGAGCTTTATTGCCAAACATGTTTGCACACACAAGGACCGAACCAGCTTGAAGCGCGAGAACAACCTCATTGGTTCTTGCTGAAGCTCAAATGTGCTGCGTAACACGAGAATGAACCTCATTGGTTCTTACGGAAGCTCAAACGTGCTGCGTAACACGAGAATGAACCTCATTGGTTCTCACACATCAAGCAAACATGCTTGAGCTTATGTTTACCACAACTGTTGATGAAAGTTTAAATGTGAATAAAATCCTAAATTCAATCTGTTCATCATAAGTGATTGTGTATCTTCAGAAAATTTGGACTAAACCGCTCAATTCATATGAATTAGTTTTATGATCTCTTTATGAATTTTCGTAGCTGTCAATGGAGGGACAGAAATCTCTCCGATTTTAATAAAAACATCTTACTTTGTTTTCTGAAGATGAATGAAAGACTTATGGGTTTGGAACGACATGAGGGTATGTCATGGAACGACAATTAATGACAGAATTTTCATTTTTGGGTGAACTAACCCTTTCAGTACTGAGTATGTATGCTGTGCACTAGGGGCGTCCCTAGTCCCTTTTTAGGAGGCCTTCTTCAACCCACCTAAAAAATTGTGATTAGCTCCGTAATCTGTTCACAAGTTCGTGATCACCTCAGTCCCCTTTATTCTGCGGCTCCTCCCTGTCTTTTAGTCAGTGTGTCAGCATATGTTCTTCAGTCTGCAGCGGCAGCAGATGACAAGGTGTGTACTTTTATTGATAGATTATCATGGCACCTACATCTCTGCAGTTTTTTGTCATAAATATAGTTTACATAATGTGATGCTGGAGCAATATAAAAAAAATTAAATAAAATAAAATAATAAAAAAAAAGTTTCCCATCCACTGTAAAGTTTTCGCTGTGTTCACACCCCTCATCACACTACAGTTGTAAATGTAACATGAAGACACTTTAGACAAGTTTTTTTTTTTTTTTTGAAATTAACATTTTTAAATTAAAACGTGTTGTTGTGGATGTGGCATTAGATTATCGTGCACAGACATTATTAAAGACAGTCACACTGTAAATCTGAACAACATTTGTGAATCTAAGCTGATTTGACAAAAGATTTCAAGACAGTAAGACAATAAATCAGGAAAAATTTTTTTTACAGTGCAGTGACAGACAGAACTCAGTCAATGCAGTGATTTAAACTGCTTATCAGAGTGAATGACAGAGACAGAAAAACATCATGTGGAGTTATTTTGTGACCCAGAAGCTGATTGTGACATACATTTATTAAGAGTATTTGTGGTTTTTGATGTCACTTTGAATTACAGAAGTTAAGTGACAAATTGATAGGTTAATGTGCCACTATTTATTTATTTTTTAATTTTTTAAATCAGCTTTACAATCACAGGAATGAATTACATTTTAAATTATATTCAAATAGAAAACAGCTATTTTAAATTATAATAATATTTCACAATATTATAGTTTTTTTGTCTTCTTTTGTTGTCTGTGTGAAAGTAGTACTGTAGGTGCTTTCCTGTTCTATAACAGTCATGTAAAGTTAAATAAGCAGCTATTGATATCTGATGGATAACATGCTGCCCCATGGCACTGTAATAAATGTGTTGTTTATTGATATGACCCAGTCCCTTTATCATTCAGTTCATTCCAGTAAATGACATTCCATCTGTGATCAGGCCCTTCATGTGATCAGGCCCTTCATGTGATCAGGCCCTTCAAGTTAATCTTTGATTTGACATTGTTCAAAACGGGGGTTCAGGAGTTGCTGTTCATCTAAACTCTACAGCTATGGACTCAAGAACGGTGTTTGTCCTATTATGGACGTTGCTGTCATCCACCTCCACTGGAATCAAACTAGATGTAGATGGTGGTTATGTTGACATTACCATTGCAATTGGTTCAAAAGTACCACAGGACAACACGCTCATTGATAAAATCAAGGTGAATGTGCTTATTTTTGTCTATTTAACAAACTTTATGTGCATTCATTGTTTTAGAGGATTTTGTGAAAGATGTTATAGAAGATTCTGTGTTTTAATTTTTTTAATCTTAGAAATATACAGTATATAATCACAATTTGTTGACAGTATTTGTGAATGCACAAATTAAATAATAATTACTTTTGAATAAATACACTGAGCAGAGTGTTTTTCTCATTTCACTTTCCTTCTGACAGGACATGGTCACTGAAGGGTCGCTTCATCTTCATCAAGCATTGGATAAAAAGGTCTATTTTAAAGATGTTACAATACTGGTTCCACCTCACTGGAAGAGTAAGGAGTTTACCAGAGCAAGAACAGAGTCCTTTGAAAAGGTACAGAGAATTATGGCATTATATCTTGCAAAATATTAATGTCCATTCATTTCATTCACATATGATATTGCTGACACGATCTCTATGTCAAACACAGGCCAAAATAAAAATCGACAACGCTGATTCAACTGAGCCATATACTCATCAGTATGGTGAATGTGGAATAGAGGGAGAGTACATTCTTTTCACTCCAAACTTCCTGCTAAACGACACTGTCATTCAGGTTTACGGATCAAGAGGTGAACATTGTCTATCCTCCTTCTACATTTATACGTTTATAGTCAAATAAGACTATATTTGTTACGTTTGGCATGTTTGAGTTTAATTTGAGTTGGACTTTAAGTTGGTTTTGCACTGTTTTCTGTTGTTTATGGTGTTTTTGTCATTGCCTCAACTAACCGTAACAATATTAATATGGTAGTCTGTTTGTTTTACTAGCAGTTTGTTTGTTTGTTTGCAGGAAGGGTCTTTGTGCATGAATGGGCTCATCTGAGATGGGGCGTGTTTGATGAATACAGTGAAACAAAGCCATTCTACTACTCAAATGGCCGTATTGAAGCTACAAGGTCATAAACTGTTAATTAAAAGATGGAATATTTTTTTAAATGTCCTTGGAAATTACAATCACTATTGATTTCTTGCTTATTTTTAGGTGTAGCAAAAGCATTGAAGGACAGTATTATGAACGTACTGCTGATGGATCTCTTCAAGCGTGTCGCATTGATCCACAAACTTCCCTACCTGATGTGAATTGCACGTTTTTTCCAAACAAAAATCAAAACACAGACAGCTCCATAATGTACCTACCAAGCCTGGATTCTGTAAGTACAGATTTTCCACACATTCCAGTAAATTATTTTAGTAACTAATTAAACTTACAGCGTACAGTACATGAGTTCTGTCCTGTTTTCTTCTGTTTGCCAAGTCATTTGGACGTTACATCCCACAATTATTATCTACATCTACATTTCAATTTGCAACATCTGCTTGACAACATTTGCAAAATATTAAGTTTGAATTACAAGAAGCTAATATACTTTTTTAGTTTGTTAGACATTACAATGAGATATAAAGTTGAAATTCAGTGGCCTGAAGACACAAAGATAATTATAGAGCCTCGAAAGAGACCTTTGCAAAAAATAAAAATATACATACTTTCTGGGCTGTATATGGGCCGATGGGCTGATACAGTAAAAGGTGCTCAAAATGTGTCTTTCGTTAGGGCAGTGCGTCATATTTCAAGGCCTTATGTCCACTTTAAGGAATTTAACTCTGTAGCGGCAGAGAAACCACAGAAATTGTAACACGTGAGCAAAAATAAATAAATAAAAATGTCCCGTGTGCATGCAAAAGTTTCTTGTGAGCACGTGAAAGTCTGTATATTAGGGTCTCCATAGAAAAAGAAAAAAAAACGAGACATCTTATGTTTGGTGACATTATTATTATTATTTTTTTTTTTTAGGTGATCACATTTTGTCAAGCAAACGATCACAATTATGAAGCCCACAACCTGCAAAATGACAAATGTGGCAAACCGGTGTGGACCGTAATATTTGAGGATTCTGTGGATAAAGACGCACTTCATTCTCTAGAACCAATGCAGTTTTCTCCACCAGCACCAACTTTCAAAATTGTGCAACGATTGCAACGGGTTGTTTGTCTCATTCTTGATATCTCAGGAAGCATGACCACAGTATGCAAACATTAAAAAAAAACTGAACTTCATTTGAAACAAGAGTGTCTGCATTATTTTATCCTTTACACACTTGAGTACCATACCAATGAAATGAGTTCCGTTTTCTAGGGCTCCAGAATCCTACGACAGCAGCAGGCTGCCACATATTTCCTGCAGAACATCATTGATGATCAAGCCAGTGTTGGAATTGTAACCTTTAGTACTGATGCTAATACTGAGAGCCCCTTGACTACTATTGACGACTCCACACGAGAGAATCTCATCAAATCGTTGCCGGACCAATCAGACCTTGGATCAACAAACATGTGTAAAGGCCTCAATCTGGGCTTAGAGGTGCTATATTAATTGTTAATTTTATGTTTGTAATATATGAAGTGTATATATATATATATGTGTGTGTGTGTGTGTGTGTGTGTGTGTATATAGTGACGAATGCTCTCTATTTTCTAAACATCAGGTACTTACAGAAGACAATATGGATGCATTAGGAGATGAAATCATTTTTCTGACAGACGGTGAGGCGACGGACGACATTGATGGTTGTAGTCCAATGGCAATAAACAGTGGTGCCATTATACACACATTAGCTTTAGGTCCCAGTGCAGCTAAAGCACTGAGGGAAATGGCGGAACGCACTGGTAAGTAAAAAAATAAATGAATAAGTATCTGTATCTGAGTAAATGATAATACTAATATTGAGTACAAAAAAGAGTAAATGATAGTGCCAATTTAGTATGTAATGCAAAATTGTTCCATGATGAAAATAGGGGGAAAATTTATCGTATCCACTGATGACATCACCTCCAACCAGTTAATGGATGCGTTTGCTTCGCTTACATTATCAACTGGAGATTACACAAAAGAACCAGTTCAGGTTTGCCAAGTGATCGCTCATTGATGAAATTATTACTTTAAGAGTGTCATTGATATTGAGTTTTTTTAATGTTTTTTTTTATTTATTTTTTCATTTATATCCTTTAGCTAGAAAGTGTTGGAGAAAAAACATCAGACTGGTTCAATGGGACAGTAACAGTGGATCAGACTGTTGGTAACAAAACCAACTTTGTAATAATCTATGAAAAAGATGTTCCAAGCATTTCCATACAGTCACCAAGTGGCTCAATCTACAGTCAGACACAAATGAGTCATGATATGTCTCTGAAAACATTCACCTTAAAAGTTCCAGGAACTGCTGAGGTATGACAACTTTTATGAATCAGTTATTTAAGTTTATAGTTCAGACCATAAACATGTAGGCTAAACATGAACTATTATAATACAATAAAAAGACATCTGGGCCAAGAGTTTTAGATAAACATTATCAAAATATGTTCAACAACAACTTCAGACTAAGATGATTCAGCTAATACACTTACAGCAAACCCTTATTTTTCTGCTTTTACTATCCATGTATTTGCCAGACTGGGGACTGGAAGTACAGCATCCAAAATCCATCACTTCAGTCTCTGACTATAACAGTAACGAGTCAAGCGGCGCGTGCTGATGTTCCCCCTATCATAGTCAAAGCCCGCATGAACCAGCAGTTCAGTGACGGCACTAAACCCATGATAGTGTTTGCTGAGGTCAGTCAGAATTACAAGCCTGTAATAAAGGCTGAAGTGTGGGCTACGCTGGAGTCTGAATCTGGGTCTGCACAAACATTACAACTCCTGGACAATGGAGCAGGTAAATTACCCATAATTCTTGTTCCAAGTGTGGACTCAACTTAAAAATATAAATAAATAAGGTACATTTCCAAATTATAACTCTCTTTCAGGGGCTGATGCTTTTCAAAATGATGGCATCTATTCCAGATATTTCACAAAGTTCGAAAAAGGGAGAAGCAGCTTGAAAGTAAGAGTGAAGAATCAAGATGGACAAGCCAGATTTACAAACAAAAAAAAGAGTGGTGCCCCATACGTACCTGGATATGTGGTAAACGGTAAACCCTTGGTCGTTTTGAAAATACATTTAAACTTGATCACATCTGAAAAGAAAAACTTACATTTAGACCAACAGCACAATCGCGAGTCTGATGTTATACAGTTCAATAAAAACTTGAGTAACTTGAGTTTTAGACACAATACTGCTAGTTACGTTCTATTTTTTCTAGCAACTATAGTTGCAACTAAAGCCAAAGCAGAATTGTTTGTAAAGTAACTTCTTAATGAATCAGTTTTTGAACAAGTGAATTCTGATCGACTAATCCAACATCTTAAGTGAGACTCAGTTCAAAGGGCACTGCAAATGGCATTAGGGATTATAAAGGTTACACCGATACAATACTTCACAGGAAGTGGAAAACAAAATGTGCCCACCAGTTATTGCGCATCACTCCAACACTTTAAAGTTTTTATAAAATAAAAAATAAAGGCCCGGTTTCACAGACAGGGCTTAGATTAAGCCAGGATTAGGCTTTAGTTCAATTAGGGCATTTAAAGGTGCTCTAAGTGATGCCGGGAGTGTTGACATTCGAATTGTTGTCAAACAAAACGGAGGCTAGCTAGACCCTCCCTCCTCCTCAACCCGTCTCCTCCCTCCTCCCCTCCCTTCCGGCATAAAGGAAAGTCAAAGTAGTCACTAAAAACAAAGTTAAGTTTTACTGATACTTCATTCAATGTGTAATGTCACCAAGTTAGATAAATGCTTTTATATATTGCAGAACAGAATGCAGAAAAAGAGAAACATTGTCTTAAAATCGTTTCGCCACCTGAGGTTATAACTATAACTATAGCTCACATATACAAGGACGCAATAATAGCAAGATAACGTTAGCTTCGCGTTTCCCAGTGAGCATAAACAACTGCAGCGGCGTAAACAAATTTTGTCAAAGTTGTCAATAGCCTATAAATGAACATTCAAATCCATAACAAACTGTGGGTGAAAACAATCATTCACACAAATTGTCGCCCTACTGTGAATTTGCTTGACCATTTACAATAGAGATTGATCGCTAGCTGAAACATATATGTTGTATTCACCAAAGCTAACACTGACTGCATAGTTCTAGCTAATTACATCCTTGTGTTGGTTTGGCGAACATGAACGTCAATTTAGAAAGAAAAATGGATTTACCTTTTCTGCAAAAACAGAGCAACTGAATGTTGGATTGGAAGCCCTTCTGCCGGTGGAGTTCTCGCCATATTTCAAGGGTTTTTCCGATAATAATAATAATAATAATTAATAATTCGTTACATTTATATAGCGCTTTTTCTGAGACCTCAAAGCGCTTTACATACTGTAGATGGGGGAATCTCCTCAACCACCACCAATGTGCAGCATCCACTTGGATGATGCGACGGCAGCCATATTGCGCCAGAACGCCCACCACACACCAGCTTACTGGTGGAGAGGAGACAGTGATGAAGCCAATCAGTATATGAGGATGATTAGGAGGCCATGATGGACAGAGGCCAAGGGGCAAATTTGGCCAGGATGCCGGGGTTACACCCCTACTCTTTTTCGAAGGACATCCTGGGATTTTTAATGACCACAGAGAGTCAGGACCTCGGTTTAACGTCTCATCCGAAGGACGGTGCTCTTTTTGGCAGTATAGTGTCCCCATCACTACACTGGGGTGTTAGGACCCACACAGACCACAGGTTGAGCACCCCCTGCTGGCCTCACTAACACCTCTGCCAGCAGCAACCTGTTTTTTTCTCAGGAGGTCTCCCATCCAGGTACTAACCAGGCTCAGCCCTGCTTAGCTTCAGTGGGCAACCGGTCTTGGGCTACAGGGTGATATGGCTGCTGGCTGCACGATGTAAATTCGTGACTTCGCGCGTTCCTTATCCTTGTCCCTCTTCTTTACAATTTGTTCATCGGAACGTCGTCTCTTTGGTCGTGTGTCGGCCATAATTCAAACTTCCCTCTTCATGCTTCTCTCTCCTCCACACACCCCCTTCATGTGCACGCGCACTAACCCCCAAACCACACCCCTCAAATACTTCTTGTCGGTGATTGGCTGGAGCACTGTTTGTTGCCGTTTGTGGAGCCTGTGGTGTCTAGAGAGACCGCGTTTTTTTACAGTGTGTTCAGGGGACAGGCAGCTAGCGGATAGTGAGGAGATGTTTGCTGTATGTGACAAAAAATGTTTTGGCCTAAAAAACGCGTGACATCACTTAGAGCACCTTTAAGTAGCTTTTATAAATGTGCCTTTGAAAAAAATATTACGTGCACCTTGAGACAAAACAATTTCAGCTATTTTACGATTTGTCAGTGCAAGTTGCTTTCCGTTAAAACAGCTCAAACATGCATTCTATCTGGGACTAGCTTAAGCCTTGTCTGTGAAACCGGGGGAAAAAGAAGTTGAGCCTCTTATTGTTTTTAATTAATCCAATGTGTGTTTTGTACGCAGCTGTTTGTGGGTATAAAGTGTGCAAGACACAAAAATCATAATGCAACTATCTTGATTACGATCAAATAATATCATAGACATATCCATACAACCAAATTACATTATTTTCATATTAAACACCACAACAGATATTTATCACATTCAAATATGACAATTTATATTCATTAAATTAATAATAGATTTTTATAAATACACCTGGATATTGTAGGCTATATTACTGGAATATAGGGTCAGGGTGAATTTAAAGTGAGTTTAATAAAAGGAATAAACATAATAACAAATCAAACATGGAGAACAGAGAACCAAGGAACCAGAGAATGAGTGCACCAAACATACATCCGTGTAGGACAAGACTTGACAAGGAACACAAGAAAAACTAGGGTTTAAATACACACGGGGTAATGGGCAAACAAGACACACCTGAAAAAAAAAAAAAAACTAATCAACAAGAAAACTACAAAGGACTATAAAAAATGGTGCAGAAAACAAAATAACATAAAAGTCCACACAAGACCATGGGAAAACAGGCTGGGATCATGACAATTACACAAATGTATGGTTATTTATATTATAATTATTTACAGAAGTATTATTGGGCCATCAAATCTCAAAATGTATTGAAATGTTTGATGACATTGCATTTAGTCAAGTGAAATAATCTTCAACAGGTATCCTGTGCTCAGTGAATATGGAGAGCAAAGGGACTATTGGCGCTTTTCCACTGCATAGTACGGCTCGGTTCGGCTCGGTACGGTTCGACTCAGCGCGGAACGGTTCGGCTCGCTTCGCTTTTCCACTGCGTGGTACGACTCGGCTCGGTACGGCACGGTTCGGTTCGCTTTAGCTCGGTTGCTTTTCCACTGCAGTTAGTACCGCTTCAAAGTGGGTGGGACTGATCGTTATAGTTGCCGTCTCTACTGCCATGACATCATCATATTAAATGCGAATTTTTCATTCCGTGTTTCCCCATCCACTCCTCGGCAACCAACGAGAGGAGCGTCTGCACCTCGTCCACTGACCACGATTCAGCCATTTCTTTTTTTTAAAGTTTATACTCTCTTTTTTGAAGCAAATACTTTAAAAACAGGTGCTAAAGCGTTGGCTGTTGTCTACTGACTATTTAAATCTAGCGGGTTTAGTGTCTCGTGTCGTAAATACAATGACGCTGGTAGTGATGATTCTGTCTGACCAATCAGTGATCTGCAGTGTTTTCACGTCACATTTTAGTATCGGTACGGTACGCTTGGAACCTCAACAGAGGTGGTACCATTTAAAGCGAGCCGAAGCGAGCCGTACCGTACCGTACCATGCAGTGGAAATGCGCCATAAGTGAGCCGAACCGAGCCGTACCGTACCATGCAGTGGAAAAGCGCCAAAGCGTGCCGTACCGAACCGAGCCGTACCGTACCATGCAGTGAAAAAGCGCCATATGTAGGGACCCTGATAATTGGAATGCAGTTTGACTCAAAGTTTAGTTCCTGAGTGAATGATTGTTTTGAACAAATCATTTTAGGTAAAGATTCAGTTACACACTCGTTCAGAAACTTGTAACCTGCAGAAAGAGTCCATAAATTCATGCACAAACTGAAACTAACAACATAAATGTCATTATATTTAACTACACAGCTGCTTGAAGAAAAACTTCAGACAGAATCAAGCAGATTCAGGTGGTTCCTCTAATTTCAGGTGTGGTGGAGCTGAACCCTCCAAAGCCTCCAGTTTCTGAGGAATCACTTGAGGTCGGAAGCTTTACTAGAACAGCCACTGGAGAGAGTTTTGAGGTGACGCTTACAGGCTCAACTCCACCAAACTTCCCACCTAACAAAATCACAGATCTGAGTGCTGAGATCCAGGACAACTCTGTGCTTCTCAGCTGGACGGCTCCTGGTGAGGACCTCGACCAAGGGACAGGTAAAGCACACAATTACTATACCAGAATTTAAATACAAGGTTTTTAATTTCTTCACTGACAACATAAATAGAAGTTTCAAATTTTTATCATGAAATAATGTAAATTTTATTCTCTTCATGGCATGTTTCTTTCCTTTAAGCGAAATCCTATGAGATCAGGTGGAGCTATGACCTTCAAATGCTTCGAGAAAGCTTCAGCAATGGTCATGCAGTCAACACAACTTCCGTCTCACCGCACGAGGCTGGATCAGTTGAACAGCATTCATTCAATTTCAGTTTCACAATCCACAATGGCACCACAATGTTCTTTGCAGTTCAGTCTGAAGATGAAGAAAAAGCGAAATCTGAAACCTCCAACATTGCTCAAGCTTCAAAGATCCTCCCTGATCCAAAACCCCAACCTGATCCAGAACCCCAACCTGATCCAGAACCCCAACCTGATCCAAAACCCCAAGGAATATCAAACCCAGGCATGAATTTGACAGTTCTTGTCATTTCTTTGTGTGTGGTAACTATGGTCATATGTTTTGTTGTTGCTGTAACCACATGGGCAGTGAGACGCAGAAAACGCCTTGGTTAAAGCATTATCTGGAATTAACAATCTGATACAAACAATCAAAATCAATCCTTATGAGTAAATTGAACATAACCATGCATCCAACTACTTAAGAATATTTCTTAAAATAATCATCTCTATCAAACAGACTTTCTAACTTTCTGAATATTTTGGCAAGTACATGTATAATAATTGGTCTCATTTAGAATTCTCATTTATAGTTGATTCTCAATCGATTTATCTTACTCTGAAATGTGAGCACCTTTAAATACAAATGAACAAAAACATTTCTGTACAATAAAAGGCTTGTATTAAACTTGTCATGATGATTTAAAACACATTTTTAGTTAATTAATTCTTTGAATTTTAAATGGCAACCTATTATGCTATTTTTCAAAGTAGGCTCTACTAGACTAGGTTGTCATGCTTAAATTCTCAAAAAACACTTTATTTTTCCACATTATTTGACATTTTTGCAGCACCTCTCTTCCCAGACTGTCAGTAACGCTCAGTTTAGTTCCTGTCTCTATGAAGCCCCTTATGAAGCTCACTTTTGAGCGATTTGTTACTGTTTTGTACATGTTGTCATATCAATTATAATTCAAATTGATTTTGTTATATTGATCACAATATTATTGTTGATAATTGTTGACAGGGACAATTTTGATTAATTTTGAACTAGGGCAGGGGCTTTAGAAGTTTACCAAGCTGTAATGACTTACGCTTCTGAGAACCCTGGAAATGTGAAAAGAGTCCATTCAAAATCTAGACCATTTTTTGGAGGGTTGGTGCAATGTTTTAATTTATGACTGACTGGCAAGAAAAAAAATTATGCAATATTTTATTGTGTCCCTTGTAACACGACAATATCACAATGAAGCAGTATCTATTGAGACTATCAGAAAGAGCTTTATTGCCACCAGAGCATGTGAGCGGAGTGGAGCGGAGAGAATCTCCGCTCATCGCTCACGGAACTGTTCACCCCTCCGCTCCCCCGCTCTAAGCTACATCAGGCCGCTCCGCTCATTATCGCTCAGCGCTCAACGAGGTTTGTTTCGCGCTCCACTCAAATCGCCCCCCGCTCGCTCCGAAAAAGGAAAAAAAATCTACATGTATATCACTTTTAGCTTAGACCACAGCCTTACCTCCTAAACGACTAATGAGCAACAACAACATTTTTCAAATTGAAATGTTTTATTTCAAATTACAGGCCTATGTAAGAAGTAATATAGCCTAAACAAAAAGTCCTGTAAAATTAAACGAATAAATGGGCCTAATAATATAAATAAAAATTATATAAACAAAAATATACATAGGCCTATACATTTTTTAAAAGTAAATTAACTACAAGGCCAGAATTTTGATAAGTGAACTTTTGCGCAACGCGCACGATAAAAATTTTAATTGGCTTCCATACACAGAAACTGCTGTAAAATTAAACGAATAAATGGGCCTAATAATATAAATATTATTACGGACGACACAAATTCGGCTAAATAAAACGAACCATTAGGTCTACTTGAATGAAAAAACGAATTTGTTTGAATATTACGCTATATTTAATTTACACTTTGTTACAAGTTACCGTATTCAATTTGCTAACCTTTTGTTGCGTGTTCGCGTAGGTCACGTTCATGTTTTCGAGAGATGTGTCTTTTGAGATTCCAAAATGAATCTTTGCTGACTGAAACGATGTCTCCACATTCGTTTTCTTGTACCACATTATCATTGTTAGTTAGTTTTATATTAATAGTAACCTACACCTGTATGACTTCTCATTTTCCTTTTTGAAGTAGCCTACTTTTTGAACTCCATTATTGAGCCGAGTTTTGACTGAAAATAGTCTACTGTTGATGACTGTGCAAGACAGATGGATCCTGGTTTAGGTTTGACTGAGCATGCTTCAGACTCGTGGTGTGAACTGAGCGAAATTGGAGCGAAATTGGAGCGGGAAAAAAGGCGACGCTCCGTCCTTTTAAAAATGCCGCTCTGCGCTCTGTCCAAGATCCGCCCGCTCCCACTCCACTCCGCTCACATGCTCTGATTGCCACACATGTTTGCACACACAAGGAATTCTTTTATTTTTTTGGTGACAGAAGAAGCTTCCAGTACACAGAGACAACAACAGTACAGAGATAGTATACAGAATAAGAAGAAGTAGGGTATTTTCAAATAAATATAAGTGATATTGCATATTGTTGTCATTGCACAGTGGGGAGAGCATTTACTGTTCATGAGGCAGATTGCCTGGGGGAAGAAACTTTTCTTGTGCCTGGCTGTTCTGGTCTTTGCTGTAGTGCCAGACAGCAAAAGTTCAAGAGAAGGTGGTTTGGATGTGAGGGATCCAGAGTGATTTTCTGAACCCTTTTTCTCACTCTGGACGTATATAGTTGTTGGCGGGTGTACAGTTCTCTAGGGTTTATAGAATACTACTTTGCTTCCTGAGAAGTTGTTATAATCCTTGAGGCCGATACATTTATTTTTAAAAGCATCATTATATTTGCATCATCAGTCCATAAGCAGGGGCATGACTTGAGCTAATAATAGTCCCATGTTTTGTTTTTGTTTGTTTTCAATGGTATTTTGTCATTTTTGAAAGTCTAGTGGCAATTGGGATGATTTAATGTGCAATCTAGAGTACACACATTACCTGTTGAGCTTGTATTTTAAAGCAGAACAACTTAATTATGAACTTTGAGCATTCGCATCATTTCCCCACTTTAATACTTGACAATAATGACAAGGTAAAAAAAATTAAAAATAATAATAGATGTAGAAAGTTAATTTTATAATTGTTTTCAAGTGTCTAGTTGAGTTTTTACTTAACACACACTCATTTAACCTGTTTCCTGTTTAACAGGAAACCTTATTTCCTGTTTTCTATGCACTCTTTTGAGCCCATATTGAAGGGGTGGATTCTTGAATCCACTGCTGCTTCATATCCTTTTGAGTGGTTTGTAATCAAGTTATTAATCAATATTTATCCTTCCAAATATTAAACGATTTGAATGAAGCTTATGAGATTTAAGTAGAATTACGTCTGTTCACTCTCTCCTTGTTTTTGAGAGAAGCACCCACCCAAAACGTCTAGCTGACAATGAAAGCCGGTCGCTGGAGTCACTCAGGCATGTCTCGTATGGGACCAGTTCAAAGTCAAAGCATTAACTTTACTTTTCATCTTCAGTCACTATAGAGAATAAATTATTCTCAAATGTAATTTGAGAATAATGACAAATATTGTCTGAACCTCTTACTAAGAGAAAGTACATCTTATCAGTATGTTTTGGGAACATTCCCTGATCAGAGCTAGAGCTCGACCAGCTCCAACCTTGAAGAAGCTGTGTGTGTGTGTGTGTGTGTGTGTGTGTGTGTGTGTGTGTGTGTGTGTGTGTGTGTGTGTGTTAGTACCCTTTGTTACCTGACGTTCGTGAGGTGAGCAACTGGCACCCAGGGCAGATGAAATTACCACCTGATAGACAAACTGTCTAGAAACTAAGATTCGTGACCTCGGTCACTTTGTGCCTAAACCGGGATCCTGGTTGTCATCCTGATAATCAATGGAAATATGCTTCTGAATTGTGTGTGAAAATTTTGTACGTTACCTATGCCTTAAACAGTCAAAATCATTCAATTATTCATGTGATGGTTGTTTAGTGACCTTATGTGTACCATAAAGGCCTCATTATACTTCTGCGTCGGACCTACGCCGGAGCCTATACGCCGTAGGCAACGTGTTGGTTTTAATTTATACTTCTGCGTTGTTGTCCGCGTTGACGCGCACCTAGGGAGCATGTGAAACCCCGAGGGAGGGGTTCTGGCAGACCAATCACAGCACTTGCGTCCGCGTAGAATTGACGAAACAAACTATTCTTCTGTAAAATATTATTTAATTGATTGCATCTCTGACTCCAGGGGCCCTATTTTAACGATCTAAAACGCAAGTGTCAAGCGCAAAGCGCAAGTAACTTTGTGGGCGGGTCTTGGGCGCTGTTGCTATTTTCCCAGCGGGATAAATGACTCTTGCGCCCGGCGCAAATC
Organism: Leuciscus idus; assembly: GCA_021554675.1. Classification (NCBI taxonomy): domain Eukaryota; kingdom Metazoa; phylum Chordata; class Actinopteri; order Cypriniformes; family Leuciscidae; genus Leuciscus; species Leuciscus idus. The sequence continues at coordinate 13,943,348 of CM038630.1, forward strand.
TAAAAGGGGTTGGTCTGAAGTAGCTTCATTATTCATAGGTGTGGTTTGGGCGTAACGTGAAATAAACCAATCAGGGCGTCATCTAACAATCCCTTTAAGAGCAGACGCGCTTGTTCTAAAGCGGATTCCTATTATAACGGCGGATTTGCCAGGCGCGCGCCGGCAGCGGTTCACAGTCAAGGAGAGCAACGTTCTCGTCAGGGCCGTAAAACACAGAGAAGTGACATTGGGGATGGAGAAACACACCCAAATTAACTTCGGTTAAACAGGCGTATGATAATTTGGGTAAATGTGTAAGCTAGATGTATGCTTTTATAATAAATTGTCTATCTATCTATCTATCTATCTATCTATCTATCTATCTATCTATCTATCTATCTATCGTAATAATGTATGATTTGCAAAAATGAAAACTGCTGCTTAGATGAGAGAATCAAAGTGTATGCGCGTTGTGCACACGCTACATTGATTATGGCCAAGCATGCGCCCTTAAAATAGCATAATGAACAACGTGCAACGCGCCACTGACTTTAGACTAGGTTGTTTCTGGTTAGTGGCGCAATTGTTTTATGGAACAGCAAAATAGCAAAAGGGATTGTTTGCGCCGGAACACACCTCCTTTTTTGCGCTGAACCTCCCAGGGAGCACAAGTTCATTCCCTAGTTTAGCGACGTGCTTCTGTGGAGGGAAAAGCGCGCTTTGCGCGGGTGCAAAATAGGAATGATACATGCGTCGGTGTACAAAGTCAATTGCGCAGGGTGCAAGATAGGGCCCCAGGTCTTCATTCATCATATCTGGTCCCTTAACTGTAAATTTCCCTACAGTATCAATGCACTACAACATTATATTGCACCAAGTAAACTAATTAAGAGTCAGCCAACATTTTACAAATGTACCAGCCTTGAGAGCAAATTTAGTATATGAAGTATATCCATATGTTTTAAATGGGCCATGATGTTGGCAGAATAGTCACACCCCTGCATGACACTGAAGCACACACCCACTTATCTCTGATCAGCATTAAGATCATTTGTGAAATTGTTCAAAACGGGGTTTCAGGAGTTGCTGTTCATCTAAACTCTACAGCTATGCACTCAAGAACGGTGTTTGTCTTATTATGGACGTTGCTGTCATCCACCTCCACTGGAATCAAACTAGATGGAAATGGTTATGTTGACATTACCATTGCGATCAGTTCAAGAGTACCACAGGATAACACGCTCATTGATAAAATCAAGGTGAATATATAGTTTTTTTGTCTATTTAACAAAGAATGCATTCATGGTTTTAGTGCCTTTAGTGAAAGATAATATTGTTTGCAGTTTTTAAAGAAACATTTAGAAAGAAATATATAATCAAGCTTCATTAACAGTATTTGAATAAACAAATTAACGTATAATTACTTTTTATAAATACTGTACACACATTTTGAGTTTTTCTCGTTTTTCCTTCTGACAGGACATGGTCACTGAAGGGTCGCTTCATCTTCATCAAGCATTGGATAAAAAGGTCTATTTCAAAGAAGCTACAATACTAGTTCCACCCCACTGGAATAGTAAGGAGTTTACCAGAGCAAGAACAGAGTCCTATGAAAAGGCACAGAAAATTATGCCATTTTTATTTCGTGTCAAATATGAATCAATTCGATCATATCATTAACATACTGCTGACGCAATTTCTATGTGAAATGCAGGCAAAAATAATAACTGACAATGCTAAATATGGTGATGAACCCTATACTCATCAGTATGGTGAATGTGGAGCTGAGGGTCAGTACATTCATTTCACCCCAAACTTTCTCAGAGACGACACACTCATTAAGTCTTATGGGTCAAGAGGTGAATGTCATTTGTTATCCTTCAACATTTATCCAGGTTAATGCAGTAATCTGTTTGTTGTATTAACAAGAATGTTTGTTTGTTTGTTTGCAGGAAGGGTTTTGGTTCATGAATGGGCTCATCTGAGATGGGGCGTGTTTGGTGAATACAGTGAAACAAAGCCATTCTACTACTCAAATGGCCGTATTGAAGCTACAAGGTCATAAAACTTTAACAAAAAGAAAGTATATTATTAAAATCTCCTCAGAAATTATTTCAACCATTGATTTCCTGCTTATCTTTAGGTGTAGCAACAACATTGAAGGTCAGTTGTATGATGAATCACTTCAACCGTGCCACACTGATCCACAAACTTTACTACCGACTAAGGGGTGCAAGTTTTTTCCTAACAAATATAAAAAAAAAATTCTGTACAGATTTGACATGTTTCCAGACATGCTAAATTTATCTTTGGTCATTTGCAGTGCATTGCATGCAAACATATGGAATGAAGTAATTATTCAAAATATTTGGTTTCAGGTGATCTCATTTTGTCGTGAAAACGAGCAAAATTATGAAGCCCCAAACTTGCAAAATAAAAAATGTGGCAACAAAGTAACAATAGTTATATATTACTCAGTAGAGAATAGGAACACTATATATATATATATATATATATATATATATATATATATATATATATATATATATATTAACATATCTATTATGATTTACTGTATGTCTGATATATCAGTTAAGATTTATCTTTTTTAACCTTTTTTTAATCATGAAGTGTTTCACCACCTTCCACTTGACAAGTCATGTTTGATGTCATTGAGAGCTGCTCAATATATTTCCTGAGATCCTGTGAGAGAGCTAATAAGACATCATGTAATGTACATTAGATATAAACACATCACTATGCCTTACAGCATCTTAACACTGTCATGTCTGAGGAGCTCTATGGGTTTGTAGGAATTTTCCTGTATGGCTTTATGGATGGGCTGATTGTGGCATTTGAAAAATCATAAGGGACCTTTGGGTTCAGTCATGGCATTGTTTATGAGGTTTTATAGTGTCATTAGATCTCATTGTGATCATTCAACTGTTATCGTGCTTTCTTTTTGTGGTAATTATATGGCAACTATTCAGTCATATAGTTATATATGCAATGATGCTGTACAAGGAAAAATCATAGTCTAAATTAAAATGCAACTACTGGAAAATGGAAATAGATTTTCAGCCATTAAGTCATTAGACACAATAAACCTCATGGTAGTATAACACAAGTTATGTAAAGGAAACATGATGAAGTCAGTGTGCACCATGGGCCTCATTTATAAAACGTGTACTATGAGTGCGTGTACGCTAAAATCCAAGCCAACGTTCATATTTATAAAATCAGTCTTAACGTGCAAATGTACTTAGTGTAACCAGTCCTACTCCCCTCTAGAGCGCCTCTAGAAGCCAGGGGAGTGGGGTTTACACACACGCAGCTCTTACTGGCCTGTTACACTCACCCTACAGTTTTTTGTGTGTACGGTCGGTCTCTGAATCACACGTACGCACATTTGAGAAAAGATCAAATGTAGGACGGTTTCTACACAAAGTTTTATAAATGAGGCCCCTTATGTCCAAAATATTTAAAATCACAGATAACTATTATAGTATTATTATATACTTTCATGCCATATGTATCAAATTGTTATATGAATACATTTAACTTCTTATTATATATAGCCTATATTTCATTTACATGTATATATGTTTTTGAAAGAAGTCTCTTATGCTCACCAAGGCTGCATTTATACAAAACTACAGTAATATTGTTAAATATTATCACAACTTAAAATAACCGTATTCTATTTTACTATATATATTTTCAGTCACATAATCCTTCAGAAATCATTCTAATAAGCTAATTTGCTGCTCAAGAACCATTTCTTATTATCAATGTTGAAAACAGTTGTAGTTTAACATTTTTCAAGGATTCTTTAAAGAATACTGAGGTTTTAAAGAACAGCATTTATTTGAAATATATTCATGGATTTCATCAGGTCCCTTTCCACAGGTGTATTAATCAAGCACAATGCAGTCTGCATTCATAATCTAGGTGCTTGATTTTATACACCTGTGGAAAGGGACCTGATGAAACCCATGAATATATATATATATATACGGTATGTAAAGTTAATTCTTACAGTGAAGAAGTTTCTGTCACTTTTCAAACTATTAAGCCACATTCAACTTGATGCTAACTCATTTCTGATGCTGTTGAGCCATAATTACTGAACAAAGTTTAAGAAACGTTGCAAGAGGGTTAAACTGATAAGGGCCTATTCTATTGCCACACTTTTTGTGGCAATCACAAAGCACGGAAGCATAACACGACTACTTCTAAACCTATTATTGTGATTTTTTTCTTGCCCGTCGTCACATCTTGGCTTTTCTCACACTATAGGAACAAAACTTTTAAATCTATGATTTTTTTTTATCAATATGTTTGTGGTCTCTTACATTTTGAAAATCTGATAAGATTTTAAAAGTCTTTTAGTGTGGGCCAGCCTTAAGCTGGGACTCCAGAGATTTATAGCGCACAAATACAACATTTAGAATATAAGTTTTCTGAGATTTAGAAAACAATCTAAGCTATAAATAAAGTCTTGTTTTACAGACAAGAAAACCCCCAAAACAAGATAAACAAGATATCTAGATAAACAGTTAAAACAAGATATTATACACTTTTAAATCTTCTGAACCAAATTTGCTCGATCCTGCTCTTGAGATCTACTTATTGTCTCTGGGTTCTCGGTTCTCTGTTGTGTTAGCAATGTAACAACTCACCCTGTTCACATATGCATAGCCCTTTGGAATGATGTGTGTCTGGAAGAATGTGGATTTGCCCGCTGCAAAAAAAAAAAAAACCAAAAAACAAGGGTTATCAATAAAAATTGGTCATCTGTAAGGAGTAAGAAGAAAAAACAAACACTGAAAAAAGGCTCACATCCAGGGAATCCCACTGCTACAATGACTTCCTGTTTGGTAGATGTGAGGGATGTATCAGGAGGATCGTAAAGACGCATTTTGGAGTCTAATTTCCTCTGGACAATGATACAAAAAAACACAAAACATTATTACAGATATTTAGTACAGTAATGTCCAAAAAGTTTGGGTTTTTAAATATTTTTAAAACGGATGTGTTAAAAACAACACAACCTGTGTTATATCTTAACACACCTGTGTGTCTAGTTAAGGACAACACATTTTGTGTTACTTTTAACTCAACCAGTGTGTTATTGTTCTTAACACAGGGAGTGTGTTAAAATAATTAACACGCTAATCAGTGGCGTATCCAGGACATTTTTACTGGGGTGGCCAAGATGGGACACAAAACTAGAGTGGGGTGGCCATATATACTATAAAGTAATGTTATGTAAACCTTTAAACTCTTATATGTAAGGTGGGAGGAGTTGGATCTAGATTAGAGGAAATAGAGGATTTTAATAATAGTAACAAAGTGCAAACTTTATTTTTAAATAATGGTACTATTTCATAAAATGTAAGATATAGTCACAGGCCTATTTAGGAAATGTGTTTACTATAGTCTGTTATTAATTGCCATAGTGGGGGATATTATTTACTCAATTAACTTGGCCATTAACTTGTCCGAAAATGCATTTGTGTTTATCTGCAAAAAGGTTTACATACACTAGATTGCAGCCTAGGCTACTGTTAATGTAAATATAATGTTAGTGGTTTGTTTTTAAAGTCTACATTAGAGACCTGCGCGGGACGGATTTCTCACTTAATAATTCCTAAAAAGCTGACATCTCAGTTCATCGCCATCTCACAAATCTCTGTTATTATTATCAATGAAACTGGCAGCATAATTAATCTTTCATATTATCTACACTTTGTTTGATATAATAGATGATTTGCCAGTATGCAGAATTCAGCACTGAACAAAAAGTCCATTTTGAGTGGTGAGGGGATTCTATCTTAAATGCATCTGATTGGCCATTGCGTTCAAGAAATCATCTGTGATTGGTTACATTGTTCAACGCTGCAAACATGTTATAAATAGAGACTCTGGCCTGTAAATAGTTTCTATTTTGTTTTAGTTGTTCTTGTTGCTTTTGTGCAACAGATGAATGACAATTTATTCGTTTTTATTTGTTCAATTTATAGATAATTCTATTTTGCGGGAGTCCCGCGGGAGAATCGACACACGAGTGCATTACCGCCCGCGCCCGCACTCGGCCATCAGATCTATATTCCCGTGCCGCACTCTGTTGCGTTGGGTCCCGACCATACCTCTCAATCGACTGATTCCAGCGTTTTTATCGTTGTTGTATTGTTGCAATTGTGTGACCGTCCTCTTGTTTCACGGACCAGCAGCAGCAGGTGCACCGTGCAGCGCGCGTGCTCTTATCTCATGGGTCATCTGACCTGCATGGCCAAACGTCCGCTGAGCAGAAATCAGCTCTCACAGTCTCAGTACGACCGTTACTGTGTTAGTTAAAAATGTGAAACTGGCCCTAAATCAGTTGATCAGCTGTCATCACTGATTGACAACATTTCTCGTTTCTTGTGTTGACGAACTTGACCTACCTATCAGATCTGGGGTGGCCGCAGGGGTGGCCAATGAGCTTTCAGGGGTGGCCCCGGCCACCCCCTAGAATCGCCATTGACGCTAATGTGTCATAAATCACACAATTTGTGTCATAGATGTGCTATTTTTGACCAGTTAAAATGAACACAAAACAAAAAAAAAGCATTTTAAGAAATATATTTATTAAGTCTTAACTGCTACATTTTCACAAAGTCAGCATTCACATGTCATTTGAATTTCATAAAGACATTTTTAAACAATTTTATATCTTGGATTTACAAAAAGGTTTTCTTTGGAAATCATGTGAAGAGGTTTTACATCAGTAGCATTTCTCAAATGAATCACTTTGTATTCATTTGTTCTTTGGACTGCATAAGCATTGTGGGTGAAAGTACATTTGTGATATACTCTAAGAAAAACTAAAACAATTTCTTTTTCACATTGTGGAACTATGTGTAAAACTTCACCAAAGAGACGCTCTTCTCTTAAGTCACAGTTTAAAGCAAGTACACAACCAGTTTGAAAAGTCTGACTTAACACACTAACAGAGTGAGAAACATGAACAGTACAATTTGTAATTTTTTAAATGTGAGCCACCACAGTAGTCACGCAATTTACCATCACTTTCGGTTGAATCCAGAGATTTTGCATTTGTTCATTGCCTTGCTTTTTTGCAGTGTCACTTCTGTTTCCAAGGAAGATTTCTGTTGGCTTGATAAAAGTGTTTTTCAGCAAAATACTTGGTCATTTTGTACGGGTATCAACTTCCTCAAACATATTTCGTCCTCTTTCAAAATCTTTCATCAAAGTCTGCAATTCATCATTGGGTATAGAGTAACGATTAAGCAGAGATGTGGTTCTCTCTTGCAAACAGTCCAGGGTTTCACAGAGTAGTTCTTTTGTGCATGTGATGCTTCTTTGCACATCGGTCAGGGAACAATTTGAAGAGGAGTACATTTTTGCAACAAATGCTGCTGCACAGCCTTGGTAGTCAGAAGTGCTGCAACTGGAGCCATCAAAATGAGTCTCTAGAATATCAACAGCAGCAGAGCAAGATGCAGCTGAGAAGTTCTCACTCATGCTAGTGTCAGAGTCTTCAGATGGAATTATCCAGGAGGCTGGAGATGCTGGATCCAGTCTGTAAAAATAAAAGTACATTTTAAAAAAATATATTTTTTGCAACAGGAGTAGCAAAAGTCAGAGCGCTAGGATTTGAACTTGTACTGCCAGATCTGAGAGGTTGTAAGTGCCGACTTGACATTGTGCAGCAAAACTGAAGTAAAGTGTAAAAGTAAATGTCGTAAACATTTGTGTATGTCATTTTCTTTGTGTGAATGTCATTTTACACATTTGTGACTATTAATCTACAACTTCCAATTCAAAACACAGATGTTTTGATCATTGTCTGTGTGTGCAAATTGAAAGATTCAGCTTTTCACATCAGAGCTGTGAGTGTAAATTTCAACTTACAAATACGAATGTTAAAATGACAAGTTCTCACATTCAGATTTTCAACCTCTCGAGTTAAGCTACTGATTTAACTCCATAGTTTTGGATCACTGCATTTAATTTGAGAACGTACATACAGAATGAAACATCCAGCATGATAGAGTAAACAGTCACTACTGTGAGCAGCAAAAACAGCCTCCCCTGGGTCTTAATGCCCATTCGGTAATAAATAAAATAACCTTAAGACACTTGGCCAAAGTGAATTTAAAAATATCTGCAAAAATCTAATATCATAAAAAATTAAAACAGTATAGTTTTATGCAAATCAGAGTCATATAATTTAATAACAAAGATTTAATAACAATCACAAAGTGCTTGTACAGGGGCCCGTTCTTCGTACGTCGCTAACTCAGTTAGCTGGATTTGATTGTTGGCGATTTGGCATGATCTTGGATTGTTTGGTTCTTCGAAGCTCATCCTGGACTTGCTGTCATAGCAACAGGTGCGCAATCTTAAACCTGCTCGGGAGCAGACTTATTTCACGTTAACAGGATTAGACTGCGGCTTCATAAGCGGAGCTGATACGGGAAGTCCAGCGCAGCGCGATAGTGCACTTTCTGAGATATATAGCCTATATTTTTTCTCGTGACTCGTGAGATTGTCGTTTACATTATTAAATTGTTGGAAACGCACATTTATTTTCGACTTGTCAGAGTCGGGCTTTAACTACAGCACAAACTGTTTGCATTGCCCTAAGATTATTTGCGAGTGGCTCTTTCCTTTACACTATTGGAGATGCGGAGAACTTGATGGAAAGTGCTGTCTGTCGTGTCATTCAGAGTTTACCTGGCGCTTTTAGGTTTAAAAAACAGTTTTAGGTTTTTTTGTGGCATTTCCAAGCCACTTAAGACCCAATGTTGTAAAGCAGTTTTTTTTAAAGCAGTTTTTTTTAGGCTATCATAATTTTTTTATGAAGATCATGCAATCATGACCATGCCGATTACAGTACGTTATATGTCACTCAGGCTTCACTAACGTGATTGGTACCATAGACTATAGCTAGACCATAGACTGCCATCAAGGCCTCAATGAAGGGGATTATGTGAACAGAAAGGGGGTTCACAATATAAATGTGCAGCCCAGTTACTATTGTGATTCTTAATATTCCAGGTTAGTAATATTATATCAAATAAAAAAAAGGCAGTTGACTAAAATCTTCCATATCACAAATGTGAAAGCAAAATGGCCAGGATCTGTGCATGACTTAAGAATTTTCAGAGATTCACATTTATGCACATTATTTGAAAGTGGTAAGGAAAGTTCCACAATTAAATATCAAGCTCACTGTATTACATACACTTATGCTGATCCTAACAGAACTGCATTTTTTCATAGGTGATTATGACATGTTCCTGCCTGCAGACAGGTGTTTTATGACCCCATTCCCTGACCCAAACCAGTTACAATGCAGCTCTAGCCAGGACAAGGGCACACAATGAAATGAACTTTGGCTAACTAAAGGGAAGATTTCAGTGTCTGATAAGTCTGAGGGTTGCACACCTGACAGGGCCTGTGACACTGTTGCATGTGCCATATTACACAACATTGCCAAAAAAAAAAAAAAAAACCTTTTCATTAAATGTTTAATAAAAGACAAATATGCTTAGTTCCTTGAGTTTTATTTCAATTGTTCTTTGTAAAGAAAAGCCAGTGGTCAAGTGCCTGCAACATCAGATATTAGACACAATGCCTCATGCAACAAATAAAAAGGAAAAGTTGGCTATACACTGCCCACCTGTAGGCCTATGTCTCCTCTGTCTGTGCAGACTCTTCTGTAGGCCTTTCTGTAGATGTGGAATCCTGCAACTTATATTGCAGCCATAAAGCATACAAGTATAAATTAAGTAAAGTTATTTATGCACTTGCAGGTAGGCTAGTTCCTCCATATGACAGTTATCTGAGAGGGTTTATTCACTGTCCAGTGCAATGGAAACAAATGGACATTACAAAGTCTAATACTTTCTTTCCTTTGGAAAGTTAGAAAATGTCCAATTACTGCACATATTTCAGCCACCACTTTCTTGGGAACAGATACAAGTGTTGGTGTATTATGTAAAAGTGCACAAAAGAGGAAAACACGTCATTACAATGAACTACACTCGGGAAAAATGTGATCAATAACTCATGGCAAAATATTTTTACATTAACATAAGTTTATCAGTTTTCACTTTCACAAGTCAAAGCAATTAATCATTACTCAATATTTAACAGTTGAAATGACTATACAGCCTTAATTTAATGCAGCAAATAAAAAAATAAAAAATAAATTAGCCTTTTTCTTGATTGCTTTTATAAACAGACAACCATTTATTTAACAGTGCCTTTTATAAAAGAGACTATAATATAGGTTAACTAAAAATTATGTATAATATTTTTGTACTTCACTTTTATTTGTTTCCATGTTCTAGTGTGGTGACTCTGACATTACAATGAACAAAGTAATTATGCAATTAATAAAATACAAATATATAGGCTATTAAGTGATAAAAGACATCTAACATGGCCACTTCTAACGGATTTAAATTGTCTGCTACTTTTTGCCAGCCCTCTCTCCTGGCTTTTGCAGACTTTGAGGTGTTCCCTGGCGTTTTAATTAAACATTAAAATTCCGAATAAACTTCGACTATTAGTTCTTGCTCTGCTGAGGAGAAAAACTGAGCGCGCTCTTTGGCCACGCTGAGCAGCCAATAGCAGCGTTGCTGATCAATGTTTCTACTATCGATACATATCCCCTTTTCAACCAGCGCATGAACGCGCAATTATCTGATTAACTCAATCCAGCTATACTAATCATAACCGGCAGGTGTGTTCGAAGAACCTAATTAGCCAGATCATGATTACCACGATGATATCATCTTGGATGTCTCATTTGATCTCCGATGTTTTAAGCAACGTACGAAGAACGGGCCCCAATTCTTCCACTTTCTCCTTTAGGTTGTGTTAGGTTTACTGTGTCAATAAATTCATTCAAATCAAAGTTAAATTTTAAAATTCGGTGGTAGGCCTACTCTGCAGCACAGGGGAGGAGACATTTGGAAGCATCAATTATTTCTGCTGCACTCTTGAGATGCTGCAATTTTTTTTTTGCATATCTCCTTCTCCTAAGTAGTACAGCCACTAGTGTTTTCGGAGTGTCCTCCATTTGAAGCTGCAAAAGGGCAAACAAAAACACCAATCATAATGTTAAATATACTGATTAAGCATAGTATTCACATTCATAATGTAAAAGAGTAGTTAACAAGCAGTTAGAATGAACAATATCTATTTATTTACGAAAACATCAAGCTAGCATAATAAACTTCCGAGATAAACCAAAAGCAATCTTTTGATCTCCGAAAAAAATATTAAAAGAAGTGTGCTGGTACGCGGTTCCGAATTCCGAATCTGTTTGTCTCGTATTACAATGCACTCTCAATTTTTTTTAAATCTTTTAAGAGAAGTGCCAATCCCGGGGGTGTGCCGTGCGCGAGACCTAGAGCACCCCCGGGATCGGCGCTTCTCTTAAAAGGATGTTGAAAACAACACAACCTCTGTTGAGGACAACACATTTTGTGTTACTTTTAACTCAACAATGTGTTATTCCTGCTAATTTTATGCACACCAATGTGTTATTATTACACAATTTGTGTCAATTACGTACATGAAATGCGCAAACTGTGTTAAAATAGTCAAATTAACACATCCTTTTTGAGATGGAGATCAAGTTCAAATTTTTACCGTTAATGTTACCTTGATAAATCATGTTATTAAAGGCCATTTAACAAAACATCAATACATTCTGTTGTTTAATGAAAGAGAGGCGACAGATAGCAAAGTGCAAGTTAGCAGTCCCACTTTGTCAAACTCATTAACGTTAACAAGCTGCAGCGTTTTATCAGACATCATGCCATTTGCAACAAATCAAACAAAGAAAAACAAAACTCGTTAAAAATTTGTTCTCTCTAGAAAGTGAGGGACAATCCTACCAAAGTAGCCTATATGAGGAGAAATAAAAAATAATTTGTGAAGCACTAGCAGCTAACGTTAACTATCAGATGCGGTTGCTGCCTCAACTGCCTGTTGTTCGCTAACTAAATGCACATTTGACCGTCTAAAAAAATAACAATAATAAAATACATTTGATAATTTATATTTTACAATTTCTAATAAAAAATAAATCCAAATACCTGGCGTGTGCATCCAAGCAGAGCCCGTCTACGGAGAGCCTGCCCACTCCCTAATAAGTCCTATTGTACCGAATTTTGGTTGTAGTTCCAAAAGAGTTCCACTGGGGGGCGCTCGCCATGAGTGCAAAATGAATGGGAGTCAATGGGGCTAGACGGCTAAATTTGTCTCTTTCACCCGATTGCCGTTGAGAAATCTCAGATTTGATTGTAGGTTTTGCAAGTTCAACATGGGTTATAGGTCGAAAGTTGAATGAACGAGTACTTATGTTCTTTCGATTTCTTACAGGTTGAGTTGTTGTTGCCCATAACACGCTAGCATTCTGCTAATGAACGCTGATTGGTCAGTGAAGGACTGATTACGACCAGAGATACAGCTTGATGGCATCGTGGCATCCGAAGCGGGACCAGAAACAAACAAAACAAAAACTCTTCTAGCACGTGTATTTCCCTGTGTCAGCTGTGTTGTCGATGCCTCGAGAGAAAAGAAAGTGCAGAGCGCGAAAGCACCAAAGTGACTGAAGGATCGCCGTAAAGCAGTATCTCTGGTCGTACGATGTGTATGACGTCATTGACACTTTAAAATACTTTTTAAAGCAAATAAGTGACTCAAAAAAATCTAACACCCAGCAATGTGTAATTTCTTTGCATCCCCTTTCGAAAACAACATTCAAATTACTCGACAAAAAATTATATCCTGAGAAAAGTGGATTTTGAGAGCAATATCTCCATAGACCTCCATTCATTCTGCACTCGTCCTGTGAGCGCCCTCATATGGAATCAGAGTGGAACTGCAACCAGTTCAGAAGCCGGAAGTTTACTGAGAGTGAAACTTCTCGCCATATTAGACATTCTCTGATCCAAGTCATCCATCGATGGAAAAAGAGGCGCGAATTTGCTTCTTGGGTCGCTGAGTGACGTTGCAGCATTGTGATTGGATGATAGTTAACACATATTGTGTTGGACACACTGTGTTGTTTCTCTCTCTCTCTCTTTCTTTTTCTTTTTACACATGTTCAACTTAAAATTACACAAAATGTGTTAAAATAGCCATAACACAAAAAATGTGTTATTAATTAACACATCCTTTTTGAGAGTGTAAGAAGTCTCTTATGCTCATTTCTTATTATTAATAATGAAAACAGTTGTGCTGCTTAATATTTTTGTGGAAACCATAAAACATTTTTTTTTTTTTTTTATTCTTTGATGAATGAAAAGAACAGCATTTATTTGAAATATATGTTTTTTGTAACATTATAAATGTATTTAGTGCCAATTTTGATCAATTTCATCCAACTTTACTGAATTAAAGTACTTATTTCTTTAAAAAAAAAAATCTTACTGACCCAAAACTTTTGAATGGCAGTGTGAAGTACCCAACTAAGGTAAAAAACATTAGTAACCATACATGTAAATAACACAATACATAAATAACACAATAGACTGTGGAAAACATGTAAGTGAAATAAAAACATTCAAAAAGACCAATCGTTTGGGTCAAACTCTGGCAAGTTGAACTGAGCGGGTTTCCAGCCCAAGAAGTATTCCTCTGGAGTGTGAAACTGAAGACCAATGTTGAGGGCAAACTGAGGGCACAAGAGATAAGGGATAAAAACCTGTAAAGCTGTATTGTGTCAAAAGCCCACAACATTGTAAAGTTTCCCTTTTTTGTTATACTAAAACGGAGCAAGAAAAACACTACCATGCCCTCTTGTGGCCAAACCAGAGAAAAGCTATTACACGTGATTTACATTTACAGTAATATAATTTATTGTAAAATGTGCACAGTAACTCTTAGTAACAGTAACAAATTCAATCAAATTCGGTTCAAAGGAGCCGTTCTATTGGCTGGTGCCTAGCAAATGAAATGGGACTTCTATTGTACATGATGATGAAACGAAACCCGCGTCCTCGGAACTCTATTAGACTGATATGTATGGGACTGAATTGGGTGTTTTTTTATATTTTTATAACTGTTGGTCCATTAAGCCTCATTAAGGGTTTTCTTGGTTTTCTATGGGAGGAAAATGCTTAACGTACAATTAAACACGTTGCGTTCATATTCTGTGCTCGATTGCTTTTCTGTATGCTTTATTTGTATGGTGTTTACTGAGTTTAATAATATAATTGATTTATTTTAATATCAGTCTTATGCATTAAGCCATGTTAGCGTTTCAGAGCGTCCCCCAGGACTCGGGTTTCGTGACATCATCGCGTACAATAGAAGTCCCATTTCATTGGCTAGGCGCAAACCAATAGAATGGCTCCTTTGAAAGGTTCGGGGTCAGTAATGTAATAAATTAATAATTTTATTTAGCAAGGATGCAATAATTGGTCAAATTGTAAAGACATTTATAATGTTACAAAATATTTCTATTCCAAATAAATGGTGTTTTTTTGTTGTTGTTTTTTACTTTTTTTATTCCTGAAAAAATTGTATCACGGTTTCCACAAAGCTTCCACAACTTTTTCAACATTGATAATAATAAGTAAAAAAAAGTTTCTTGAGCAGCAACTCAGCATATTAGAATGATTTCTGAAGGATCATGTGAAACTGAAGACTGGAGTAATGATGCTGAAAATCATTCAGCTTTGAAAATGGTTCTTTTAAATCTAGTCGGTACGCCTAGTCGGTACGCCTAGTCGGTACGCTTCCCACGTACCGACTAGGGCATGAAAAGTTCAGCAGATTATTTGCGCTAAATGAATGGTTAATGTCATGGTGCAATGAGCAGAAACTGCTCTTTGTAAATAATTGGAATCTGTTTTGGGAGCGTCCTAGGCTTTTCCGTGCTGATGGCTTACACCCAAGCAGATTCGGAGCGGATCTTCTGTCAGATAACATCTCCAAAATGTTAAATACCCTTTGACTAGTAACCAAAAGTCCAAATCATAGTCTCTGCTGCACCAATTCAACTGATATAAATACTAGTGTAGAACATTGCATAGAAACCGTGTCTATTCCTCGTTTAGTGAGATCAAATAATAAATCTAATGCAGGATCTAGGAAAAATCTAATTGTTATTAAAACAGAAAATGTTGCTATTAGTAAACAAAAACTATTTCTAAAGCTAGGTCTTCTAAACATTAGATCACTCACACCTAAGGCAGTTATTGTAAATGAAATAGTCACAGATAATAGCTTCGATGTACTTTGCCTTACTGAAACCTGGCTTAAACCAAATGATTATTTCGGTATTAATGAGTCTACTCCTCCTGGATACTGTTATAAGCATGAGCCCCGTCTGATTGGCCGTGGCGGAGGTGTTGCAACCATTTATAAAGATATTCTAAATGTTACTCAGAAAACGGGTTATAAGTTTATTTCATTTGAAGTACTTGTACTAAATGTTACGCTCTTAGATGTTAGAAAAACATCCCTATTATCTCTAGCCTTGGCTACCGTATATAGACCGCCAGGGCCTTACGCTGATTTCCTAAAAGAGTTTGCAGATTTTCTCTCAGACCTATTAGTCAATGTCGATAAAGCATTAATTGTTGGAGATTTTAACATACACGTAGATAATCCAAATGATGCGTTAGGAGCTGCGTTTACAGATTTATTAAATTCATTTGGGGTCAAGCAAAACGTCAACGGACCAACTCATCGTCTTAATCATACACTCGATTTAATTATATCACATGGAACCGATCCAACCGATATAGATATCATTCCACAAAGTGATGAAGTCACTGATCACTACATGGTAACTTGCATATTACGTACTGCTGTAATATGTCATGCGGCGTCGCGTTATCAACCAGGCAGAACAATCCTCCCATCCACCATAGATAATTTCTCAAATTGCTTATCTAATCTGTCTCAGCTGCTGCCTGAACCCAAACAAACAGATGAACTAGAAGAAATAACTAGCACTATGAGCACCATTCTCTCTAGAACATTGGATGTGGTTGCACCTATTAAATTAAAAAAGGTCAGAGAGAAAAATAAAGCACCATGGTATAACAATACTACGCATGTTTTAAAGAGAGAAACCCGTATTTTAGAGCGTAAATGGAAACAAACTAATTTAGAGGTCTTTAGAATCGCGTGGAAAGACAGTATGTCACGTTATAAAAAGGCCCTAAAAGCTGCCAGGGCTGAGCACCTCCGCAAACTAATAGAAAACAACCAAAACAATCCAAGGTTTCTATTTAACACCGTGGCTAGACTAACAAATAAACAGACGTCACCCGAACAAAATATCCCGTTACAGTTCAGTAGTAATGATTTCATGAACTTCTTCACTGAGAAAATAGAAAGCATCAGAACCACAATTATAAACGTTCAATCTTCAATCGCGCCTTATAATTCAGCTTCAATTATCACCCCGCAAGAACAATTACAGTGCTTTACAATTATAGAACAAAAAGAGTTAAATAAACTTATCACTTCATCTAAAACAACAACATGTTTATTAGATCCTATACCAACTAAACTACTGAAAGAAGTGTTACCTGTAGTGGAAGAGCCTCTCCTCAATATTATTAACTCGTCTTTATCTTTAGGTCATGTTCCAAGAACATTTAAACTGGCAGTTATAAAACCTCTCATTAAGAAACCACAATTAGATCATAATAATCTAGCAAATTATAGACCCATTTCAAATCTTCCATTTATGTCTAAAATATTAGAAAAAGTGGTGTCCGCTCAACTGGGCTCTTTCTTGCAACAAAATGATATCTATGAAAAGTTTCAGTCTGGATTCAGACCGCATCATAGCACTGAAACTGCGCTCGTTAAAATCACAAATGATTTACTTTTAGCTTCTGACCAAGGCTGTATCTCAATACTAGTTTTACTTGATCTTAGTGCTGCGTTCGATACTATAGATCACACAATACTCTTAGATCGACTACAAAATTATACTGGTGTTCAAGGACAAGCACTAAGCTGGTTCAAATCATAGCTATCTGACCGCTACCATTTTGTCTATTTAAATGGAGAAAAATCGATCATAACTCCAGTAAACTATGGAGTGCCGCAGGGATCTGTATTAGGCCCTCTGTTATTTTCAATATATATGATGCCACTAGGAAATATTATAAGGAAACATGGAATTAGTTTCCATTGTTATGCTGATGACACTCAAATATATATTTCATCACGGCCGGATGAAAACGCTACATTTTCCAAATTGACAGAGTGTGTTAAAGATATAAAAGATTGGATGACGTGTAATTTTCTTTTATTAAATCCAGACAAGACAGAGGTAATACTTATCGGTTCAAAAAACCGCCCACAAAACCTCGCACAATACAACTTTAACATCATAGGATGTCCTGTTACTTTATCCTCTACAGTAAAAGACCTGGGTGTTATACTCGATTGCAACCTGTCTTTTGAAAATCATATTTCATATGTTACAAAAACAGCCTTTTTCCACCTTAGAAACATTGCTAAGCTACGTAATATGCTATCAGTTTCTGATGCAGAAAAGTTAGTTCATGCATTCATGACCTCGAGACTGGATTACTGTAATGCTTTATTAGCTGGTTGTCCTGCATCCTCAATAAACAAGCTACAGTTAGTCCAAAATGCCGCCGCTAGAGTTCTTATGAGATCAAGAAAATATGATCATATAACACCGATTTTATCATCACTGCATTGGTTACCTATAAAGTTCCGTATTAATTACAAGGTATTGCTACTGACTTATAAAGCCCTAAACGGCTTAGCTCCAGTCTATTTAACGGATCTTCTATCGCCCTATAATCCATCGCGCTCTTTAAGATCACTAAATTCAAGGCTTTTGGTCATACCTAGGATATCCAGAACCACCAAAGGAGGGAGAGCATTTTCACATTTGGCTCCAAAACTCTGGAATAGTCTTCCTGATACTGTTCGTTGCTCAGACTCGCTCTCCCAGTTTAAAAATAGATTAAAGTCGCATCTCTTCAGCCAGGCATTCATATAATCCTACAGTTCAAACTACAATCCGGCCTCTATCCAATGCCAGAGGAGAACTGGCCCCCGACTGAGCCTGGGTTCTCCCAAGGTTTTTTTTTCTCCATTAAGGCACCTGATGGAGTTTTAGGACACCATTAGGTCACTTGATGGAGTTTTTCGGTTCCTTGCCACTGTTGCCTTTGGCTTGCTCAGTTGGGGATATTTTGGGGATATTTAATTTAATTTTATCAATCAATAAATTCCTCTTGAAACAAACTTTGTTGTATTATTTTAATTTAATACTGTGAAGCTGCTTTGATGCAATCTGTATTGTGAAAAGCGCTATACAAATAAACTTGACTTGACTTGACTTGACTTAAATGATAATAATCATTCACAATATTACTGTTTTGACTGTATTTTTGATCAAATAAATGCAGCCTTGGTGATCATGAGATTTCTTTCATAAACACTAAAATAATTTGTTACATTTATATAGCCTAGCGCTTTTCTGGGTGCTCAAAGCGCTTTACGTAGAATGGGGGAATCTCCTCAACCACCACCATTGTGCAGCACCACCTGGATGATGCGATGGCAACCATATTGCGCCAGAATGCCCACCACACACCAGCTTATTGGTGGAGAGGAGACAGAGTTATGAAGCCAATGAGTATATATGGGGATTCCATGATGATGGACAGAGGCCACTGGGCAAATTTGGCCAGGATGCCAGGGTTACACCCCTACTCTTTTTCAAAGGACAATCTGGGATTTTTAATGATCAGAGAGTCAGGACCTCGGTTTAACCTCTCATCCAAAGGACGGTGCTTTTTGACAGTATAGTGTCCCCATCACTATACCGGGGTGTTAGGACCCACACAGACCACAGTTTTCACAGGAGGTCTCCCATCCAGGTATTGACCAGGCTCAGCCCTGCTTATCTTCAGTGGGCAACCAGTCTTGGGCTACAGGGTGATATGGCTGCTGGTAATAATCTTACAGACCCCAGACTTCTGAACAGTAGTGTATGTAGAAGGGTGAGCATGTCATTAACCTGGATGGGCAACTGAAGTGTCTTTAGAATATCCTCAGCTTTGGACTTGAACACCTCCGGTCTGAGTTTTCCTCGAGATATTCCCATCTGATTGGTGAAAAATACCACCTAAACAGAGCAAAGCAAAGTAAAACCAACTGGACATTTATTGATGCTCTAACTTCCGTTATGAAACATTATCTTATACTGACAACATCAACAAGTGATAGTGGATTAGGAAGCACCTTGTATCCTTTCTTCAAAAGACTGGCCAGTCTGGGCTGAATCTCTGGGAAGAGAATCCTAAACAAGAGTAAAACATCATCAAGTGAGAGACAACAAACAGCTGCAGGGTATAGCAAGTTCTTCAACCAGACTCACTTCCAGTCATCTGGACTTGTGGGAAATACTTTCCCAGACTTTGTAGTGATAATGCAGCCGTCAATGTCAAAACCTGCGACCTGAATCACACACAACAGCATGAAACATTATAGAAGCATAATGGTTTTGATGGTTAAACACTGTGTGCTGAACAAACACAGTGTGCTGAATAAACACTGTGCTATGTGCTGAATAAACACTACATGCTGAATAAACACTACATGCTGAATAAACACTATGTGAAAGTTCATGCCTTACTTTGGAGCTTTCTGGAACCCCTGCTGCAGTGAACAGCATAAGGCTGCCGATTTGTTGCCAGTGACTCTGAGAGCAAGTGGAAGACAGAGCGCTGGGTTTGTTAGTTGGTGAGTCCAGGTTTTTATCACTCTCTCTCTCAGCAAATGCTTGTAACTGCTTAAGCTTTTTCTCAGATGAGGTCTGTTCATCTTCATCATCCTCATCGTCACGCCCTCGTTTCATGCGAGGGACGTCCTTCTCTGGGCTGCGAGGTCGTTTTGTTGCCTGAGAAAAAAGAGCCACGGTTTTATGGGATATTTCATTTGATTTTATGTCATAAAATAACTCTAATAATAATAATAATAATTTAAAAGAAAAAAATGGGTTGAAAGTGTTTGAAAATGTCTGTACCACAGAAATGAAAAATATAAATTTCCCACTAATATAAAATAAAATTTTCTTTTATGAATTTATACACTCCTGCAGACTTGAATTAACTAACCTTTTATCTTTATTAATGTATTCTTCAATATTGTTTCTAAAGCATAAATACAATATTATTATAAACACTTCCAAAAAAATAAATAACTGCAAAAATACAATTAATGACATCTATATAAATTCAGAATGAGGAAATGCATTATAGCCATTCAATTGTGATACAGATTTGCCATGTGCCAACATTTATATTTCCTTCTGTAAAACTATGTTAGATAAAGTTTATCTATTATTATCAAAATATATTTAACTTATTAAAATGCAGCAAAAATACTGTTGTCGAAGAAATGTGCAGAAATGTGTTTACAAGAGCAATTTGGGAGGATGACTGCACAAAAAAAAAAAAACTGAAAAAACTGAAAGAAATAATAATAATTATAATTTATTGGCTTTTTTAAACACTGTCCTTTTAATTTCAACAATGCAATTTGTTGTAGTTTTTTACTTTTTTTTTTTTATCATACTGAGAGATGGAAAATAATATGTTGATAATAGCCACAAAAACATTCCCACAGTAGTTAGGCTACACAAAGCTAGAAGGAAAGTCATTTGAGCTTGCTTGTATCTACAGATAAAAGTGTGTGCAATTTAATATCAAGTTGCAATTTTTACATCTGTAGTCACAATTGGGATTGGATGGGAAGTAAAGTTTCAATTGTGTGTTTATTTCAGATTTGTGTATACTACTGTACATTAAATGTAATTCATAAAAATAAAAAAATAAACATTTACAAAATTACATTTCCATTTGTTTTTAAATAATGAAACTTGATTTTTCTCTCTCTCTCTCTCTCTCTCTCTCTCTCTCTCTCTCTCTCTCTCTCTCTCTCTCTCTCTCTCTCTCTCATTTTCTGTCTTGTGTGTAGGACTGAAAACCAATCGGTATCATTTTTCTGCATGCACTCTCGTTGAACAGACCCAGTGTTCAGACCCTTTAAAACTGTGTGTGTTTTGAATTGACTTACTAAAACAGAACTAATTCAGCATGGCACGTGAAAAGGACTACTACAGTCTCATGTATGGGCTGCAGGAGCTTGATTTCCAAGGAAAAGCAGTGCCCAGTGATCTTGTACTTATAGGTGAACATGCCTTTCCACTTGCCATGAATCCAAGAGGTCAGGTGTTAATGGCTGCATCTCTTTACGGTCAGGGACGTATAGTGGTGTTGGGACATGAGGAATACCTAACACGCTTTCCTGGCCTCATAGAGAATGCTTTAATGTGGCTTATGCCATGTACTGGTGATGCCGGCATTGTAGGAATTCAAAGGAGTTTACGTTCAGTAGTTGAAAACTTGAACTATTGCCCTATCAAGACAGAGCTAGGAGACTTCCGTAATGAATTAGCTATATATATCACAGATGCTTACTGTGTCGAGACCTGTGCAAAGGATCTGGTTGCTTTCCTCAAAGCTGGAGGTGGTTTGATCATTGCTGGCCAAGCATGGAGTTGGTCTCATGATCATCCACAAGAAAACACTTTAAAGAACTTTCCAGGAAACAAGGTGTGCAGTGTTGCAGGAATTTATTTCTCTGAACTCCCAGGAGAAGTTGGCAACTTTCCTGTTCCAAGAAACATCCCTTCTAGTTGGCTTTCTGTATCGTAAGTTCATCACACATTTTTGCTTTTTACCCATTCTTTAAAAAACCATTCACTATTTGTCTTGTCTTTTTTTCAGAATAGGCAAAGACTTCAAAGATGATCTAAAGTTCCTGCTACAAGGTGTGTCCGAGTTTGACACCCAAGGAGGGGCTATAGCATCTGAAGTGATGGTGCATGGACCATTAGCATTCCCCATTGCAGTCACTCCTGCTGGAAAAGCATTCATTGCTGGTGCTTATTATGGACAAGGTCGAGTAATTCTGGTATCCCATGAAGGCTACCTGGGCCGGGACTCTCTGTCCACATTCATGATCAATGCTATCAAGTGGCTTGATGAGGGTCGGAAGGGTGTTATTGGGATCCTACCCAGCCTCAAAGCAGCCCATGGGGTCCTAAGCAAATCAGGTTTAGATTGCCAGTTGACTGGCTTCAAAGAAGATCTAAGCGTCTACGTCTGCACTTCCTACAGTGATGCCCAATGTGCAGAGATCCAAGAATTTGTTGCTGAAGGTGGAGGACTTCTGATTGGGGGTCATGCCTGGTATTGGGCTCAGACCCACTGTGGCTGCAATGTGATGACCGAATACCCAGGAAACCATATTCTTAACAAGATGGGATTGTGTCTCTTAGGCAATACCTTGGGTGGAGGGTTATATAAGGCCCTAGATATAGAGCATAGTTGTAGAGAGGGGTACCACTTTCGTAGAATGCTGCAGCGTTTTGCTGAACATGTAAGCCTGGGGAAAGAATTGACTGCTCATGAACAGGGCTGCTTGAAGCAGCTGGGCAGTGACTGTGCCAGCTACCTTCGTATGTGTTCTCATGACAGTGCCGCCTACACCTCAGTAGTAGCAATTCTTAGTGACATAGTGAAGGAGGTAGGTGTTCCACAGGTGTGCAGTAATTGTCCTGTCGAATGTGCTAAAGACCACCTGATGCTCCAAATTGGATCTGAGGTATACAAAGTGTCACCTAATCCTGATGCCCTTTTTCCATACATCATCAAGGACAGACCCAACTTGCCCACTGTGTCTAATGCAAGAGTTCGGATCAGTGCTAACACTGCGGGTATGAAAGATTTCTTGCCAAATGCAGGAGGAAAAATGTTATTCCTTGTTTAGTTTGACTATTTTAAGCGCTATAAAATGACTTGTTTCAGGTTGTGAAGAATGGATAAGCACAGGCTTATATCTTTCTCATGGTATGAAGACGTACATATCAGTACCTCCAGAGATTGTTGGGAAAAATTGGCAGGTAATCAATAAAGTCTACTCTTATACATGTTTCCAATCAAGGAATGGTGCTGTATGTAATAGCTATATTTGTCATTCTTGATAAAAACCATATTACACATAGGCCTTGGAGAGCATTTTATTAACATGAGGAGATACTCTATGTAGGTGCAGCTTGGTTGCCAGACAGATAACATTGGTGGAGCAAACATCCTGAAACGGGCTCCTGTGGTCCATGAGCGATTCCCTTTGGACACAGGAAAGGTCCAGGTCTGGAATTTGTGGGGAGGGCTCATCTACCTAATAGCACCTCCCCAGAGCAAAGTGGATGGGGTGGAAATTGTCGTGCAGGTCTCAGTACAGGCTCCATACTTCAAATCTGGTAAGAATTCTGAATTAATATTAATTGAGCATCACAGTGAGGTTTCTATTCAGAACATTTAAAGGTGCTCTAAGCGATGTCACGCATTTTTTAGGCCAAAACATTTTTTGTCACATCCAGCAAACATCTCCTCACTATCCGCTAGCTGCCTGTCCCCTGAACACGCTGTAAAAAAACGCGATCTCTGTAGACAGCCCAGGCTCCACAAACGGCAAGAAAAACAATCTGGGCTAACCCGCACCACGAAACATAACAAACTGTTCCAGCCAATAACCAACAAGAAGGATTTGGGGGTGGGGTTTGGGGGGTTAGTGCGCGGATGAGGAGGAGGGAGGGTCTAGCTAGCATCCGTTTTGTTTGACAATACTTTGAACGTCAACAAGAAGTGACGTCACCCAACATCACTTAGATCACCTTAAAAGGTACATGGTAAAACTTGTTCTGTCCCTCAGGAGAGACTAGTGTAGCTGACTGGGTGAGCGGGATCCGTTCGGCACCTGCCCCCTGGGCAGAACTTGAGTTTGAGAACATCATCATCACATTAGAATCAACATTTATAAGGAATCTGGACTGCCCTGATGAGGTGGCTACACTCTGGGATACCATAATGAGAAGCATAACTGACCTGGCAGCAAGGCCTGCCAAGTTGCCCCGCAAGGAGCGATTTGTTGCAGATGTTCAGATCTCTCACGGTCAGTGGTACTATTGCTGGGATGAAAAAAAACATCACTATTACAACAGAATCATGCCATTATTACCTATTATATTCTCACAATTCTGATGATAACACGTCCCCCCTTTCACCCCTTCAGGTTTCATGCATGCTGGATATCCCATCATGATGCAAACCAACTCTGCCCCAGCACTAATAAACGTAAAGGAAGCCTATAAAAGTGGTCTTTGGGGAGCCATTCATGAGTTGGGTCATAACCAGCAGCGTGGAGTTTGGGAGTTCCCTCCACACACCACTGAGTGCACCTGCAACCTGTGGTCCTTGTACGTACATGAGGAAGTTCTGCGATTTAATAGAGCTAATGCTCATCCAGCCATCACTCTAGAAAAGCGTCAGGCTCGTGCCAAGATGTATCACAGTGGCGGAAAGGATTTAAAAAGCTGGAGAATGTGGACGGCACTCGAGACTTATATGCAGGTAAGAACAGACTGTGTATAATGTTTTAACAGTTTGTTTAATCAGTTAAATGCATGTGTTTTTAAAACATTGTTTGATAATGTAAATTTTTTTGGTTACATCATCATTGCCAGTATTGTAATTTTTTAAAGAGAGATTAAAGCAATAATGGATTATTTGTGAGCCCTAGAAATAATAATTCATTATTTTAAGGTTAATTTTTAAAAACAAAACAAAATCTTATGCAGAATAAATAAATTAAAAAACATAATTGTAACTGTTTATGTAATTATTATAAAAATATAGTTATATAAATATAAAACATATATATTTTATACCCATTTTTGTGTGTAATCTTTCTTTTATTTTTTTCAAGCTTCAGGAAAAATTTGGCTGGGATGCTTTTAAGAAAGTTTTTGCTGCCTACCATACTATGAGTGGAGTGCCAAATGACAATGCAGGCAAGATGAATCTGTATGCTGAGACCTTCTCCAAGGTGGTCAACATGAATTTGTCCCCCTTCTTCAAAGCGTGGGGTTGGCCCATCCAGCCCAGCACAGAAGAGAAGATCTCTCATCTCCCTGAGTGGAATGACCATCCAATGAGCCAGTACGCATAAGAACATCTCAGTTTTAATATAATTGAGGGGTTAGATTAAGTATACGAGATGATATATGCTTATCTGGAGATTCATGGACATTACTATATTCATGTCTCTCATTTGAATGAATTGTGTGTAGTGAAGTGTGTAGATGAGCAATTGATTCATATCAATATAAGGCACAAACTTATACATATAATTTAAATATTCTGAATGGCTATTGAGCAAGTGGGCTAAGGTTTTATATCCTGAACATGCATGTTAAAAACACAACATATACACAAATACCAAAAACTACATGTATGTACTACAATTAAAAAACTGTCAGTATGGCATGGCATTTTGTATTGGTGTACTTTCCTTTCTTATGCAAGCAAAATTAATCATACATATTTTAAAAGATACTGAATGGTGCGTAATGTTGATGTGATTTGAAAATACAGAATTAAGCCTTATTGCTAAAGTTTATTTGAAAGTGTTAATCTAAGCTATGCATTGGCCGCTGAACAGCTCATTCACTGGTGCATCAGAGAATGGCTGAAGGAAGTTGACCATCTCATCTAGGCTGTGTTCCACAACAACATTCAGCTCTGTGTTGAGGACAGTGCACCCTGGCCTGGTAGACCTGGAGGATGGCCATAGCATGTAGTGAGGAGGCAACCTGCCCCACAGCTCTATAGTTCTTTGCCACCAGAGTAGAAGAAAACCTACAGGCTTTGGAGGGGGGCTTAGGGTCTCCACGCCAGGTGGAGGTGCTCTGGGGACACAGTAGCATTGCCACAGAATGCTCCACCAGGGGGAGCCCAGCGCACCCTTTGGCCGTGGCCTCATCGAGGGCAGAGAAGGCGGAAGAGGCCGTCAGGTTGTTCCACACCGTCAGCCTCAAATCACCCTCCCTTACGAAAAAAAAGTATACTTCAAGTTTATTTTATGAAGTATACTTGAGTAATGTTCAAGTACATTTTTAAGTATACTTTATGTAGTAAGTATACTAATGTCAATATGTACTAGTAGTAAACTTGTAAGTGTACTATTTTAATACCGCTTGGGACTACATTGGCCCACTTGAAGTATATAAAAGTATATGTTTAAGTGTACTATAAGTGTAACAGTAGTAAACTTTAAGTGCACAACTAGTTCATAATTATGTTTCTCATTTGTACTGCAAGTGAACTTATGAGTATACTAGTAGTTTACTATTTTAATACTTGTAGCAACTTTGAAGTATACTCTCAATAAACTACTAGTTTAGTAGTTTTATACTACAAGTTTTATTTTAATGTACTCTCAGTAAACTACTAGTTTTCTTTAAGTGAACTTAACATTATACTTATAGTTTACTATTTATATACAATTTTTGCAGTTGCAGTAGGCCTATACTACTATGTTCAAATGTTATTTTTTTATACTTGAAAAATACCTTTAACTCTACTTTAATTTTAAAAACATTGTATTAGCTTCATGCATCCTTTTTTATCAACACTTGAATGTCAGTAAGTTTCATAAATATGGAGCTTATAATATGACAAAATGATTTGAATTTGAATTGTGTAAATTTGAATTATTTGCAAGTGTAATCTAACTAAATTGAATTTTAGGTGGTAGTTTAAATAGTTCTGAATTTGATTTTTTTTAAACGAATATTGAACGTTTGAAATTTAACAAATTGAAATGTTTTTATGGCTGAATTTTATAGACATGTATTTTCAAACAGCTAGTTTTTTTGTTCTGAATTCGTATAGTGCAAATATTCAGTTTAAAAAAATACAGATTCAAGTTTTCAAGATGAAGAAATTCGGAACTTCAAATTCAGTTTTCTAAAATTCAAGTTCAAAAATTCAAGTTCAAAAATTCAGATCTTACAGAAAGTAGGTCACAGGTCATCCACAGGGAAGAGTAAAGGATCTCAGATAAGTCGAACAGAGCATTTTGGCTGCACTGCAGTAGTTTTCTGCCGCAAACGCGGTGGAGGTTCAAGAGAATCCGTGTATCTTTCGTTCAGTCGTTTTTTTATTTAATATTAAGAGTAGAAAAATTAGAAAACAGCTTGAGTATTAGATTTCTTCTAATATTCTAGTAATAATAGTCCGCTGCAGCAGTTGCACGGAGCTTACAAAACGCGTGTATTGCAACTATAGGCTACATTTAATTTTCTCATCAAACAACTAGACTAACGAATGGCTCGGCACAACAGAAGAGCTTAGACAGGGCTTTCTCTCTGTGTAGACCAGCAGTTGGTCTGAATTTGCTATAACCTATAGCCTATTTTCTCGACTGTATAGGCTAAGTCACGTTTTATCATGAAACACGCTGTGATTTATTCCAAAGTGACTCAGGCATATATAATGCATTTAACGTTAAATAATCTAAATGTTGACTTTCAAAAGTAGGCGCGCCAAGAAGGCTATTCTCTGTATTTTGGTTCATTTTTGGTGTGCGCCAGAAAGATCTAAAGAGACCGAGACGCGCTAAAGCAGCGCATCATGTTGTTTTATTTATTTTTCAATGACATGATATTTTGTAGTTATTTTGAATGTACACAAATAAAAATATACATTTTACTGTTTCGGATAATGTCATATTATCTGTATGACTAAATAACAGAGTATTAAGTTATTTCCCAGCAGTGGAACAAATCCAAGTGAAGGTGCTCGCGCATCGCGCTCTCACACAACATAGTAGGATATCAGTTCTGGCGTTGCTTCATATCGCAGACTGCTCATTATCAAAATGAAACACAGTCAACCAAACATATAAAAAGTTATTCTGCATAATTGAATTGGTCTGTTGTACAATATGAAGGGCAAGCTGTGCCGCACACAGTCCTACTCCAAACATTTCCCTTGCTGTGAAGACGCTGATTTAGCCTATAGCCTACGTGTATTTTGGGACTCGACTGAAGTATGAAGCCTTCTTTATATTAATAGTTAGCATCCACATGTTACATTGCAATGAAAACTTTTGACTGAATGAGAGATGCGCGACCGTTTCGATTTAAATACATTTGTTGAGGCTTGGCGTTTATAAAGGGCACAATATAGGCTATTTTTATAGTCTGTAGCCTATATATTATTTTATTATAGCCTAGCCTACATACTTATTTTTCTTTCTTGTTGTTTTCTGCATTCATTTGTCATAAGGGAAAGTAAAATAGGCAACACATAGCCTACATGTTAATAGTGTTTATCATGTAAATGTTGTATTTTATTTACAGGTCTTTTACACTATTGCTGAATAGGCTGATATAAAAAAAAATAAAAAAATTATGACGCCT
This sequence comes from Leuciscus idus, assembly GCA_021554675.1. Lineage (NCBI taxonomy): Eukaryota > Metazoa > Chordata > Actinopteri > Cypriniformes > Leuciscidae > Leuciscus > Leuciscus idus. Next base: position 13,971,708 of record CM038630.1, read on the forward strand.
TTCTCTCTCAACATGATCCAGCAGACCAATTGACTTGCACTCATGTGCATGCGACTTATTTTCTGGCAAATACGGTCAGTTAAAAAATGTTGCTGTATTATTACAAAATGCATAGAGTGGAGACCATTTGGGCAAAAAAAAACAAACAAAAAAAAAAAACACATATGTGACCTGATCCAGCAAAATGAGTCACAGTGACCCAAACTTCAAAATTGAGATTTTGGTATTAATGGAAAGAGGAGACCATAAGCTTTCAACTGATATCCTAGTCAAAGTCATACCTTGAATGGTTGTAAAGATATACACATTTGAATTATGGTCGTCTGCCCTCTTTTTCCAATTGAAAACCTGAGAAAATCGCTTTTAAAGTTTTTTGCCCGTTTTTTGTTGATATCTTTCAAAATCCATTGCATTTAAAGGGATGAACTATTTATTGTACAGCTTAATTTGACCAAAGACATTAATATATGCTATTATGCCAGGCTGAGGCTCAAATTATTTAAAAAATTTTATTTGAATAAATAATTTAAAAGGCACTTTTACAAACATTTACTAAAATCAGAAAGATTGAACAGAGGTGCTACAGTTTTGCTTGAGAGAGGGGGGGTGTGTGTGTCTGTCTGTCTGTCTGTGTGTGTGTGTGTGTGTGTGTGTGTGTGTGTGTGAGAGAGAGAGAGAGAGAGAGAGAGAGAGAGAGAGAGAGAGAGAGCAGAGAGACAAGGAAACAGAGAACAAATAATGTTAGCCTATGCAATCATATCTTTGTGTAGGCTAGAATCTAGATGACAATAACAGTAACATATTCATAACGGAGATACCAACAGTTAAATATTGGGTTTAAATAAATCAAACACATTGTAATGGATTCTCCTTGCAGATAAATACACTCACAGAATAATTGCACTCATTCACGTCATCCATACACGATAAATACCACAGGGCTGTCGCTGTCATCAGAGGATGACACGTCTCCAGATCCAAAACAATCACTGACTAGCCTTAGCCACTCTTGATGACCAGCAGCAGAGCTTAGGTTAGAAGCCTCCAGTGAGTTCAACGTTTTTGGCGACTTTTTGGCGACTTTGCTCTCTTTTGACAGCGACATTTCTCAAATTAATAATATTTAATCTTTCTGAGGAGATCTGCTAGCTTGTTTACACATAGCGCTACGAGTCTGAGGAGGATGGCTGGACCAATCGCGTGCCGGTCAGTCGAACGGGGCTTCCCATTGACAAATGATCAGCGTTTGTGTACATTTCTAAGCTTTATGATTGGTTCTATACAACGTGTAACACCATATTTGGAAAGCAGAGACGTTTGAGGGGATTCCCGGGAAATGCTCAGAGGTGACGAGAGGAGTTGAGAAAAGCAATATTCATTTCCAGCGAATTTAGTAAAGCTTTGTAAACTTTAATAGTCATTTAAATACCTTTTCTCAATTATCTGGACTACGAAACTTTAGGAGATTATTTTTGAATGTCTGTTCTTTGAAATTTAGCAATAATAATAATAAATAAAAAAATCTATTATTTCATTGTTTTTCCACATAAACGGCCCATATCTTAAAATGGAACGTTGCGACTTCCGACTCATTTCGCCAGATCGGGTCACATATTGTGTTCATTACCCCCACCCACATTTGGGCTTAATCACTGTTATTATTAGGAAATGTATTTAGGTGTAGACAAAATCAGTTATGTTTATTTATAAATATGAACGTACCTCGCATTTCCCGGACACTAGCCGTTAGTCTACTTCTTTGGCCTATTTTTTTTAGCTGGCCAGTTCTCAAAATCTGTGTGGAAAAGCTGCGGAGCGCGGAGAGAACGCACAATGGCTTTGCTTTGGAAGTTTTTTTTTTGTTGTTTTTTTTTTTTTTTAAGTTTAGTTGCCAGAGAAAATAACACACCGTTTTGTTTAACATCAATTGATACTCAATATTAATTAAATAAATAAATATAATGTCAGAGAATGCACAAAGCGCATCCTTTTGAGATGTAAATTATAATACATTTTAATAAAACACACAAGGCCTACATCATTAAACTCAGAAGATTATGTATTTTAATATATTATATTATAATACAAATAAAAAGGCGTCATACTTCAGTCGAGTCCCAAAATACACGGGACTCTGTATTGTCTTCACAGCAAGGGTAGTGTTTGGAATAACAAGTAGGACTGTGTGCGGCACAGCTTGCCCTTCATATTGTACAACAGGCCAATTCAATTATGCAGAATAACTTTTTATATGTTTGGTTGACTGTGTTTCATTTTGATAATGAGCAGTCTGCGATATGAAGCAACGCCAGAACTGATATCCTACTATGTTGTTGTCAGGGTTTGGGTAGGTGGAAGTAGCGAGGACTCACGTGCAGATCAAATGGGCTTTTATTAAGCATAAAATAAAACAAATACAAACAAAACTAACCCGAGGGGGAAAAACAAGACAGACTAGACTTGACTTGACTCAGCTTGACTTGACAGCAGGGAAACACACAGCATAGATACGACGACGAACCAGCACAGGACTGCAAACACAAGGAGAATAAATAGGGAGAGCAAACAAAGCAGGTAACGAGGGAGGACAGGTGGGGAAAATGAATCAATAATCAGGTAACAAGGTGGGCGGGGTTAGACAATCGACTAGAGAGCACATGGCACAAGGAAACACATGACAAGCCATGTGCTCACAACAAACAGGACTAGAACACAAAACGAGACATGAACACGCAGCTAGTGAAAACTCATAAGCCACGTGTTCACACAAAACATGACAACATGAAAGCACACAGCCAGTGAAAAACAAGCTGTGTGCTACACAGCACAAGACAAGAAAAAACACATGCAGACAGAAGAGCGCGCGGCTCGAGCGAACTCGAAACCGCGCGCGCTCACGTGACAAGACAGAGCGCACGAGAACCAGCGAAAGCTCATTCCGTGCGCTCACAAAAGAAAACAAACACGCGGAGCATTGATGTCCGAATCCCGACACAGAACCGAAACCTAACCAGACAGACGTGTCGGGATCCAAACACCACGCCCCGCACATATAACAAGGCACGTAGACAAGTGAGTGCACGGCCCGAGCGCGCTCGGAACCGCGCACTCACACAGAGACGAGACAAAACAGGGAGTGTCAGAGCTCTGTCACAAAACCAAGAAATTAACTAGACCGAAGTGACAGAACCCTGACACTACCCCTCCTCCAAGGGACGCCACCTGGCGTCCCAAAGCGGGACATCAAAAACAAGACAGGAACATGACAAGACAACTCACCAACAGACAACACAAGACAGGAAGATCAAGACACAGAGACAAAGTGGGGAGGGAGGGAGGGGAGCCAAGTCAGAGCCAGCAGGAACATCCACAAAGTCAAAAAGAGGGACCAGGGAGGGACGGGCGGGTTGAGCCAGGGAGGCTCAGACAGATCTGGGGTCATGGCAGAAGACCAGGGTGGAACCGGAGGGACAGACCAGGGAGATTCCGGCGGGTCTGGAATCCTGGCTGAGGGCCAGGGCGGTGCTGGAGGAACTGACCAGGGAGATTCCGGCAGGTCTGGAATCCTGGCTGAGGGCCAGGGCGTTGCTGGGACCTTGGGTGGCATCGACAGGACAGGTTGCAAGGGCAGAGCCATCAGGGCAGGCGGAGCAGGCTGGCCAGGCTTGGGAAAGACAGGGACTATAGTGAGGAAGGCCATATAAGGAGGAGCAGGCTGCTTGGCGACGGCTTCCGGGCTGGCAACGGGCTCTGGGACCGCTTCCGGGAGCTTGGCCGAACCCGGCATGACTGGGAGCATGGGTGGCGCCGGCAGGGCAAGGAGCTTGGGTGGCGCCGGCAAGGCCAGGAGCTTGGGTGGCGCCGGCAGGGCAAGGAGCTTGGGTGGCGCCGGCAAGGCCAGGAGCTTGGGTGGCGCCGACAGGGCAAGGAGCTTGGGTGGCGCCGGCAGGGCCAGGAGCTTGGGTGGCGCCGGCAGGGCCAGGAGCTTGGGTGGCGCCGGCAGGGCCAGGAGCTTGAGCGGGGCCGGCAGGGCGAGCAGCTTGAGCGGGGCCGGCAGGGCGAGCAGCTTGAGCGGAGCCGGCAGGGCGAGCAGCTTGAGCGGAGCCGGCAGGGCAGGGGGCCTGGACGGCGAGTCAGGGATAGCAGTCACCTCTGGGACGGTCCCCGGGCCCGGAGCCACCGGACAAGTCGTTGAGGAGGCCTTTCTTTTCCTCTTCCGTCTCCGGACCACAGACACAGGGACCACTGGAACTGGAACCACTGGAACTGGAACCACCGGACTCGGGACCACCGACACTGGGACCACCGGAGCAGGAACTGGGACCACTGGAACTGGAACCACCGGACTCGGGACCACCGACACCGGGACCCCCGACACAGGGACCACCGACACAGGGACCACCGGAACGGGAACTGGGACCACTGGCCTTGAGTGAGCAACAGGAGCCCTCCTTCTCTTCCTCCGTTTCCGTGAGCAAGGATGGTGCTGCTGCAGTCTCAAGAAACGCCACTGGGGGCGCTGCAGCCTCTTCAGCCGCCAGTGGGGGCGCTGCAGCCTCTTCAGCCGCCAGTGGGGGCGCTGCAGCCTCTTCAGCCGCCAGTGGGGGCGCTGCAGCCTCTTCAGCCGCCAGTGGGGGCGCTGCAGCCTCTTCAGCCGCCAGTGGGGGCGCTGCAGCCTCTTCAGCCGCCAGTGGGGGCGCTGCAGCCTCTTCAGCCGCCAGTGGGGGCGCTGCAGCCTCTTCAGCCGCCAGTGGGGGCGCTGCAGCCTCTTCAGCCGCCAGTGGATAGGAGGCAGATGAGGCGGAACTGTTCTTCCTCCCTCTCCCCGAAGGGGTCATCGGAGGACTGGGGACCTGGCAGCTTGTGAGGTGAATAGGAGGTGGGCCAAGAGGTGGAAGGCCTCCCTCCTCACCACGGTTGTATACGTACCCCACAAACTGCCAGAATGAAAGAATCCCCAGCATTCCCATCTCCCAGGCAGGGACAGGCTCATTAAGGCCGTTGTTGAAAATGTCCTTGAGCGCAGTGTTGTTAATGTCAAGCCCCTCCGCAGTGATGACAAACTGGTGGGCAAACTCTTTCACTGTAGACACCCCTTGGCGAAGAGAAAAGAGCTTGCCATAGTGCTTCATCGTCTGACAAGTGGAGGGGCAAGCACTGGGAGATGGAAACAGGAAGATGACCATCTTTCTGCTGAGTCCTCTGATGGCTGGTTCGTTCTGTCAGGGTTTGGGTAGGTGGAAGTAGCGAGGACTCACGTGCAGATCAAATGGGCTTTTATTAAGCATAAAATAAAACAAATACAAACAAAACTACCCCGAGGGGGAAAAACAAGACAGACTAGACTTGACTCAGCTTGACTTGACAGCAGGGAAACACACAGCATAGATACGACGACGAACCAGCACAGGACTGCAAACACAAGGAGAATAAATAGGGAGAGCAAACAAAGCAGGTAACGAGGGAGGACAGGTGGGGAAAATGAATCAATAATCAGGTAACAAGGTGGGCGGGGTTAGACAATCGACTAGAGAGCACATGGCACAAGGAAACACATGACAAGCCATGTGCTCACAACAAACAGGACTAGAACACAAAACGAGACATGAACACGCAGCTAGTGAAAACTCATAAGCCACGTGTTCACACAAAACATGACAACATGAAAGCACACAGCCAGTGAAAAACAAGCTGTGTGCTACACAGCACAAGACAAGAAAAAACACATGCAGACAGAAGAGCGCGCGGCTCGAGCGAACTCGAAACCGCGCGCGCTCACGTGACAAGACAGAGCGCACGAGAACCAGCGAAAGCTCATTCCGTGCGCTCACAAAAGAAAACAAACACGCGGAGCATTGATGTCCGAATCCCGACACAGAACCGAAACCTAACCAGACAGACGTGTCGGGATCCAAACACCACGCCCCGCACATATAACAAGGCACGTAGACAAGTGAGTGCACGGCCCGAGCGCGCTCGGAACCGCGCACTCACACAGAGACGAGACAAAACAGGGAGTGTCAGAGCTCTGTCACAAAACCAAGAAATTAACTAGACCGAAGTGACAGAACCCTGACAGTTGTGTGAGAGCGCGATGCGCGAGCACCTTCACTTGGATTTGTTCCACTGCTGGGAAATAACTTAATACTCTGTTATTTAGTCATACAGATAATATGACATTATCCGAAACAGTAAAATGTATATTTTTATTTGTGTACATTCAAAATAACTACAAAATATCATGTCATTGAAAAATAAATAAAACAACATGATGCGCTGCTTTAGCGCGTCTCGGTCTCTTTAGATCTTTCTGGCGCACACCAAAAATGAACCAAAATACAGAGAATAGCCTTCTTGGCGCGCCTACTTTTGAAAGTCAACATTTAGATTATTTAACGTTAAATGCATTATATATGCCTGAGTCACTTTGGAATAAATCACAGCGTGTTTCATGATAAAACGTGACTTAGCCTATACAGTCGAGAAAATAGGCTATAGGTTATAGCAAATTCAGACCAACTGCTGGTCTACACAGAGAGAAAGCCCTGTCTAAGCTCTTCTGTTGTGCCGAGCCATTCGTTAGTCTAGTTGTTTGATGAGAAAATTAAATGTAGCCTATAGTTGCAATACACGCGTTTTGTAAGCTCCGTGCAACTGCTGCAGCGGACTATTATTACTAGAATATTAGAAGAAATCTAATACTCAAGCTGTTTTCTAATTTTTCTACTCTTAATATTAAATAAAAAAACGACTGAACGAAAGATACACGGATTCTCTTGAACCTCCACCGCGTTTGCGGCAGAAAACTACTGCAGTGCAGCCAAAATGCTCTGTTCGACTTATCCTTTACTCTTCCCTGTGGATGACCTGTGACCTACTTTCTGTAAGATCTGAATTTTTGAACTTGAATTTTTGAACTTGAATTTTAGAAAACTGAATTTGAAGTTCCGAATTTCTTCATCTTGAAAACTTGAATCTGTATTTTTTTAAACTGAATATTTGCACTATACGAATTCAGAACAAAAAAACTAGCTGTTTGAAAATACATGTCTATAAAATTCAGCCATAAAAACATTTCAATTTGTTAAATTTCAAACGTTCAATATTCGTTAAAAAAAAATCAAATTCAGAACTATTTAAACTACCACCTAAAATTCAATTTAGTTAGATTACACTTGCAAATAATTCAAATTTACACAATTCAAATTCAAATCATTTTGTCATATTATAAGCTCCATACATAAAGGCAACATTTTAAACAAAATAGTTGAGAAAATCACATTTTTGTCAAAGACTACGCCTTGATCAGATCCAGAACGATGATCAAAACACAGGTGGAGTAGATCGAGTCCAACACCCCCAAAGCTTCACAGTCGTTTTCTCTTCATGGGTTAGGCCAACGCTTCATTTCATTTGGAAACTTTAAGCAGTTTTGATTTACAAGCTGTTTAATGTTTGATATTACATTATTTTACATTTGAGTGAGAAATCTTCTATCACTTGTTTCAGCTTCTTCTTCTCCTGTGTTTTGATCCAGAGATTCTGTACTAGAAGATGTGTCATAGCGCCCCCTACCGTATACCAGTGAAAACATGGATAGCTGGAAAATTCAGTCAATGGTGGGGAAAAGTTAAATTAAAGTAAATATGTACACTACCAGTGGACTAGCCTACACAAAAATTCAGATACGCAGAATTAGAAACATATCTGTTTTATATCAATATTTTAATCAATATTTTCAAACAAAGTTTCATAAGACTGTATATGAAAAAACTATGCAAAAAAAAAGTATATTTAATAGGCTACTCAATCAAAAGAGTTAACACAACTACAAGCCAAGTATACTTTGAATAATTCACATTTTAAGTATATCTCGATCAAAAGATTGAGTACAAGTATAGGCCAAATATACTTGGACTTTTCTCTCAGTATAAGTCAAGTACACTTAAGTGTAATTAAGTATATTTTTGAGAAGTATATAAAATGTAGACTGAAAGTATGCTTTCATCTTTTTAGTTGAAAAGAAGAATACTAATAGAACACTTGAATAAACTTATTTTCCATGCTTATTTTATTTACTCTATAAGCTATTCCACCCAAAAGTTTGTTACTATACAAAGCTGAACATGTTAGTTTATAAGACGGTGTGTAATATTATGTTTTTTAAAAAGTATTTAATAAGCTACTCAATCAAAATAGTAAACACAAGTACAAGCCAAAAATACTTAGAATACTTAATTATACTTTTAAGTATATCTCGATCAACAAGTATAGGCCAAATATACTTAGACTTTTCTGTCAGTATAAGTCAAGTATACTTAAGTGCAATTTGAAGTATATTTCTGAGAAGTACATAAAGTATATTTCTGAGAAGTATATAAAAAGTAAACTGAAAGTATACTTTCTTATTTTTAGTTTAAAAGAAGTATACTAATAGAACACTTGAATAAACTTCTTTTTCGTAAGGGCTGGCCACCAGCCAAAGTATCCCCTCTCATGGAGGGAATAGATTGGGGTGTGGCAGAAGGGGACTCTACCTCTACGAAGTTCATTGAATCTCGAGCGCAACATTGCTAAGCAGCGTTCGTGCCCATCAGCAGAATTAATCTGTCTACCGCACCTAGAAATACACGGATGAGACATCTTTAAAAAGACGCACCGCCACGTGCAGCTCTTTTAGAGAGGATAAAACTCAACAGCAGTGCTGAAGCACCCAGGGAGAAAACACACACTGTTGGCAGATCACTGCACAGACCAACAGCAGGAATGAAATCTTGCTGGAACACGCCGTAATACCAACACCGCTGAAGATAATCTTGTATCTCAGAACTCGTCGACAGCTTGCAGTGAAGTTGCGCTATGCAAATTCCTCAGACCCATGGGATTGTTTTGCCATTGGCTCGTTTTTTTAAGAACTCGAAAGGTGATAGGCTTCTAAACGAAACCCCCATTCGTCAGTCACTGACGTAACTCGAAGTGACTGAACAAAACGGAACTAATGTTACTTTTCTGAGAATTAGTAACTTGTAACAAATTGATTTGTCACATAATATAGTAGGCCTAAATCATATTATGAATGCTTGTTTATCCAGTGCATTTTTCTTATGTTCTATGTTGTAATTAGGGCTGTAAATTTATCACAGCCAGTGATGACATTCGCTCTAATCAGCTACTGAATGGATTTTCTTCACTTACAATACCAACAGGAGATCAAACAAAAGACCCAGTTCAGGTTTGACAAGTGATCACACTTTGCCCATGGAAAATTATTTTAATATTATTATAAATATGCTAATATTTAATTTGTATCACCACTTTAGATAGACAGTGTGGGAATAAAAACATCAGACTGGTTCAATGGGACAATATCAGTGGATCAGACCATTGGTACCAAAACCAGCTTTACAATAATCTATGAAAAAAGTTTACCTCACATTTCCATACAGTCACCAAGTGGCTCAACCTACAATCAAGTACAGATGCGTCATGATGAATCAACAAAAACAGTCAATTTAAAAGTTCCAGGAACTGCACAGGTATGACAAAGTAATTATTACAAAGTACAATTTCATTAACTTTCCTAAAACTTTTTCATTAATTATTCATCTAATAATACTATTGTGTGTTTGGTAGACTGGGGACTGGAAGTACAGCATCCAAAGTCCAACAATACAGTCTCTGACTATAAGAGTAACAAGTCAAGCGGCGCGTGCTGATGTTCCCCCTATCATAGTCAAAGCCCACATGAACCAGCAGTTCAGTGACGGCACTAAACCCATGATAGTGTTTGCTGAGGTCAGTCAGAATTACAAGCCTGTAATAAAGGCTGAAGTGTGGGCTACGCTGGAGTCTGAATCTGGGTCTGCACAAACATTACAACTCCTGGACAATGGAGCAGGTAAATTACCCATCATTTTTGTTTGAAGTGTGCACTCAACCCAGATTTACACTTTTTATCCAAAAGTGCTTTATTGTTTTACAGGAGCTGATGCTTTCAAAGATGATGGCGTCTATTCCAGATTTTTCACACAGATGAAAAAAGGGAGAAGCAGCTTGAAAGTAAGAGTGAAGAATCAAAATGGACAAGCCAGATTTACTTTCCAAAAAAGGGGTGGTGCCCCATACGTACCTGGATATGTGGTAAACGGTAAACCGTGAGATTGAGACTCCTAAAGGAAACTGTTCAAACTTTTCTCAATTTTCCTCAACTAATTTTTTTCATGTTGTTCCTCTAATTTCAGGTGTGGTGGAGCTGAACCCTCCAAATCCTCCAGTTTCTGAGGAATCACTTGAGGTCGGAAGTTTTACCAGAACAGCCACTGGAGAGAGTTTTGAGGTGACGCTTACAGGCTCAACCCCACCATACTTCCCACCTAACAAAATCACAGATCTGAGTGCTGAGATCCAGGACAACTCTGTGCTTCTCAACTGGACGGCTCCTGGTGAGGACCTCGACCAAGGGACAGGTAAAGCACACAATTACTATACCAGAATTTAAAATACAAGGTTTTTCATTTCTTTAACATCTTCACTGACAACATAAAATAGTAGTTTCAAATTTAGATCATGAAATAATGTACATTTTATTGTCTTCGTGGCATGTTTCTTTTCCTTTAAGCGAAATCCTATGAGATCAGGTGGAGCTATGACCTTCAAATGCTTTGAGAACGCAATGGTCATGTATTCAACCATTTACAATTCATTTACCATTTACCATTTACAACTGCCGTCTCACCGCACAAGGCTGGATCAGTTGAACAGCATTCATTCAATTTCAGTTTCACAATCCACAATGGCACCAAAATGTTCTTTGCAGTTCAGTCTGAAGACGAAGAAAAAGCGAAATCTGAAACCTCCAACATTGCTCAAGCTTCAAAGATCCTCCCTGATCCAAAACCCCAACCTGATCCAAAACCCCAACCTGATCCAAAACCCCAAGGAATATCAAACCCAGGCATGAATTTGACAGTTCTTGTCATTTCTTTGTGTGTGGTAACTATGGTCATATGTTTTGTTGTTGCTGTAACCACATGGGCAGTGAGACGCAGAAAACGCCTTGGTTAAAGTGTAACTTGCAGGTAAAATTTTTCTCGAAGAAAATGCAATAAACATAAAGATAAGAACCGCCCACCACTGTTTTGTATGTTTTTCATACCAAAATGCTGAATATAATATGAAAAGTTGGTACTTTTTAGTGGTTTTAAGCACTCCCGCTCCCTTCCACTAGGCTGGGCGTGACGTCATAAAAGGAACTCCAAGCCTAGAGTTACTGTAGTCTAATGGCAAGTAGGCTAGCAGTTATATTGAAATAACTTAATTGTAAACATAATCGTGTGTGCTGGCTTCAAGAGGACCGTGATCCTGCCAGAAATGAGAGTAAGCTATTCGCAAAACAAACGGGTTCAGGCAGCATGCACGCAAAATTAAACCGAACTTTTATTTTGACGGGTTGCCGTGAAGACCTTTTGAGTTCCCTTTCAAGGGAACTCGCGTTGCGTCGAAACTGACGCTATGGGGAACGCTTTGCGTGATGACGTCTTGAAGCACATGTAAAATCAGTCCAATGGTGTGGCGGAACGTCAGAGGCGGGTGACGTCACGTACCAGGAAGCTATAAAAGCCGGCCCGAAACAGAAAACGAAAGCTTTCTGAGTCTTCAGTTGCGCTCTGTGTTGAATCTGTCCTTGTTATTTGGTGTTGTCTGTCTATATTATATATATATATTCAGTATGGCGAGCAAGCAGCAGTTTAGAGTGTGTGTCCATCCTTGCCCGCGTTATTTAACGGGAGGTGATACTCACACTCTTTGTGTTGTTTGTTTTGGGTGAGGAGCATGCCCAGTCAGCACTCGAGGGTGGTGACTGTGTGCATTGCGAGGCGCTTCCATTGTGTACGCTCCGATCCCGCTTGGCTCGGTTCAATCCCGATCACGTTCCCCAGGGCTTGGGTCCCGCCGCTGCCGAGGCACGGCGTCGATCTCAGACCTGGGGTTCACAAATGGATTTATCAGTGGATGTCCATCTACACCACATCACTGGGACACATCATACAGGCACACGGTTTTTCCTACCACTGCTATGCTGATGACACGCAGCTCTTCCTCTCATTTCAACCAGATGATCCCACAGTAGCTGCACGGGTCTCAAGCTGTCTGGCGGACATCTCCACATGGATGAAGGAACATCACCTGCAGCTCAACCTGGCAAAGACTGAGCTTCTCGTCCTCCCTGCCAATCCGTCTCTACAGCACGACTTCACCATCCAGCTAGAGTCATCATTAATCACCCCATCAAGATCGGTCAGAAATCTTGGAGTAACGTTTGATGACCAGCTGACCTTCACTGATCACATTTCAAAGACAGCTCGATCATGCAGGTTTGCACTGCACAACATCAGGAAGATCAGGCCTTTCCTAACTGAGCATGCAACGCAACTTATCGTCCAGGCCCTGGTCATCTCTAGGCTCGACTACTGCAATGCTCTTCTGGCTGGACTTCCAGCATGTGCGACCAAACCCCTACAGATGATCCAGAATGCTGCAGCTCGTCTTGTCTTCAACGAGCCCAAGAGGGCCCACGTCACTCCTCTGTTCACCTCTCTGCACTGGCTACCTCTCGCTGCTCGCATCAAGTTCAAGGCACTGACGCTTGCTTACAGATCCATCACAGGCTCAGCTCCCTCCTACTTTCACTCACTCCTACGAGTCTACATCCCTACCAGACACCTACGATCGGTCAACGAGCGACGTCTCGTGGTTCCATCACAGAAAGCCACAAAATCACTTTCCAGAACATTCTCATTCACAGTTCCATGCTGGTGGAACGCTCTCCCCACCCTCATCCGGAATGCAGAATCCCTGACAACATTCAAAAGACAGCTGAAAACCCATCTCTTCCGTGAGCACTTAACCTTATAAAAAAAAAAAAAAAAAAAAAAAAAAATCCTTTCCCTTTGAAACATCACTTATCAGGCTTATGCTACTCTGAATAATACCTGAACTTCGTATTTTGAGCACTTCTTGCGTTGTTTTTGTTTTTGCCTCTTTATGATGACTCGCTGAATTTTTGTCCTAATTTGTAAGTCGCTTTGGATAAAGGCGTCTGCTAAATGACTAAATGTAAATGTATGTAAATGTAAATGTTGAGACGGGCTCTGCCTTATCTCAGCCTCCTTCTGATAGATCCAGTGCCTCTCATCAGGGTGTGGAAGCACGCGTTGCGGTTTCTTCCCCCCCGATGGAGGCACCAGTACTGCAATTGTCCAGCTCTGAGGAGTTGGACGTTGTTAGTATTGAAGCTGAGTCTGAGGATTCGCCACCTCAGTCTCACGCTTTTGAGGAATTGCTCGATGTTGTCACGAGAGCAGTTCAGAAATTATCTATTGAGTGGCCAGAGGATAGGCAGGACGTTCGTTCGAAAAGTAAGCTCGACGAACGCTTCCTGCCATCTCGTACACAGCCTCAGCGCAGAAGCCTTCCGTTTTTCCCCGATCTCCACACCGAGGTGTCGAGATCGTGGGGAAAACCAGTGTCTTACAGAGTATACACACCACAAACATCTCACTATTCTTCCATTTATAAATATAAAGAATATGGTTATGGGGAGATGCCGAAGGTGGAGGAGACGCTTGCGAGCTATCTCTCTCCAGCAACGGCATCTTCCTTGAAGGCTCCTTCACTTCCCTCTAAGCCAGTTAAATTCACATCAGCACTGGTTCATAAATCGTATGCAGCCGCTGGTCAAGCTGCAGCGTGTCTGCATACGATGTCCCTTATGCAGGCTTATCAAGCAGAATTATTGGGGGATTTAGAGGAGGGCGGGGGAATTGGTCCTGACACGGTGGCCAAACTACGCAGAGCCACAGATCTGTCTCTCAGGGCCACCAAGGAGACCGCTAAATCAATCGGGCGGTCTATGGCAGCCCTGGTGGCCACTGAGAGGCATCTGTGGCTCAATCTGAGCGATATTAAAGATAAAGAGAAACACGTTCTCTTAGATGCTCCGGTCTCCACTGTTGGTCTATTTGGTGATGCAGTTAACAGTGCTGTAGCTAAATCACAAGAAGCTTCTAAACAGGCAGCTGCACTGCAAAAACTTCTCCCCCGCCGTTCTTTCATTGAGGCTGCTGAGCGGGAGCAGCCTCACTCCTCTAAAAAGAGCGCTGAACATCGTGCCACTCAAAAACATAGTGTGTCCTCCCGTGCTCCCCCACAAAAATCTCGGGGACACAGAGGGCGCTCTCAAACCCAGCAGCCTTCGAGGGGTAAAACGGATCTGCGGACCGTTATTACCGCCAAGAAGGCTGCTGGGAAAAAGTCCTGACGTCCGAGGGCTCTGGACAAATGAGGGTAGTCCCCCCCGAAGCAGAGCGGTTAACACCTCTTTTCACGGTGCCCGTCTCTCTTCTGTGCCCTCAGGGGACCGTTCTGCCAACCCTGCCGCCTCCGGTGTTACAGGACGCAGCGGTCTCCGGCGAGCACATATCTCAAGGTCCACCCGGAAACGTAGTGGCCTCGGGATGCCCGCCCCCTCTGAGGAGGGTGCTAGAGCAGTCTGTTCGGTCGTTCCCTGCCGGTGCGCCGTTACAGGGCGACGAACCGACTACTCAACAGCAACAAAATCCAGAAACCAGTCTCGAGAGGCTGGTACCTCTAGTAGAATCTTTGACAGCGTGGAAGCTACTGTCAAATGTTTCTCGTTGGGTCCTGCAGACCGTGGAAAAAGGGTATCAGATACAATTCGGAGACGCCCACCTCGGTTTATGGGGGTCCTGCCCACAGTGGTGGGCCCCGAGCAGGTTCTGGTTATGGAACAGGAAGTAAACACACTGTTAGAGAAAGGGGCCATAGAATATGTACCTCCCTCCAACAGGGAAACCGGGTTTTACAGCCGGTACTTCATAGTTCCAAAAAAGGACGGGGGATTGCGTCCCATTTTAGATCTTCGAGTTCTGAACGAGTCAGTCATGCAGCTCAAGTTCAAAAGGTTAACTTTGAGACAAATCGTGCCACAGATCAGGTCCGAGGACTGGTTTGTCACGATAGATCTCAAGGACGCATATTTCCATATTTCCATTGGAAGTTCCTGAGGTTTGCTTTCGGGGGCAAAGCATACCAATATCGAGTTCTTCCATTCGGCCTGGCTTTATCACCCCGCACTTTCACCAAATGCGTGGATGCAGCTCTGGCGCCTCTGCGCCTCCAGGGTATTCGCATCATGAACTACATCGACGATTGGTTGATTTTAGCTCAGTCGCATCAGATGGCGGTTCAACATCGAGATGTTGTTCTCGCCCACATGAAAGAGCTGGGGTTACGGCTGAACGCCAAGAAGAGTGTGCTTTCTCCACTTCAGAGGACCACTTTTTTAGGCGTGGTTTGGGATTCAGTGTCGATGCAGGCGCGCCTGTCACCGCCACGTGTAGATTCCATCCTTGCAGCTGTGAAAAGTGTAAAGCTAGGCCAGCTACTCACTGTCAAACAGTTCCAGAGACTGTTGGGTCTCATGGCAGCAGCTTCCAACGTGATACCTTTTGGACTACTGCACATGAGGCCCCTGCAGTGGTGGCTCAGGACCAGAGGGTTTTCCCCGAGGGGCAACCCATTTCGCACAATCAAGGTCACGCGGCGATGCCTACGTGCCTTGGTTATGTGGAAGAAACCTTGGTTCCTGTCCCAGGGCCCAGTGCTGGGAGCTCCTTGTCATCGTAAACTGCTAACGACGGATGCTTCCCTCACGGGTTGGGGAGCGATCCTAGAGGGTCGTTCATCTCAAGGTCTGTGGGAAGACCATCATCGTTCCTGGCATATCAATCGCCTAGAGATGTTAGCTGTCTTCCGGGCTCTGAGGAGCTTTATCACAGATCTCAGGGGACACCATGTGTTAGTGCATACGGACAACACGTCGGTAGTCGCCTATATCAACCACCAAGGGGGTTTGCGCTCGCGCCCATTATCCAATCTGGCACGCCATTTCCTCTTGTGGTCCCAGGGGAAGTTGCTGTCACTCAGGGCAGCCTACATCCCCGGGGTCCAGAATATAGGAGCAGACACTCTGTCGAGACAGGGGCCGAGGCCCGGGGAATGGAGGCTCCACCCCGAGGTGGTGGAGCTGATATGGAGGGAGTTTGGCCAAGCACAAGTGGATCTGTTTGCGTCTCGAGAGACGTCTCACTGTCCACTTTGGTTCTCCCTCACGCATCCAGCTCCTCTGGGACTGGATGCTATGGTACAGACGTGGCCGAGGCTACGTCTGTACGCTTTTCCCCCAGTGGCTCTGCTCCCGGGAGTTCTGGAGAGAGTTTGCAGGGACCGGGTTTGCCTGCTTCTTATAGCCCCGCGCTGGCCGGGCAGAGTATGGTTTCCCGATCTTGTGTCCCTCCTCGACGGGCATCCTCTGGAGCTTCCTGTCAGGAGGGACCTTCTGTCCCAAGCAGGGGGCTCAATATTTCACCCCTGCCCAGAACTGTGGAACCTGTGGGCTTGGCCTCTGAGGGGGCCCAGCTCATAGAGTCAGGTCTCTCAACTGAGGTTGTTGAGACCATTCTACAGTCCAGAGCTCCCTCCACGAGGAAACTTTATGCCCTGAAGTGGAGAGTATTCACTTCTTGGTGTAGTGACCGTCGGTTGGATCCAGTCAACTGCCCAATTGGTACAGTTCTGGAGTTCCTGCAGGACCGGTTCACTGCAGGTCTGACCCCGTCCACTTTAAAGGTTTATGTGGCGGCCATAGGTGCTTACCACATTTCTTTGGGTGGAATGTCTGTGGGGAAAGACCCTTTGGTATCTCGTTTCCTTCGTGGCACTTGGAGGCTGAGGCCTGCAGTTCGCTCTAGGGTGCCACCATGGGATTTGTCCATTGCGCTGCAAGGCCTTTCCCTGGCCCCCTTTGAGCCCATTGAGGAGGTTCCTGAGAAATTTCTAACTCTGAAAGCTCTGTTTCTTCTCGCCATTTCTTCTCTCAAGAGAATAGGGGATCTCCAGGCATTGTCGGTTGCTCCGTCATGCTTGGAGTTTGCTCCGGGTATGGTCAAAGCTTTTCTTCACCCTAGACCGGGCTATATCCCCAAGGTCCCCACTAATGTGGCTAGACCTATTGTTCTGCAGGCCTTCTGTCCTCCTCCCTTTCAGAATGCGGACCAGGAGGCGAATAATTTGCTTTGCCCTGTTCGGGCGTTAGACGCATATGTCCACAGAGCTGCCCTGTGGCGTAAGAGTGATCAATTGTTTGTTTGCTTTGGGTCCCCTAACAAAGGAGGTCCAGTGTCTAAGCAAAGGATGAGCAAGTGGGTGGTTGAGGCTATCTCACTTGCTTATGAGGCGGCTGGACAGCCTTCTCCTTTGGCTGTCCGCTCGCACTCTACTAGGAGTATGGCGGCCTCTAAGGCCCTTATATCAGGAGTGTCTTTACAGGACGTTTGTGATGCGGCAGGCTGGTCCTCACCGCACACCTTCGTCAGGTTTTACTCTCTGGACTTAGACTCTACTCCAGGGTCTCAGGTTTTGTCTTCCTAATGCTGCTCACTTGATTACACACAGGACAGACATTTGTAGCTATGGTGGCGTTGGTATAGACGTTCCCCATAGCGTCAGTTTCGATGCAACGCGAGTTTCCTTGAAAGGGAACGCCTCGGTTACGACTGTAACCTCGGTTCCCTGAAGAGGGAACGAGCGTTGCGTCACCTTGCCATATCTCCTTCATGCCGGTCAGCACGACTTCAGACTCTACGAAGCTTTCGTTTTCTGTTTCGGGCCGGCTTTTATAGCTTCCTGGTATGTGACGTCACCCGCCTCTGACGTTCCGCCACACCATTGGACTGATTTTACATGTGCTTCAAGACGTCATCACGCAAAGCGTTCCCCATAGCGTCAGTTTCGACGCAACGCTCGTTCCCTCTTCAGGGAACCGAGGTTACAGTCGTAACCGAGGCGTTTCTGTGCGTGTATGATATGACGATAGTTTTTCTCAAATGAAACGGTAAAATGACTCAGAGTGGCTCTGGAGATGAATTTCATCATGTCATCATATCGTGACTGGCAGCAGCTAGACTGAAAACAGCGCGAGCATCACTCGTGCTTCAGTGTGTGTGTGTGTGTGTGTGTGAGGTAAATGACACGCGCGTCTGCGCCATTCATTCACACAGAGACAAACAGAACATGCAAGGTTAATATTTAAATAGTATTTCTGCAGTTTAATATACACAGTACCGGTACTTTGACAACACTAGTTTCCCACCTCCTCAGTCTCCCAGTCGTTCTCTATAATCAAGCCACAAACAGTCACAAACAGTAGGAGTCTAGCAGAGTATGGTTGCAACTTCCTTTTATGATGTCATCACCCAGTTGCTGTAAAAACACGCTACCTTTGAAGAAACCCCAATAAATGTTATTTTAACGCATTTTAAGACAGAAATTTTTACATATATACATATTGAGCACTTTAATTTACACATTAATTGGTTGTGGTGGTTAATAGGGGTGGGACGATACAGGTACCTCACGATTCAATTCTGTGGCGATATGTGGTCCACGATATGATAATATCACGATTTGCGATATCTACAATATTCAATATATTGGAAGAAATTTCATCAACGATATATCACGATATATGTGACTGAAAAGAAAAAGAAGGAATAAGGAAATAAGGAAATTTTATGCATTTATTAATGCCAACATTTCCAACATTGTGCAAAGAAATATGCATTTGCATAATAACTCACTGCCTCCTGGTCTTAAATGTAAACACTGTACATCTTGACAGATAAAAGTGCATGAACATTACAAAACAACATGAACATTAACATGTGTAAACCATAATACTGAAACGTCAGTAGTAAGTTACTGTAAACAGTGGACACATCAAGGCATATTCTTCTTGAGGAACACTAACTGATCAGCATGCTCAGATGTAAGAGCATACCTCTATTAGCGAACGAGGTGCATTTGCAGATTCGTAGTGTTGCTGTTATATTTTATCTTTGCAAAGCAGTTCTTGCAGATTGCATAGTCTTTATCCAGTGCCTTTCCATCGACTGTCTCTTAAAACCCGAAGTGTCTCCACACTTTAGAGTGGAAACTAGCGGGTGGGTCTAGTTTTTTATTGTTTTCCGCCATTCTTCTCGCTTCTCTTTTTTTCTGCAATTCTCTGTTGTTGTTAGTTAACTTGTGTTCTTCACCGGCCGCTGTTTGCGCCCCTTTACCCCTATTTACTCGAACAGCGCCCCCCGCAAACAGAATGGTAGATATTGGGTAGTGACAGTGACACTGACAACGGGTAAATTAATAATTTTGTGTTGTAATAAAATATCGATATTGGGCGTTAGTGTATCGATTATTTATTGCGACAGAGAGCACAACAATATATTGCAATATCGATTTTTTTTCCCACCCCTAGTGGTTAACCTGCAAGTTACACTTTAAAGCATTATCTGGAATTAACAATCTGATGCACACAATCAAATCAATCCTTATGTGTAAATTTAACATAACTATGTACATCCAGCAACTTTAGAACATTTCTTAAAATAATCATCTCTATCAAACAGACTTTCTAACTTTCTGAATATTGTTGCATACATGTATTGCTATCTCATTTAGAATTCCCATTTATAGTTGATTCTCAATCGATTTATCTTACTCTGAAATGTGAGCACCTTTAAATACAAATGAACAAAAACATTTCTGTACAATAAAAGGCTTGTATTAAACTTTCATCATGATGATTTAAAGCACATTTTTAGTTAATTCATTCTTTGAATTTTAAATGGCGACCTATTATGCTATTTTTTAAAATGAACTTGTTTTTGGGCTCTACTAGACTAGGTCGTCATGCTTGAATGCTCAAAAAATACTTAATTTTTCCACATTATTTGATATTGTTCCAGCACCTCTCTTCCCAGACTGTCAGTAAGGCTCAGTTTAGTTCCTGTCTATATGAAGCCCCTCCTTTTGAAAACAGACTCTGTGCGTGATCCAATATGGTGGCTCCCGGCTGCTAGACTGCAACACTGTAAACAGCTCCAAGATCTTCAAAGTTTTCAGATATCATTTTCTCTCTCTTTTCACTCACTTTTTTCCCCATTTCACATTTTCTCCTGTTACAAAACTGGACTATAACATTATACAACCTGGATCATTCATTAAATGTAGACTATCATTCACCAACACATGCAGACTTTTCAACTTAATGTATTATTCTTCGATTCAAACAAACCTCATTGGTTCCTGTGGTTCCAAACTTTATACCACACGAGAATGAACCTCACTGGTTCTTGCACGTCAAGCAAACATGCTTGAGCTTCTGTTTACCACAACTGATGTCTGCGTGGATTAATGTTTATATGTGAATTAAAAGATAAGAGTTTTTCCTACTTTTGAGCGATGTGTTACTGTTTTGTACATGTTGTCATATTAATTATAATTCAAATGGATTTTGTTTTATTGACCACAATATTATTGTTGATAATGTTGACGGCCACTTTTGATTAATTTTGAACTAGGTTTACCTAACTGTGATGACTTACGCTTCTGAGAACCCTGGAAATGTGAAAAGAGTCCATTCAAAATCTAGACCATTTTTTGGAGGGTTGGTGCAATATTTTAATTTATTTAAAAAAATTATGCAATATTTTATTGCGTACCTTGTAACACCATATTACAATGAAGCAGTATTTATTGAGATTATCAGAAAGCTTTATTGCCAAACATGTTTGCACATTTTTTTTTTTTTTTTTTTTTTTTTGGTTATAGTACACAGAGACAACAACAGTACAGAGCAACAGTACAGAGATAGTAAATCCAAAAATGCAGATATATGTGAATAAGGTACACACACACACACACACACACACACACACACACACACACACACACACACACACATATATATATATATATATATATATATATATATATATATATATATATATATATATAGAAGAAGAAGAAGAAGTAGGGTATTGTCAAATAAATATAAGTGATATTACATATTGATGTCATTGCACAGTGGGGAGAGCATTTACTATTCATGAGGCAGATTGCCTGGGGGAATAAACTTCTCTTGTGTTTACTGCTCTGTAGTGCCAGACAGCAAAAGTTCAAGAGAAGGTGGTTTGGATGTGAGGGATCCAGAGTGATTTTCGGAACCCTTTTTCTCACTCTGGACGTATATAGTTGTTGGCGGGTGTACAGCTCTCTAGGGTTTATAGAATACTACTTTGCTTCCTGAGAAGTTGACATAATCCTTGAGGCCAATACATTTATTTAAAAACATCATTATATTTGCATCATCAGTCTATAAGCAGGGGCATGACTTGAGCTAATAATAGTCCCTAATGTATTGTTTTTGTTTGTTTTCAATATGGTATTTTGTCATTTTTGAAAGTCTAGTGGCAATTGGGATGATTTAATGTGCAATCGAGAGTACACATATTACCTGTTGAGCTTGTATTTTAAAGCAGTTCAACTTAATTATGATTTTTGAGCATTTGCATCATTTCCCCACTTTAATACTTGACAATAATGACAAGGTAAAAAATAAAACAATAATAATAGATGTAGAAAGTTAATTTTATAATTGTTTTCAGGTCTCTAGTTGAGTTTTTACTTAACACACACTCATTTAACCTGCTTCCTGTTTAACAGGAAATCTTATTTCCTGTTTTCTATGCACTCTTTTGAGCCCATATTGAAGGGGTGGATTCTTGAATCCACTGCTGCTTCAATATATATCCTTTTGAGTGGTTTGTAATCAAGTTATTAATCAATATTTATCCTTCCAAATATTAAACGATTTGAATGAAGCTTATGAGATTTAAGTAGAATTATGTCTGTTCACTGTAACATGCTCTCTCCTTGTTTTGAGAGAAGCACCCACCCAAAACGTCTAGCTGACAATAAAAGCCGGTCACTGGAGTCACTCAGGCATGTCTCGTATGGGACCAGTTCAAAGTCAAAGCATTAACTTTACTTTTCATCTTCAGTCAGAGAATAATGACAAATACTGTCTGAACCTCTTACTAAGAGAAAGTACATCTTATCAGTATGTTTTGGGAACGTTTCTTGATCAGAGCTAGAGCTCGACCTACTCTCCAACCTTGATGAAGCTGTGTGTGTGTGTGTGTGTGTGTGTGTGTGTGTGTGTGTGTGTGTGTGTGTGTGTGTGTGTGTGTGTGTGTGTGTGTGTGTGTGTGTGTGTGTGTGTGTGTGTGTGTGTGTGTGCGCGTTAGTACCCTTTCTTACAGGACCTGACGTTCGTGAGGTGAGCAACTGACACCCAGGGGAGATGAAATGACCACCTGATAGACAAACTGGTGTCTAGAAAATAAGATTCGTGACCTCGGTCACTTTGTGCCTAAACCGGGATCCTGGTTGTCATCCTGATAATCAATGAAAATATGCTTCTGAATTGTGTGTGAAAATTTTGTACGTTACCTATGCCTTAAACAATCAAAATCATTCAATTATTCAAGTGATGGTTGTTCAGTGACCCGTGTTAGCAGAGCAGCCTATACGAACTAGACCTACGCCTATGAGTGTTGAAGCTAACTTCTGCTGATAAAACTGCAAACTATTCTTCTGTAAAATATTCTTCAGTTGATTACATCTCTGACTCCTGGTCTTCATTCATCATATCTGGTCCCTTAACTGTAAATTTCCCTATAATATCAATGCACTACAAGATTATATTGCACCAAGTAAACTAATTAAGAGTCAGCCAACATTTTACAAATGTACCAGCCTTGAGAGCAAATTTAGTACATGAAGTATATCCATCTTATGTTTTAAATGGGCCATGATGTTGGCAGAATAGTCACACCCCTGCATGACACTGAAGCACACACCCACTTATCTCTGATCAGCATTAAGATCATTTGTGAAATTGTTCAAAACGGGGTTTCAGGAGTTGCTGTTCATCTAAACTCTACAGCTATGGACTCAAGAACGGTGTTTGTCTTATTATGGACGTTGCTGTCGTCCACCTCCACTGGAATCAAACTAGATGGAAATGGTTATGTTGACATTACCATTGCGATCAGTTCAAAAGTACAACAGGATAACACGCTCATTGATAAAATCAAGGTGAATATATACTTTTTTGTCTATTTAACAAAAAATGCATTCATGGTTTTAGTGCCTTTAGTGAAAGATAATATTTTTTTGCAGTTTTTAAAGAACATTTAGAAAGAAATATATAATCAAGTTTCATTAACAGTATTTGAATGAACAAATTAACGTATAATTACTTTTTATAAAAACTGTGTTTTTTATTTTTATAAAATATACACACATTTTGAGTTTTTCTCGTTTTTCCTTCTGACAGGACATGGTCACTGAAGGGTCGCTTCATCTTCATCAAGCATTGGATAAAAAGGTATATTTCAAAGAAGCTACGATACTAGTTCCACCCCACTGGAATAGTAAGGAGTTTACCAGAGCAAGAACAGAGTCCTATGAAAAGGTACAGAGAATTATGCCATATACGCGTTAAATATTAATCAATTCGATCATTTCATTAACATACTGCTGATGCAATTTCTATGTGAAATGCAGGCAAAAATAATAATTGATAATGCTAAACCAGCATATGGTGATGAGCCCTATACTCATCAGTATGGTGAATGTGGAGCTGAGGGTCAGTACATTCATTTCACCCCAAACTTTCTCAGAGACGACACACTCATTAAGTCTTATGGGTCAAGAGGTGAATGTCATTTGTTATCCTTTAACATTTATCCAGATTAATGCAGTAATCTGTTTGTTGTTTTAACAAGAATGTTTGTTTGTTTGTTTGCAGGAAGGGTCTTGGTTCATGAATGGGCTCATCTGAGATGGGGCGTGTTTGATGAATACAGTGAAACAAAGCCATTCTACTACTCAAATGGCCGTATTGAAGCTACAAGGTCATAAAACTTTAACAAAAAGAAAGCGTATTATTAAAATCTCCTCAGAAATTATTTCAACCATTGATTTCCTGCTTATCTTTAGGTGTAGCATCAACACTGAAGGTCAGTTGTATGATGAATCACTTCAACCGTGCCACACTGATCCAGAAACTTTACTACCGACTAAGGGGTGCAAGTTTTTTCCTAACAAATATCAAAAAACAGAAAACTCCATAATGTTCATGCCAAGCCTGGATTCTGTAAGTATAGATTTGACATGTTTCCAGACATGCAAAATGTATCTTTGGTCATTTGCAGTGCATTGCATGCAAACATATGGAATTAAGTTATTTGAAATATTTGGTTTCAGGTGTTCTCATTTTGTCGTGAAAACGAGCACAATAATGAAGCCCCAAATTTGCAAAATAAAAAATGTGGCAACAGAGCAACATGGACTGTTATATTTGAGGATTCTGTGGATAAAGACGCACTTCGTTCTCTGAAACCACTGCCGTCCTCTCCACCAGCACCATCTTTCAAAGTTGTGCAGCGAATGCATCGGGTTGTTTGTCTCATCCTTGATGTCTCAGGAAGCATGCAAGTATGCAAAAACATTAATGTCACTTGAAAACAAAGATGCTTCCATTATTATAACCTTCAATGCTCTGATATGAGCTTAATCATTTTGAAACCTGAGAAAGCATAAAAACTGGTATCATATTTTCTAGGGCTCCAGAATCCTTCGACTACAGCAGGCTGCCACATATTTCCTGCGGAACATCATTGATGATCAAGCCAGTGTTGGAATTGTGACCTTTAGTTCTGATGCCTCAACCCTGAGCCCCTTGACTATTATTGACAACGACTCCACACGAGAGAATCTCATCAAACTGTTGCCAAACTTAGCAGATGGAGCGACGTACATGTGTAAAGGCCTCAATCAAGGCTTACAGGTACCATATTAATTATATGTATGATGTGTTAAATAAAGCCTACAGTTTGTTTTACGCTAATGTTCTGTATTTGTCTTTAAAACTTAAAGGTACTCAAAAAAGACAATGGGGATGTGATCGGGGATGAAATCATTTTTCTGACAGATGGTGAAGCGACGGACAACCCTACTAGTTGTGTTCCGTCCGCAATTGAAAGTGGCGCCATTATACACACAATAGCTTTGGGTGATAAAGCAGATAAAGCACTGAGGGATATGGCTGACAAAACTGGTAAGTGACATTGTCGCATAATGACGTGCAATGTTCCAGAAAAAGTCACAATTAAAAAATTCACGATGCCTACTTAGACCAGCTGTTTTCAAAATGCAGGTCGCGCAAGTGTGACAATTGTGTTGCGTTAACACTGTGTCAGAAATACGAAAAATATAAGTTCTGAAATTCAATCAACACTGATTTCAGTTTGCAAAACTTACATATTTCTGATATCGACCCACAAGCTCGTTGGGGATATTTTGGGGATATTTAATTTAATTTTATCAATCAATAAATTCCTCTTGAAACAAATTTTGTTGTATTATTTTAATTTAATACTGTGAAGCTGCTTTGATACAATCTGTATTGTGAAAAGCGCTATACAAATATACTTGACTTGACAAGCGTTTCGTTTCTGCACAATCTACACAGCATCCAAAAATAAACATCCATTACAGTTAGTTTCACTCTTATGAACCCGGTTCTTCTAATGAAATAGTTAAAAAAAACTCACAAGCTCAATCCTTGAATCCTCACCGAATCCGACAGAGCAGCTGAATGAATCAACGTATGATTCACTCAATTGAACTCCAAGTTCCATGTAAATGAATTTTTTGGGTGGTTTCGAGTTTTATTAGAGCAGGTCTACTTCTAGGAGGATCTTAACATGAATAAGTTTGGGAACTAACAAAGCATCAAAGCAATGACAAATCTACAAACATATGATGCTAGTACAATAACAAATGAGCTCAGAACTAATGTTACTTTTCTGAGAATTAGTAACTTGTAACTAATTTATCCGTCACATGGTATAGTAGGCCTAAATCATATTATTCATATTATGAATGCTTGTTTATCCAGTGCATATTTCTTATATTATATGTTGTAATTAGGGGGGAAATTTATCACAGCCAGTGATGACATTCTCTCTAATCAGCTACTGAATGGATTTTCTTCACTTACAATACCAACAGGAGATCAAACAAAAGACCCAGTTCAGGTTTGACAAGTGATCACACTTTGCCCATGGAAAATGACTTTAAGATTATTATGAATATTCTAATATTTAATTTTTATCACCGCTTTAGATAGACAGTGTGGGAATAAAAACATCAGACTGGTTCAATGGGACAATATCAGTGGATCAGACCATTGGTACCAAAACCAGCTTTACAATAATCTATGAAAAAAGTTTACCTCACATTTCCATACAGTCACCAAGTGGCTCAACCTACAATCAAGTACAGATGCGTCATGATGAATCAACAAAAACAGTCAATTTAAAAGTTCCAGGAACTGCACAGGTATGACAAAGATTTCATTAACTTTCCTAAAGCTTTTCATTAATTATTCATCTAATAATACTATTGTGTGTTTGGTAGACTGGGGACTGGAAGTACAGCATCCAAAGTCCAACACTTCAGTCTCTGACTATAACAGTAACAAGTCAAGCGGCGCGTGCTGATGTTCCCCCTATCATAGTCAAAGCCCACATGAACCAGCAGTTCAGTGACGGCACTAAACACATGATAGTGTTTGCTGAGGTCAGTCAGAATTACAAGCCTGTAATAAAGGCTGAAGTGTGTGCTACGCTGGAGTCCCAATCTGGGTCTGCACAAGAGTTACAACTCCTGGACAATGGAGCAGGTAAATTACCCATCATTTTTGTTCCAAGTGTGCACTCAACTTAAAATACTCAGAGATCCATCTTTTTCAGGAGCTGATGCTTTCAAAGATGATGGCGTCTATTCCAGATATTTCACAAAGTTAGAAAATGGGAGAAGCAGCTTGAAAGTGAGAGTGAAGAATCAAGATGGACAAGCCAGATTTACTTTCCAAATAAGGGGTGGTGCCCCATACGTACCTGGATATGTGGTAAACGGTAAACCGCGAGATTGAGACTCCTAAAGGAAACTGTTCAAACTTTTCTCAATTTTCATCAACTACAAAATTTTTTCATGTTGTTCCTCTAATTTCAGGTGTGGTAGAGCTGAACCCTCCAAAGCCTCCAGTTTCTGAGGAATCACTTGAGGTCGGAAGCTTTACCAGAACAGCCACTGGAGAGAGTTTTGAGGTGACGCTTACAGGCTCAACCCCACCAAACTTCCCACCTAACAAAATCACAGATCTGAGTGCTGAGATCCAGGACAACTCTGTGCTTCTCAACTGGACGGCTCCTGGTGAGGACCTCGACCAAGGGACAGGTAAAGCATACAATCAATACAAAATAAATGTCGGGATCACAAAATACTGTATAGGCCTCACAAGGTGTTTCTTTCCTTTTAAGCGAAATCCTATGAGATCAGGTGGAGCTTTGACCTCAAAGTGCTTCGATTCAACTTCAGCAATGCTCATGTATTCAACACAACTGCCGTCTCACCGCAGGAGTTTGGATCAGTTGAACAGCATTCATTCAGTTTCAGTTTCACAATCCAAAATGGCACCAAAATATTTTTTGCAGTTCAGTCTGAGGACAAAGTAAATCTGAAATCTGAAATCTCCAACATTGCTCAAGCTTCAAAGATCCTCCCTGGTCCAAAATCCAAAGAAATGGCATATCTAGACCTGAAGTTTATGTTTATTGCAATTTCTGTTTGTCTGGCAACTGTGGTGATTATTGGTATTGTTGCGGTAACATCATGGGCATTGAAACAAAGAAAACTTTCTGTTTCTTAGACTACAACCAACATTAATAACTGAAGGAAAGAAAATCATTCTGTTGTACAATTACTTTACTGAATTTAGTTGTACACCACATGCTTGGCAAAAATATAAAATTCAAAATACAGTTTGGTAAATTTTGTTTAGATTTGTTCATATTGGAAATGTATGATTGATTGTCTAACCTGATTAAAAACATTATGATTCCCACAAGTTTAAATTATGTCCATATGAACAAAATGATCTGTGCACTCCCATGATAAATGAATAAATAAAAATGAATAAATAGTGATATATTACTCAGTAGAGAATTTTACTGAGTAAAATTATTTCGCTTACGAGGATTTCGCTTACTTATATATATATATATATATATATATATATATATATATATATATATATATCATGTTCCTATTCATTAACTAGCCTGTGTGTACATATTAACATAATATCATGACATACTGTATGTCTGATATATCAGTTAAGAATTTTTGTCTTTTTTAACCTTTTTTTAATCATGGAGTGTTTCACCACCTTCCACTTGACAAGTCATGTTTGATGTCATTGAGAGCTTCTCAATATATTTCATGAGATTCTGTGAGAGAGCTAATAAGACATCATGTAATTAATATACATTAGATATAAACACATCACTATGCCTTACAGCATCTTAACACTGTCATGTCTGAGGAGCTCTATGGGTTTGTAGGAATTTTCCTGTATGGCTTTATGGATGGGCTGATTGTGGCATTTGAAATCATAAGGGCCCTTTGGGTTCAGTCATGCAGCATGGCATTGTTTATGAGGTTTTATA
Source organism: Leuciscus idus (assembly GCA_021554675.1). Classification (NCBI taxonomy): domain Eukaryota; kingdom Metazoa; phylum Chordata; class Actinopteri; order Cypriniformes; family Leuciscidae; genus Leuciscus; species Leuciscus idus. The sequence goes on from CM038630.1 coordinate 14,000,270, forward strand.
GTGTCATTAGATCTCATTGTGATCATTCAACTGTTATTGTGCTTTCTTTTTGTGGTAATTATATGGCAACTATTCAGTCATATAGTTATATAAGGGGGCAATGATGCTGTACAAGGAAAATCATAGTCTAAATAAAAATGCAACTACTGGAAAATGACAATAGATTTTCAGCCATTAAGTCATTAGACACAATAAACCTCATGGTAGTATAACACAAGTTATGTAAAGGAAACATGATGAAGTCAGTGTGCACCATGGGCCTCATTTATAAAACGTGTAGTGCGTGTACGCTAAAATCCAAGCCAACGTTCATATTTATAAAATCAGTCTTAACGTGCAAATGTACTCAGTGTAACCAGTCCTACTCCCCTCTAGAGCGCCTCTAGAAGCCAGGGGAGTGGGGTTTACACACACGCAGCTCTTACTGGCCTGTTACACTCACCCTACAGTTTTTTGTGTGTATGGTCGGTCTCTGAATCACACGTACGCACATTTGAGAAATCAAATGTCACATTTGAGAAATCAAATGTAGGACGGTTTCTACACAAAGTTTTATAAATGAGGCCCCTTATGTCCAAAATATTTAAAATCACAGATAACTATACTTTTTTGCCATATGTTTCAAATGTTATATGAATACATTTAACTTATTAATATATAGCCTATATTTTATTTACATGTATATATGTTTTTGAAAGAAGTCTCTTATGCTCACAAAGGCTGCATTTATACAAAACTACAGTAATATTGTTAAATATTATCACAACTTAAAATAAGTTAATTCTTACAGTGAAGAAGTTTCTGTCCGTTTTCAAACTATTAAGCCACATTCAACTTGATGCTAACTCATTTCTGATGCTGTTGAGCCATAATTACTCAACAAAGTTTAAGAAACGTTGCAAGAGGGTTAAACTGATAAGGGCCTATTCTATTGCCACACTTTTTGTGGCAATCACAAAAAAAAGTTGAATGCATTAAAGGCACCCACCCACTGACACTACAAGATAATCATTCTGATTTTGGGCCCAATTCTCCCCTTCCAATAATCCAGATTTTTCAGTTCTGCAGTTGGATATTATTGGGGTTGTGTGAGGGGAACCCTGATCAGATAGCGAGCTGACAGAAGACAGAAGCATAACACGACTACTTCTAAACCTTAGTCTTTTTTTTCCATGAATTTTCTGTAAAAAGCAATCCTAAAACTATTATTGTGATTTTTTTCTTGCCCTTCGTCACATCTCGGCTTTTCTCACACTATAGGAACACAACCTTTTAAATTTATGATTTTTATTTTTTTTTATCAACATGTTTGTGATCTCTTACATTTTGAAAATCTGATAAGATTTTAAAAGTCTTTTAGTGTGGGCCAGCCTTAAGCTGGGACTCCAGAGATTTATAGCGCACAAACACAAGTTTTCTGAGATTTAGAAAGCAATCTAAGCTATAAATAAAGTCTTGTTTTATAGACAAGAAAAACCCCCAAAAACTTAAATAACACCCAAACACTGGAAAATATCGAGGCAAGTTGTTTTTGATCAAACTGAAACAAGCAATTGTTTCCTCAATATTTTTTTATTTTATTATACACTTTTATTAGTAGTGTCTTTATAACAGCAGGTTGATTTTAGCAGCTATGGGTAAATTTACCAAACAACATTTAAAAAGTAACAAATTAAAGTCAGTGAAAGACAAGTGTAAAAATGAGAGAAGATGACAATTTAACACAATATTTAAATTAGCATTGTATTATCAATCATGTTCCGAATTTTCAATGAATTTTTCTTCTGCTAAGTTGGGTTGTTCAGCCTTTTTCTTCATTTTTCACTCAAACATCAGACTCAGCCCTCAGAGAACTGCCTGAAGAGGAACTCTGATCTTTTGTCACTGAAACTAGGCACAAAATGAATTTGCAGGATTTCAGAGAAGCCCTCAGACAAACTGGGTGCCACAATTTTTTTCCTACAGAGAACAAGAAAAAGTCAGAAACCAATCTGCTCAGTAATAAATGAGTAAATAAAGATAAAAGATAAAGAAGCTCGTTCAAAGGTGTGATTTCCTGGCAATATGATCTGGTACAGTGGAATAAGCTGCGGTTCACTCACTTGTAGCTGTGAAGCACCATGTCATTGACATGAACATGCTTTGTGGCAGAAGGAATCATCTCACGAAACTACAGCAAAAAAAACAAACAAGATAACATCAATCAGTGACGGACTTTGCATTTATGGACTTTTCGCATGTTTACAGTTAGTAAAATGGTTTTTTTTTAATAGAGTTTTATATTTAAAGTCACCATGAAACAGAATTGAAATAGTCTTTTCTTCCCAATGGTGGCGTATATCTGAGTGAAAGGGCTTCTCCAATGAGAAAAAAATTAAATAAATGTAGGGCGTGACTTGATTTTGTCCATGTGGAATTGATTAGATGGTTGTGGTTTGCTATTCGTTGATCTCATGTGAGTAACAGGTTGTCCCGCCCTCGCGCCAGCTATCACATCATCAGAGAAGAGAAGTGAATTTTCACATTAATAAAAAAAATAATAAAAAAAAATAATGATAAATAATTTATAATACCTGTAAATACTGCAATAATAAATAAGTATTGTTCATTTTGATTTCATGGTAACTTTAATGTAAAAAACTACAGTAAAGACAGATACCCTGTTGTTATGCTTTGCTTGTTCCAGACTGGTTGAGAAGTTGAAACACCTGCAGGGGACTCCAGTGCTTTGACTGACATCTACATATCTGTGGAGAAAATCATCGATGGTGCCATTTCAGTTGAAAAGACAAAGATAAATAAGCATCTGCTTTGGAAACAGAGGTAGGCACCTTTTTCTCGACTCTGGGTCAGGGTTAGTGTTATCCACCGCTACGCTCTGGCCTTCCTTCAGAGCGCGTTCACAGGCTGACACACACTGCTGCCAGGAGCCAAGCATGTCCTAGAGTTCATGTGCAGATGTCACAGCATTCAGTGGCAGTTAAAACAAGATCCTCAAAATCTTCTGAACCAAATTTGCCCGATCCTGCTCTTGGAGATCTACTTATTGTCTCTGGGTTCTCGGTTCTCTGTTGTGTTAGCAATGTAACAACTCACCCTGTTCACATATGCATAGCCCTTTGGAATGATGTGTGTCTGGAAGAATGTGGATTTGCCCGCTACAAAACCCCCCCCCCAAAAAACAAGGGTTAGGGGAGCGCGGGGCACAACCTAACGCGGGGCTAGTTGTAACACGCTTGTTTTAAATACTTCCGCACATGCTTGGATGACGAAACTTTGTGTATTTACTAGTTGCCATATCAACACTATATAGAAAAAAAAATCCGCCAAAATTATTATTTTTTGGAAGATATCCATAGACATTTATTAAACCATAGCAAAAGTAAATTTCTTACTTAAGTTAATTTTTCATCTCTATTTTTTGTGTTTATTTAAAATAAGACAAATCTGATATTATTTTAATCTCCAAGATGTTATTTAACAGTTGAGATAGTTATTTAATGCTTCGCTAACTAGCAGAAGACACTAGCAGGGTTTAAATCCCAGTTGTGCAGGCGGGGGCATGTTGTAACACTGCGTTACAATGTGCCCCTATTAGAAATATGCTATTATATTCTATACTTTTATTAATTTTATTGGGAAAACGTGAGAAAAAGGTGAATAAAGACTGAGAGTCAATGTTCAGAAATGACTAATTATTTATTTGTTTTGAACTATGTTGTATAGCTGTGTTTTCATGTGTTCGTAGTCAAAACTCAAAAATGTGTTTATATTTAATTATTAAAAATTGCCATTATTTTATATGAAAAAGTTTTTTAATTGTATTTTATTTAGAAAATATTTTAGTTTGTTTTGTATATATTTTTTATTAGATCAGATAACATTTTAAGCTGTCATATGTTATGTTACAATGTGCCCCCACACATGTTACAATGTACCCCACCTATGGGGCATGTTGTCACATTTCACTTCCATTCTTTTGGGGTATGTCAAGAAAAAAGTATATACTGTATTAATAAAACAAAACCACATAATTGTACTAGACATGTGGGAAATTAATGTGGGAAAAAATAAATACTCTGAACCATAAGTAGATTTACACAAACTGAGAAAGTCAAAAAGCGTTAGGTTGTGCCCCGCTCTCCCCTATATCATAAAAATTGGTCATCTGTAAGGAGTAAGAAGAAAAAACAAACACTGAAAAAAGGCTCACATCCAGGGAATCCCACTGCTACAATGACTTCCTGTTTGGTAGATGTGAGGGATGTATCAGGAGGATCGTAAAGACGCATTTTGGAGTCTAATTTCCTCTGGACAATGATACAAAAACACAACATTATTACAGATATTTAGTACATTAATGTCCAAAAAGTTTGGGCCAGTAAGATTTTTAAAAGAAGTCTCTTATGCTCACCAAGGCTGCATTTATTTTATCAAAAATAACACTAAAACAGTAATATTGTGAAATATTATTACAATTTAAAGTAATTTAGTTTTCCATTTGACTACATTTTAAAATGTAATTTATTCCTGTGATGCAAAGCTGACTTTTCAGCATCATTACTCGTCAGTGTCACATGATCATTCAGAAATCATTCTAATATGCTGATTTGCTGCTCAAGAAACATTGAAAACAGTTGTGCTGCTTAATATTTTTGTGGAAACCATAAGACATTTTTTTATTTTTTATTCTTTGATGAATGAAAACAGCATTTATTTGAAATATAGATTTTTTTTGTAACATTATAAATGTATTTAGTCCCAATTTTGATCAATTTAATCCATCTTTACTGAATTAAAGTACTTGTTTCTTTAAAAAAAAAAACCTAACCCTTAACCCTAACTTTTGAATGGCAGTGTGAAGTACCCAACTAAGGTACAAAACATAAATACCCATACATGTAAATAACACAATACATAAATAACACAATAGACTGTGGAAAACTTGCAAGTGAAATAAAATCGTTTACAGGGTCAAACTCTGGCAAGCTGAATTGTGCGGGTTTCCAGCCCAAGAAGTATTCCTCTGGGGTGTGAAACTGAAGACCAATGTTGAGGGCAAACTGAGGGCACAAGAGATAAGGGATAAAAACCTGTAAAGCTGTATTATGTCAAAAGCCCACAACATTGTAAAGTTTCCCTTTTTTGTTATTCTAAAATGGAGCAAGAAAAACACTACCATGCCCTCTTGTGGCCAAACCAGAGAAAAGCTATTACAAGTGATTTACCTTTACATTAATATAATTTATTATAAAATGCAGTAACTCTTAGTAACAGCAACAAATTCAATCTGCTTATGAGTAATGAAGACTGCAGTTAACGTCATTACCAGTCTGTCACTGCAGGAGAAGTCTTTCTTCTTTTTCCCTGGGGCCCAGTTAGCAGGACGTCCTGCTGCATCTGTAAATGAGGGAAAACCATTACTGAGCATGTAAATCTGAGATGTTATTTTGCACTATGTGCAGGAAATAAAATACATAAAATACAAATTTAAAACAATGTTTTTGGTTGCACTTTATTTCAAGTGTGACTGCAGTCAGTGTAATTGGCGTGCCGAAAGGTAGCGGGACGTTTGAAAACGGAAAACATACGGAGAGCAGCAGCTTATGTTTCTGCTCTGACAGCCGGAAGATCACGCCGAACACGGTGAGTGCATGTAAGAAATCAGGAATGGTGAGAGGACCATTAGCGCCATCCACTTCTGATCCGATCGACCAAAACGCATCTTAATACCAGGTGTACCAAAAAAGTTTCTTGAGCAGCAACTCAGCCTATTAGAATGATTTCTGAAGGATCATGTGACACTGAAGACTGGAGTAATGATGCTGAAAATTCAGCTTTGAAAATGGTTCTTTTAAATGATAATAATCATTCGCAATATTACTGTTTTGACTGTATTTTTGATCAAATAAATGCAGCCTTGGTGAGCATGAGATTTCTTTCATAAACACTAAAATAATTTGTTACATTTATATAGCGCTTTTCTGGGTGCTCAAAGCGATTTACGTAGAATGGGGGAATCTCCTCAACCACCACAATTGTGCAGCACCACCTGGATGATGCGATGGCAACCAAATTGCGCCAGAATGCCCACCACACACCAGCTTATTGGTGGAGAGGAGACAGAGTTATGAAGCCAATGAGTATATATGGGGATGCCATGATGATGGACAGAGGCCACTGGGCAAATTTGGCCAGGATGCCAGGGTTAAACCCATACTCTTTTTCGAAGGACAATATGGGATTTTTAATGATCAGAGAGTCAGGACCTCGGTTTAACCTCTCATCCGAAGGACGGTGCTTTTTGACAGTATAGTGTCCCCATCACTATACCGGGGCATTAGGACCCACACAGACCACAGGGTGAGCGCCCCCTGCTGGCCTCACTAACACTAACACAGCAACCTAGTTTTCACAGGAGGTCTCCCATCCAGGTATTGACCAGGCTCAGCCCTGCTTATCTTCAGTGGGCAACCAGTCTTGGGCTACAGGGTGATATGGCTGCTGGTAATAATCTTACAGACCCCAGACTTCTGAACACTATAGTGTATGTAGTGAGCGTGTCATTAACCTGAATGGGCAACTGAAGTGTCTGTAGAATATCCTCAGCTTTGGACTTGAACACCTCCGGTCTGAGTTTTCCTTGAGATATTCCCATCTGATTGGTGAAAAATACCACCTAAACAGAGCAAAGCAAAATAAAACCAACTGGACATTTGGACATGATGCTATAACTTCCGTTATGAAACATTATCTTATACTGACAACATCAACAAGTGATAGTGGATTAGGAAGCACCTTGTATCCTTTCTTCAAAAGACTGGCCAGTCTGGGCTGAATCTCTGGGAAGAGAATCCTAAACAAGAGTAAAACATCATCAAGTGAGAGACAACAAACAGCTGCAGGGTATAGCAAGTTCTTCAACCAGACTCACTTCCAGTCATCTGGACTTGTGGGAAATACTTTCCCAGACTTTGTAGTGATAATGCAGCCGTCAATGTCAAAACCTGCAACCTGAACCACACACAACAGCATGAAACATTATAGAAGCATAATGGTTTTGATGGTTAAACACTGTGTGCTGAATAAACACTATGTGAAAGTTCATGTCTTACTTTGGAGCTTTCTGGAACCCCTGCTGCAGTGAACAGCATAAGGCTGCCGATTTGTTGCCAGTGACTCTGAGAGCAAGTGGAAGACGGAGCGCTGGGTTTGATAGTTGGTGAGTCCAGGTTTTTATCACTCTCTCTCTCAGCAAATGCTTGTAACTGCTTAAGCTTTTTCTCAGATGAGGTCTGTTCATCTTCATCATCCTCATCGTCACGCCCTCGTTTCATGCGAGGGACGTCCTTCTCTGGGCTGCGAGGTCGTTTTGTTGCCTGAGAAAAAAGAGCCAAGGTTTTATGGGATATTTCATTTGATTTTATGTCATAAAATAACTCTAATAATAATAATAATAATTTAAAAGAAAAAAATGGGTTGAAAGTGTTTGAAAATGTCTGTACCACAGAAATGAAAAATTTAAATTTCCCACTAATATAAAATAAATGTTTCTTTTATGAATTTATACACTCCTGCAGACTTGAATTAACTAACCTTTTATCTTTATTAATGTATTCTTCAATATTGTTTCTAAAGCATAAATACATTATTATAAACACTTCCAAAAAAAATAAAAATAATAATAACTGCAGTAATACAATTAATGACATCTATATAAATTCTGAATGAGGAAATGCATTATAGCCATTCAATTGTGATACAGAATTGCCATGTGCCAACATTTAGCTGCTGGAGCGGCTGAGAAGAGTGCGCTGTCACACAGTACGAGCGCGCTGAGAAGAGACTGCTGGCATTATACAGAGCGAGAGCGGCCTCTAGAGGCGGAATAACAACTATCACTGGCTGAGTTGTTAACGTTAACACGTGAGGCTGCGCGCAGCACAGATAGATCACGCTTCATGGAGATCGCTGACACTTCAGCATTTAAAACACCGACAGCGAAACGGTATATGCATACAGAACACTAAAGTACATATTGCCATGTCATTATAAAGTAATTAATTTGTTGACTAGATGCTGCATTAGCAGAGAAAGAACAGAAGTATGTTTGCCGTCGAGTCTGAGAGGAATAACATACTCAAGCGATTAAAGCAATGTGACAAAAACACACGCAAACCTGACCCAAATGTTTGATGTCGCAATTGTTACCATCTATTTCCATTAGTTTATATCCAGTTGGCCAGTTTTATCCATTCATTAGCCGGCGAAGTTGCATATTTAAAGCTATAGTGACGTGATTGCTTTCTCAACATTGATATGTTCATGCAGCCATAAACAAATCATAAACGCATTCGATTCAGTTATTTTTTTATCACTACAATGCATATTGTTATTTTGATTATATAATCATCAAGTGTTCTAAAATAGAAGCAAATAAAATGAGAGACTATTAATATAGGTCTACATTTATGTAATTTTAATGGCCATCTTTAAGCATGACTCTTTGGATTTATGGTAACACTTCACAATAATATTACAATTTTAGCATGAACTAATGTTAATAAATGTTGTAGAAGTATTATTCACTGTTAGTTTGTTAATTTCAACATTTAGTAATCAATTTTAAATTGTTTCTGTTATTACCTTAGTTAATGTATATGAACTAACATGAATGATCAAGGTACAGTTATTGCTCAAATATTAATACATGCAGTAAAAATTTATATTGCATAATGCATATAGTTCATGAAAGCTATAATACATCCTCATTAACAAATGGGACTTGCAAAGTGTTACCTATGAAATTGACATATGTTTCTAGGTTATAGCTGAAGAAATGCATATTTGACCTGTAATATTTAAATATTTAAATTATTTTCTGTAGAACTTCTCATTTTAATATATTTATTTAATTTAGCACATTTCAGTTAAGCACTTTATTACTTGGAGTGTTATGTTTGTTTTTAATCCAGTATCCATTTAAAAAAATACCGGTTGAATAATCGGTTATCGGCATGTACGGTCAAACCTAAATATCGGTAAAATCCACTATCGGTCGACCTCTAATATATATATATATATATATATATATATATATACACAGTGGGGAGAACAAGTATTTGATACACTGCCGATTTTGCAGGTTTTCCTACTTACAAAGCATGTAGAGGTCTGTAATTTTTTTCATAGGTACACTTCAACTGTGAGAGATGGAATCTAAAACAAAAATCCAGAAAATCACATTGTATGATTTTTAAATAATTAATTTGCATTTTATTGCCTGACATAAGTATTTGATCACCTACCAACCAGTAAGAATTCCGGCTTTCACAGACCTGTTCGTTTTTCTTTAAGAAGCTGTTGTATTACAAATGTATTAAATGTTTAATTTAGGTTGCAACAGTAAAAGTTGAGTACATTGAAGTTAGCATTTTAAGGTTAAGATCACTGGGACTCTCACCTTTTGTTCTGCAAATGGCTTTCGGAGCCCAAATGGCTCTTGGAGCCCCAGCCCCAATAGTTAGGCTGATTGGATTAGCATATATGCGTTTGAATAGTTATACTGATTGGATTGAGACTGGTAACACGCTGGAGTTTAGGGCGGTTCCTTAACCTGTATACTTAATTTACATGCTTTGTTCAACCTCAATGTAAATCCCTCCCCCTAAATGTATATGAAAGTGCAAGGCAACTTTCTTTAGATTAGACTTGATGATGATGAACTACAGACTGATGAACTACAGACATGGAAGAATAAATCTCTTCTGCTTATAAAATCCATATCAAGTCTCCTGGTTTTTGCTTCGATGAAGGAATAAAAGTTTCCAACAATTTGGTGCCGTGTGACCCGGATGGAGAAAAAGGAAACTCAACAAAGAACTTCAAGCTCAAAGATCTGAATCTTGAAACTTCAAGCTCAACAAAGATCTGACAAAGATTGCCAGACTGAATCTTTCCAGCTTCCTCCAGATTGAAAACTTCAAGCTCCAAAAAGATCTCAAAGCCTGACTGAGTTCCAGACTGAATCTTGAAACTTCAAGCTCAAAGATCTCAACAAAGCTGACTGAGTTCCAGACAAATTTTTTTCTCTACAAACAAAAGATTTGGTGAGTTTCATTCCATTCTAAGAACCGTTGCAAACCAGTACAAGTTTGATATCCTCTGCGCCATTCAGAGAAGTAGTTAACAAACAGCTGTAGAGTTTGGTTAACTAAAGATATCCTCTAAAAAGTTTGCTTTTAGAGATGAAAGATGTCCTCTGCCAGGCAGGGAAGATTAGCATTACATGTTAATATTGTCTTATCCTCTTGCTAGAGGAGTTTTATCCTCTGTAAAGTTAGTGAAGACTTTATCCTCTGCTTTATCAGGGACGGTTAGCAGCATGTGCTAATATTTTGTATCCTTTGCTTTAGGCAGAGAAGGATTAGCGTAAATTGCTAATATTTTGTTTATCTTCTGTTCTTGTCGGCAGGGAAGTTAAGTGTGAAGTGTTGGTAAATTGGAAAGTTTACAAGTGTACCCTCTGTTGATCAGAGAAGTTTAGTGTTTGTTTGTGTAGTAACAAAGACACTCATAAAATGGTTAGAAGGAATGCTAGGCTGATTCCAACAAATGAGAAAGGTGGTCTTGCGACTCCTTTATGGACAGACAGTGAGTTCAAGTCATTGTTAGGACAGCACATGGACTATATAGTGACTGAGTCAGTCATATTGAATTTAACAAAGAAATTTGGCATTCACCCAGACAAAGCATCTGCAACCCCCATACAAGCAGTCAACACTGAAAGTTTTGCTTTGAGAATTGCTGAAAGTTTGCCATCAGTGCAAAGAAATTTTTTCTGAGTTTAGGAGAGAGTTGTCCAAAAAGATGCGGCTTTATGATATGTCTCTAGCTGAAGTCACCCAGCTAATATCACAGATCTTGACTGAGTCAGAATTCAATGATTTTGAAAATGCTGTAAACAATTCTGAGTTTCAAAATGCCAGAAAAGATGAATTGAGAGAGGGAGTTCTGAAAGTTTTAAAAAACATTGTTGGACCGAACGTGGACTGGTCAAAGCTCACTAGTTGTTTACAGAAGAAGGATGAAACTGTTTGTGAGTACACAGAAAGATTTTGCCAGACCGCTGCAGCTTACAGCGGGATTGCTGACACTTCAGAGAAGGTGTTAGATGATAATGGTCCCCTAGTTCGCACATGGTTTCAGGGTCTTTTGTCAGAACATAAAAATGCATTGCCTTACTTAGAATTAACATGGTCCAGTAGAACCCTGCAAAACAACTTGGACAGGTTAGCTACTTGGGAAAGAGACTCTGATGTCAAGGCAAGAGTAAAAATTGCAGCAGCATCCTTTAAGGTCAACACAGAAAATCAACAGAAACGCAAACGTCCTAAGAGAGAGGGCAGCTGTAATTACTGCGGTAAACCTGGCCATTGGATGAGAGAGTGTAGGAAAAGCAAAAAGAACTTTAGAGAAGTTAACAAAGTTACTCAGCTTCTGCTCAGCTTGCTTGCTACTCTGAAGCAGCCCCTCCCCTCCTCGTTAAACTCATGGGGCAACTTGATAATGTGTTAACCATTTAGGCTGTGAGTGCTTAATTTCCCCAGAAACAACAACAAAGACTGATTTTTGTTTAATAGAACAAAAGGAAAGTGTCTGTTCTCAGCCTTCTTTTGGGGACCCTGGTTAAGTAGAGACTCACAGCCGTAAATGTTATACCACAGAAATATTCCAGTCAGACCCCCATCCTCTATTATGATGTCTACTATGACTGATGTTTCACTGGAGAATGGAAATGTGCCAATTTTCTCACACACTGTACAGTGTGTACACCACCTTCAGGGACAGAATAGGACACACAGACCAGTGCGGAGCCCATGGAAGAACCGAAGTGCAACAGGCCTCGCGGGTCAGCCATGCGGTGAAGATTTCCTCATTCCCCCTCTTATCCCCACCTCACTGGTCCATAGGTGTCAAATCAATTAAGAAATAGGGAAAGAATGAAACAAAAACAGCAGACTCTAAAAACCATACAACCCTAGTGTTTGAAGAAATACTGCTCTGTTTTCTGTTTTCTTTCTTCCTCTGTACAGATACCAATTGATGGCTGTTCCGAGATCCATATGCAACGAGCGTCTCACCTGCATATGAAGCCACAACCTCAAGAAGACAACTAGACCAACTGCTGAACGAACTATCACAAAAGAAAAAGAAAAAATACACAACGCAGAGACTCACCTACGGGAACTTCAGTCATCCATCAGAGAACTTGAACAAAATACAACAAGACATTCTTGATCTTTCAACAAAATTACACCAGATGACTGAAGATAACTCTTCATGGTTCAGAAACCTGTTAGTATCAAATGTGTCAACCACGTCCAGCACAAGGAAATAACAGTTTCAACCAGAAAAGACTATTACTCGTAAGGACTTCACGGACCCTAATTGCATGTTTGTTTCTGTGTCATGCAATTACAGAAGAACTACACAGATCATGCTATGTGCCTGTAACTATCACACGTTACAAGAATTAACTTGCTATGTGCCTGTAACTTACACAAGTTACAAGAATGAACTTTTAAGTGTCTAAATTTGTATTTTGTGAGAGTTATTAGAACTCTCAAAGGGGGAAATGTTGTATTACAAATTTATTAAATGTTTAATTTAGGTTGCAACATTAAAAGTTGAGTACATTGAAGTTAGCATTTTAAGGTTAAGATCACTGGGACTCTCACCTTTTGTTCTGCAAATGGCTTTTGGAGCCCAAATGGCTCTTGGAGCCCCAGCCCCAATAGTTAGGCTGATTGGATTAGCATATATGCGTCTAGGGTGGTTCCTTAACCTGTATACTTAATTTACATGCTTTGTTCAACCTCAATGCAAATCCCTCCCCCTAAATGTATATAAAAGTGCAAGGCAACTTTCTTTAGATTAGACTTGATGATGATGAACTACTGACTGATGAACTACAGACATGGAAGAATAAATCTCTTCTGCTTATAAAATCCATCTCAAGTCTCCTGGTTTTTGCTTCGATGAAGGAATAAAAGTTTCCAACAAAGCCCTCCTGTTCTCCACTCATTACCTGTATTAACTGCATCTGTTTGAACTCGTTACCTGTATAAAAGACCTGTCCACACACTCAATCAAACAGACTCCAACCTCTCCACAATGGCCAAGACCAAAGAGCTGTGTAAGGACATCAGGGATAAAATTGTAGACCTGCACAAGGCTGGGATGGGCTACAGGACAACAGGCAAACAGCTTGGTGAGAAGGCAACAACTGTTGGTGCAATTATTAGAAAATAGAAGAAGTTCAAGATGACGGTCAATCGCCCTCGGTCTGGGGCACCATGCAAGATCTCACCTCGTGGGGCATCAATGATCATGAGGAAGGTGAGGGATCAGCCCAGAACTACACGGCAGGACCTGGTCAATGACCTGAAGAGAGCTGGGACCACAGTCTCAAAGAAAACCATTAGTAACACACTACGCCGTCATGGATTAAAATCCTGCAGCGCATGCAATGTCCCCCTGCTCAAGCCAGCGTATGTCCAGGCCCGTCTGAAGTTTGCCAATGACCATCTGGATGATCCAGAGGAGGAATGGGAGAAGGTCATTTGGTCTGATGAGACAGAAATAGAGCTTTTTGGTCTAAATTCCACTTGCCGTGTTTGGAGGAAGAAGGAGGATGAGTACAACCCCAAGAACACCATCCCAACCGTGAAGCATGGAGGTGGAAACATCATTCTTTGGGGATGCTTTTCTGCAAAGGGTACAGGACGACTGCACCGTATTGAGGGGAGGATGGATGGGGCCATGTATCACGAGATCTTGGCCAACAACCTCCTGCCCTCAGTAAGAGCATTGAAGATGGGTCATGGCTGGGTCTTCCAGCATGACAACCACCCGAAACACACAGCCAGGGCAACTAAGGAGTGACTCCGTAAGAAGCATCTTAAGGTCCTGGAGTGGCCTAGCTAGTCTCCAGACCTGAACCCAATAGAAAATCTTTGGAGGGAGCTTACAGTCCGTATTGCCCAGCGACAGCCCTGAAACCTGAAGGATCTGGAGAAGTTCTGTTCTGAAAATCCCTGCTGCAGTGTGTGCAAACCTGGTCAAGAACTACAGGAAACATATGATCTCTGTAATTGCAAACAAAGGTTTCTATACCAAGTATTATGTTCTGCTTTTCTGATGTATCAAATACTTATGTCATGCAATAAAATGCAAATTAATTACTTAAAAATCATAAAATGTGATTTTCTGGATTTTTGTTTTAGATTCCGTCACTCACAGTTGAAGAGTACACATGATAAAAATTACAGACCTCTACATGCTTTGTAAGTGGGAAAACCTGCAAAATCGGCAGTGTATCAAATACTTGTTCTCCCCACTGTATATATATAAATAAATAATAAAATCATTCATTTGAAATAGAAATCTGTTGTAACATTTTAAATGTCTTTACTGTCCCTTTTGACCAATCTGATTTGGACATTTCTTTACATTTTTTATTAAAAATATAATAAAAAAACATTATCTTGAAACCTTTTTTGAAGATTTAGAAAACAAATCCTGGATGCTCCTTTTGGGATAATTTGAGCTTTTCTGTTCATCTCTGCTTTCATCTGCTACATTTCTATTCTTCTGAGGAGAGGAAGACTTTACGTTTGAATCATCAGCCAGCTCCACCCGAGCTCCATTCACACTCACTAGTGCGCACTGCATCGCCATTCACAGATGAGAACAGCTGGACTGCAGGAGGAGAGAAGTTACAGTAAGAAATACAATGATTTAATATTCAAATTGTATACATTTATGCTAAATGACCAATCTTCTGTACATTTGGTATTTATTTGGCGAGCTAATTATGAATATTTAACCAGATAACTGAAAAGTAACTCATTAGCTACATGCCGTAACTTCGTTTTAATATGTCTTTTAATGTTTCATGTGTAAAAACAATTATCTTAGTTGGACCAGAGAATGTCTAATATGGCGAGAAGTTTCACTCTCACTACACTTCCGGCTTCTGAACTGGTTGCAGTTCCACTCTGATTCCATATGAGGGCGCTCACAGGACGAGTGCAGAATGAATGGAGGTCAATGGCGGTATACCCCTCAAAATCCACTTTTCTCAGGATATAATTTTTTGTCTAGTAATTTGAATGTTGTATTCGAAAGGAGATGCAAAGAAATTACACATTGCTGGGTGTTAGATTTTTTAGAGTCACTTATTTGATTTAAAAAAGTCTTTCAAAATGTCAATGACGTCAGAATGCTGACGTCATTAGCAGAATGCTAGCGTGTTATGGGCAACAACAACTCAACCTGTAAGAAATCAAAACGACATAAGTACTCGTTCATTCAACTTTCGACCTAAAACCCATGTTGAACTTGCAAAATCTACAATCACATCTGAGATTTCTCAACGGCAATCGGGTGAAAGAGACAAATTTAGCCGTCTAGCCCCATTGACTCCCATTCATTTTGCACTCATGGCGAGCGCCCCCAGTGGAACTCTGGTGGTACTACAACCAAAATTCGGTACAATAGGGCTTAATAGGGAGTGGACAGGCTCTCCGTAGACGGGCTCTGGTTGGACTTTGACACCAGAGGGATTCAAATAGGCTCAAGCTAACTTTAAAACCTGTGCAGTCTGTGTGAACCTACAAAGTTTCTCAAACTTATATTTCATTAAGCCACCAAAATTGTACTAAATACACAAGACAAAATCCAAATAGCACTTACCTGTTGTCTAAAACTTTAACGTTACTTGCGATTCATTTGTTGTACGGCCTTCACGGGTCCGGTTCGTAAATATTTCCGATGTGGAACAACGGCGCCCGTAGTTTGGTTCCCATGTCATTAGGAATCGCAGTTAGTCATCTATAGTTTCTGCCACACCAGTTACTGTAGTTAAATATTTTCCAGTGTTTGGGCGTGATTTAAGTTTTTTGGGTTTTTCTTGTCTGTAAAACAAGACTTTATTTATAGCTGAGATTGTTTTCTAAATCTCAGAAAGCTTATATTCTAAATGTTGTGTTTGTGCGCTATACATCTCTGGAGTCCCAGCTTAAGGCTGGCTCACACTAAAAGACTTTTAAAATCTTATCAGATTTTCAAAATGTAAGAGACCACAAACATGTTGATAAAAAAAAAACATAGATTTAAAAGTTTTGTTCGGTGTGAGAAAAGCCGAGGTGTGACGACGGGCAAGAAAAAAATCACAATAATAGTTTTAGGATTGCTTATATAAAATATAATATAAATATATTAATATAAATAAAATATAGGCTATATATTAATAAGTTAAATGTATTCATATAACATTTGAAACATATGGCATAAAAGTATAGTTATCTGTGATTTTAAATATTTTGGACATAAGGGGCCTCATTTATAAAACGTTGTGTAGAAACCGTCCTACATTTGATTTCTCAAATGTGCGTACGTGTGATTCAGAGACCGACCATACACACAAAAAACTGGAGGGTGAGTGTAACAGGCCAGTAAGAGCTGCGTGTGTGTAAACCCCACTCCCCTGGCTTCTAGAGGCGCTCTAGAGGGGAGTAGGACTGGTTACACTAAGTACATTTGCACGTTAAGACTGATTTTATAAATATGAACGTTGGCTTGGATTTTAGCGTACACGCACTCATAGTACACGTTTTATAAATGAGGCCCATGGTGCACACTGACTTCATCATGTTTCCTTTACATAACTTGTGTTATACTACCATGAGGTTTATTGTGTCTAATGACTTAATGGCTGAAAATCTATTGTCATTTTCCAGTAGTTGCATTTTTATTTAGAGTATGATTTTCCTTGTACAGCATCATTGCCCCCTTATATAACTAAATGACTGAATAGTTGCCATATAATTACCACAAAAAGAAAGCACAATAACAGTTGAATGATCACAATGAGATCTAATGACACTATAAAACCTCATAAACAATGCCATCACTGAACCCAAAGGGCCCTTATGATTTTTCAAATGCCACAATCAGCCCATCCATAAAGCCATACAGGAAAATTCCTACAAACCCATAGAGCTCCTCAGACATGACAGTGTTAAGATGCTGTAAGGCATAGTGATGTGTTTATATCTAATGTACATTACATGATGTCTTATTAGCTCTCTCACAGGATCTCATGAAATATATTGAGAAGCTCTCAATGACATCAAATATGACTTGTCAAGTGGAAGGTGGTGAAACACTTCATGATTAAAAAAAGGTTAAAAAAGACAAAAATTCTTAACTGATATATCAGACATACAGTATGTCATGATATTATGTTAATATGTACACACAGGCTAGTTAATGAATAGGAACATTATATATATATATATATATATATAAAGTAAGCAAAATCCTCGTAAGTAAGCGAAAGAATTTTACTCAGTAAAATTCTCTACTGAGTAATATATCACTATTTATTCATTTTTATTTATTCATTTATCATGGGAGTGCACAGATCATTTTGTTCATATGGACATAATTTAAACTTGTGGGAATCATAATGTTTTTAATCAGGTTAGACAATCAATCATACATTTCCAATATGAACAAATCTAAACAAAATTTACCAAACTGTATTTTGAATTTTATATTTTTGCCAAGCATGTGGTGTACAACTAAATTCAGTAAAGTAATTGTACAACAGAATGATTTTCTTTCCTTCAGTTATTAATGTTGGTTGTAGTCTAAGAAACAGAAAGTTTTCTTTGTTTCAACACCCATGATGTTACCGCAACAATACCAATAATCACCACAGTTGCCAGACAAACAGAAATTGCAATAAACATAAACTTCAGGTCTAGATATGCCATTTCTTTGGGTTTTGGACCAGGGAGGACCTTTGAATCTTGAGCAATGTTGGAGATTTCAGATTTACTTTGTCCTCAGACTGAACTGCAAAAAATATTGTGGTGCCATTTTGGATTGTGAAACTGAAACTGAATGAATGCTGTTCAACTGATCCAAACTCCTGCTGTGAGACGGCAGTTGTGTTGAATACATGAGCATTGCTGAAGTTGAATCGAAGCACTTTGAGGTCAAAGCTCCACCTGATCTCATAGGATTTCGCTTAAAAGGAAAGAAACACCTTGTGAGGCCTATACAGTATTTTGTGATCCCGACATTTATTTTGTATTGATTGTGTGCTTTACCTGTCCCTCGGTCGAGGTCCTCACCAGGAGCCGTCCAGTTGAGAAGCACAGAGTTGTCCTGGATCTCAGCACTCAGATCTGTGATTTTGTTAGGTGGGAAGTTTGGTGGGGTTGAGCCTGTAAGCGTCACCTCAAAACTCTCTCCAGTGGCTGTTCTGGTAAAGCTTCCGACCTCAAGTGATTCCTCAGAAACTGGAGGCTTTTGAGGGTTCAGCTCTACCACACCTGAAATTAGAGGAACAACATGAAAAAATGTAGTAGTTGAGGAAAATTGAGAAAAGTTGGAACAGTTTCCTTTAGGAGTCTCAATCTCGCGGTTTACCGTTTACCACATATCCAGGTACGTATGGGGCACCACCCCTTTTTTGGAAAGTAAATCTAGCTTGTCCATCTTGATTCTTCACTCTTACTTTCAAGCTGCTTCTCCCATTTTTCATCTGTGTGAAATATCTGGAATAGACACCATCATCTTTGAAAGCATCAGCTCCTGTAAAACAATAAAGCACTTTTGGATAAAAAGTGTAAATCTGGGTTGAGTGCACACTTCAAACAAAAATTATGGGTAATTTACCTGCTCCATTGTCCAGGAGTTGTAATTCTTGTGCAGACCAAGATTCAGACTCCAGCGTAGCCCACACTTCAGCCTTTATTACAGGCTTGTAATTCTGACTGACCTCAGCAAACACTATCATGGGTCACTATCCACTGTATGGAAATGTGAGGTAAACTTTTTTCATAGATTATTGTTAAGCTGGTTTGGGTACCAATGGTCTGATCCACTGATATTGTCCCATTGAACCAGTCTGATGTTTTTTTTTCCCACACTGTCTATCTAAAGCGGTGATAAAAATTAAATATTAGAATATTCATAATAATCTTAAAGTCATTTTCCATTGGCAATGAGTGATCACTTGTCAAACCTGAACTGGGTCTTTTTTTTTATCTCCTGTTGGTATTGTAAGTTACCCCCTAATTACAACATAGAACATAAGAAATATGCACTGGATAAACAAGCATTCATAATATGAATAATATGATTTAGGCCTACTATACCATGTGACGGATAAATTAGTTACAAGTTACTAATTCTCAGAAAAGTAACATTAGTTCTGAGCTCATTTGTTATTGTACTAGCATCATATGTTTGTAGATTTGTCATTGCTTTGATGCTTTGTTAGTTCCCAAACTTACCTAGAAGTAGACCTGCTATAATAAAAATCGAAACCACCCAAAAAATTCATTTACATGGAACTTGGAGTTCAATTGAGTGAATCATACGTTGATTCATTCAGCTGCTCTGTCGGATTCGGTGAGGATTCAAGGATTGAGCTTGTGAGTTTTTTTTAACTATTTCATTACAAGAACCGGGTTCATAAGAGTGAAACTAACTGTAATGGATGTTTATTTTTGGATGCTGTGTAGATTGAGCAGAATGCAGCCGCTGATCTACAAAACGCTTGTGGGTCGATATCAGAAATATGTAAGTTTTGCAAATTGAAATCAGTGTTGATTGAATTTCAGAACTTATATTTTTCGTATTTCTGACACAGCGTTAACGCAACACAATTGTCACACTTGCGCGACCTGCATTTTGAAAACAGCTGGTCTAAGTAGGCATCGTGAAATTTTTAATTGTGACTTTTTCTGGAACATTGCACGTCATTATGCGACAATGTCACTTACCAGTTTTGTCAGCCATATCCCTCAGTGCTTTATCTGCTTTATCACCCAAAGCTATTGTGTGTATAATGGCGCCACTTTCAATTGTGGACGGAACACAACTAAGGTTGTCCGACGCTTCACCATCTGTCAGAAAAATGATTTCATCCCCGATCACATCCCCATTGTCTTTTTTGAGTACCTTTAAGTTTTAAAGACAAATACAGAACATTAGCGTAAAACACTGTAAGCTTTATTTTTAACATCATAAATATGATTAATTTTGATACCCGTAAGCCTTGATTGAGGCCTTTACACATGTACGTCCCTCCATTTGCTACGTTTGGCAACAGTTTGATGAGATTCTCTCGTGTGGACTCATTGTCAATAGTAGTCAAGGGGCTCAGGGTTGAGGCATCAGAACTAAAGGTCACAATTCCAACACTGGCTTGATCATCAATGATGTTCCACAGGAAATATGTGGCAGCCTGCCACTGTCGAAGGATTCTGGAGCCCTAGAAAATATGATACCAGTTTTTAGGCTTTCTCAGGTTTCAAAATGATAAGCTCATATCAGAGCATTGAAGGTTATAATAATGGAAGCATCTTTGTTTTCAAGTGAATGATGTTAATGTTTTTTTCATACTTGCATACTTCCTGAGACATCAAGGATGAGACAAACAACCCGATGCATTCGCTGCACAACTTTGAAAGATGGTGCTGGTGGAGAGGACGGCAGTGGTTTCAGAGAACGAAGTGCGTCTTTATCCACAGAATCCTCAAATATAACAGTCCATGTTGCTTTGTTGCCACATTTTTTATTTTGCAAGTTTGGGGCTTCATAATTGTGCTCGTTTTCACGACAAAATGAGAACACCTGAAACCAAATATTTCGAATAATTACTTCGTTCCATATGTTTGCATGCAATGCACTGCAAATGACCAAAGATAAATTTTGCATGTCTGGAAACATGTAAAATCTGTACTTACAGAATCCAGGCTTGGCATGAACATTATGATTTTTTTATTTTTTTATATTTATTAGGAAAAAACTTGCACCCCTTAGTCGGTAGTAAAGTTTGTGGATCAGTGTGGCACGGTTGAAGTGATTCATCATAAAACTGACCTTCAATGTTGTTGCTACACCTAAAGATAAGCAGGAAATCAGTGGTTGAAATAATTTCCAAGGAGATTTTAATAATACGCTTTCTTTTTGTTAAAGTTTTATGACCTTGAATGGCTTTGTTTCACTGTATTCATCAAATACGCCCCATCTCAGATGAGCCCATTCATGAACCAAGACCCTTCCTGCAAACAAACAAACAAACATTCTTGTTAATACAACAAACAGATTACTGCATTAACCTGGATAAATGTTGAAGGATAACAAATTACATTCACCTCTTGACCCATAAGGCTTAATGAGTGTGTCGAGAAAGTTTGGGGTGAAATGAATGTACTGACCCTCAGCTCCACATTGATCATACTGATGAGTATAGGGTTCATCACCATATGCTGGTTTAGCATTATCAATTCTTATTTTTGCCTGCATTTCACATAGAAATTGCGTCAGCAGTATGTTAATGAAATTATTGAATTGATTAATATTTGACACGTAATAAAAATGGCATAATTATCTGTACCTTTTCATAGGACTCTGTTCTTGCTCTGGTAAACTCCTTACTATTCCAGTGGGGTGGAACTAGTATTGTAGCTTCTTTGAAATATACCTTTTTATCCAATGCTTGATGAAGATGAAACGACCCTTCAGTGACCATGTCCTGTCAGAAAGAAAAACGAGATAAACTCAAAATGTGTGTACAGTATTTATAAAAAGTAATTATACGTTCATTTGTTTATTCAAATACTGTTAATGCAACTTGATTATATATTTCTTTCTAAATTTTCTGTAAAAACTGCAAAAAATATTATCTTTCACTAAAGGCACTAAAACCATGAATGGATTTTTATGTTAAATAGACAAAAAACTATATATTCACCTTGATTTTATCAATGAGCGTGTTATCCTGTGGTACTTTTGAACTGATCGCAATGGTAATGTCAACATAACCATTGCCATCTAGTTTGATTCCAGTGGAGGAGAACGACAGCAACGTCCATAATAAGACAAACACCGTTCTTGAGTCCATAGCTGTAGAGTTTGGATGAACAGCAACTCCCGAAACCCCGTTTTGAACAATTTTTACAAATGATCTTAATGCTGATAGATAATGCAGAGATAAGTGGGTGTGTGCTTCAATGTCATGCAGGGGTGTGACTATTCTACCAACATCATGGCCCATTTAATCAGAGATTGATCAGAGATAAGTGGGTAACACACACACACACCCTTACGAAAAAGAAGTTTATTCAAGTGTGCTATTAGTATACTTCTTTTAAACTAAAAATAAGAAAGTATACTTTCAGTCTACTTTTTACGTACTTCTCAGAAATATACATCAAATTCCACTTAAGTATACTTGACTTATACTGACAGAAAAGTCTAAGTATATTTGGCCTTGTTGATCGAGATACTTAAAAGTATAATTCTACCAGAAAGACTCGGGAGAAGATATTGTAACAATCATCCATTTATTAATGACCCAGCAAGCAATATATGCAATAAACTATTTGGCGTAGGCCCCGTCCGTAACTCGCAATCCGAGGGTACGGATTCAGCATTTCCTGCCTGAAGATGAAGGCAGGGGCGCAGCCGACCCCCTGTGATGTATTGGAAGGGACCGTCCTGGTGGTGGTGGGGTGGTTGGAGGGGAAGGAACATCCTGCGGTGATAAAGATGGAGAGAAGAAGCCTTCTTATTAGTGGAGGAAACCATCTTGGTGGTGGTGGGGTGGATGGTGGTGAGTGAAGCGTTCAGCATCTGCGAACTCAGACAAGTGTAAGTACAGGTCCTTTATACTTCTATTATGAGAACGTGATTGGATAAATGAGAATGTAATAAGTGACGCAAACAATTGAGTCTTCCCGGCAGAACTTATGCTAAAGCTTTCATTTAAGTATTCTAAGTATTATTGTACGTGTGTTTACTATTTTGATTGTGTAGCTTATTAAATACTTTTTTTTAAACATAATATTACACACTGTCTTATAAACTAACATGTTCAAGTTTATAATAGTAACAAGCTTTCTGGTGGAATAGCTAAATAAAAAAGTAAATAAATTAAGCATGGAACTGAATCTGATCTTGTACACAGCGATAATAATCCCCTTACGAAAAATAAGTTGATTCAAGTGTTCTATTAGTATACTTCTTTTCAACTAAAAAGAAGAAAGCATACTTTCAGTCTACATTTTATATACTTCTCAAAAATATACTTTATGTACTTCTCAAAAAATATATTTAATTACACTTAAGTGTACTTGACTTATACTGAGAGAAAAGTCCAAGAATATTTGGCCTATACTTTTACTCAATCTTTTGATCGAGATATAATTAAAAGTATAATTAAGTGTTCAAAGTATACTTGGCTTGTAGTTGTGTTAACTCTTTTGATCGAGTAGCCTATTAAATATACTTTTTTTTACATAGTTTTTCATAAACAGTCTTATGAAACTTACATGAAGAGAGAACGACTGTGAAGCTTTGGGGGGGTTGGACTCGATCTACTCCATCTGTTTTTTTATCATAGTTCTGAATGTGATCAAGGCGTAGTCTTTGACAAAAATGAGATTTTCTCATATTTTTTGTTTAAAATGTTGCCTTTCTTTATGAAACTTACCAACATTCAAGTGTTGATAAAAAAGGATGAATGAAGCTAATAAAATGTTTTTAAAATTAAAGTACAATTAAAGGTATTTTTCAAGTATAAAAATAACATTTGAACATAGTAGGCCTACTGCAAGTGCAAAAATTATATATAAATAGTAAACTACACTGTAAAAACCAAAGGAGCCTCAAATATCCTGTCACCTACTGCAGTTCATTGGAAAGAAACCATAGCCAAGGCGACATCTAGTGTATATATCTATGCACCAGTCTGCGCACACGTCACACAGCAGGATGCGCGCGCGCCCTCAGATCACTTGGACGTGGCTGTGTTCAAGAGGTAAAAACGATATAAATACTGTTCGTTTTCTCACACAAACCGCTCGTTTCGTGTCTTAGGCCATCAATGTGTACTTACGATGGGGAATTGTTTAATTTGGACGATGGGGAATTGTTTTCATTTGGACTCTGTGCATGCTCTTTGAGATAATGACCATAGACCTGCATTATATGACTGACAGACAAGAACGGTTTGACCTAAAAATATCAAAATTGAAACTACTGCGGAAAAAAAGATACCTACATCTTGGATGCCCTTGAGGTAAGCTAAAACATACCAAAATATAATTTCAAAGTGAACTATACCTTTAATAACCTTACTAACAGTAAATTTTGTACTTTGCAGGGATCTCGGTAAGCTGAAATACAAGTTTGATCAAGAATAAAAATCCTCCTGTAGACCTGAAAATCACTGAAGTGCCTGGACCATCCACCAGAAAAGAGGAAAAACAAACAGAAAATGAAGCTGATGCACCTTTTCACTTTTCTAACTCGTTAAGTACCTCACGTGTCCCTTGTGAAGATTTTATAATTGATTGCATTTTATGTTGCTGCGAGTAAAGGTGCATCACATTTGTGAATTTCGTGAAATTACACAGGCAAAAAGGTCCATTGACCATTGTCAGCAGTGTAGCGATGTAATGTATGAAGCACCACACAAAATTGCTGATCGTGTGGATTCTTATTGAAATGACTGAGTTCACCAGTGAACATTCACAGAACAACAGATCATTTTACTGCACCTTAACTCTGTTAAAATGGAAAATGTTTTCTGCTTGTTGTGACATAAGGAATACTGTTTCCGGGTCGAAGCCTCTACTTCTACTTCCTCTATCTTGTTTCATGAGAATACTTAACAACCATTTATGGGACCTGTTGATTCAAGTCACACATTTAAGCTTTTCAAAAGCCATAGTGTACATTACAGTCTCCAGTCTAACGGCATCCCAGACCTCAACATTGTATGATTCAAAATAGCTGAATAACTAAACCATCTGAGATTTCGGAATAGAGATAAAGGTTAGGATCCTAATTTTCAGGAATATTACAGCACAATGAGTGCATATTAGCACTGTTTTTTGTTTGTTTTTGGCATCTGATAGAGCTTTTGGACTTGGAAACAGTGACGTCAGACTTAACAAGCAGACTGAAACACATGCTTTAAAATTAAGTGAAGATGAACATTTTTAATTAGTCAAAATTTTAATTTTTTACATTGATTTATTACTTGGAACATGTTTTTTCCATGCATTTTGTTGAGATGTCTTTTCTTGTGTAGCCTATTGTATATACATGGTTGATTATTCATGTTACTTATGTATTATACAATTTTGTGTGTGTGTGTGTATTCATTGATATTAATCTATTACTAGCTTTTTTTCCAAGTGCATGGAAGTGTATGTATTAAAATGGATCTAAAATATGTAATAAACAATTCTTATTTTGTATTTGGTTCAGTTTGTTTATTATAATAGAAGTTAAAGGTGGTAACCATAGTAACAACATGAAATTAATTTAATACAAATTTTCCTCAGGAAACCTGTGTGGTTCCTCAGAGAACCACCCCTTTTTAAAGGGTGCCTAGAGGATCTACAGACGGTTCCGCCGGTGTGGCAAAGTGAAGAACCCCAAAAGGTTCCTCCAGGCACCTTTTATTTTTACAGTGTATAAGTATAATGTTAAGTTCACTTAAAGAAAACTTATAAAACTACTAAACTAGTAGTTTACTGAGATTATACTTCAAAGTTGCTACAAGTATTAAAATAGTAAACTACTAGTATACCCATAAGTTCACTTGCAGTACAAATAAGAAACGTAATTATGTACGTAATAATAAACGTAATGTTCTGAATAATAAAATACGTAATAAAAGTAATAACTAGTTGTGCACTTAAAGTTTACTACTGTTACACTTATAGACACTTATACACTTACACTTATTATTTTATATACTAAAAGTAGGCCAATTTAGACCCAAGCGAAGCGGTATTAAAATAGTGCACTTACAAGTTTACTACTAGTACATATTGACATTAGTATACTAACTTCATAATGTATACTTAAAAATATACTTGACCATTACTTAAGTATACTTCATAAAATGAACTTGATGTATACTTCTTTTTCGTAAGGGCACACACACACACACACACACACACACACACACACACACACACACACCTTCTTCAAGGTTGGAGTTAGTGGAGCTCTAGCTCTGATCAGGAAACGTTCCCAAAACATACTGACAAGATGTACTTTCTCTTAGTAAGAGGTTCAGACAATATTTGTCATTATTCTCTATAGTGACTGAAGATGAAAAGTAAAGTTAATGCTTTGACTTTGAACTGGTCCCATACGAGACATGCCTGAGTGACTCCAGCGACCGGCTTTCATTGTCATCTAGACGTTTTGGGTGGGTGCTTCTCTCAAAAACAAGGAGAGAGTGAACAGACGTAATTCTACTTAAATCTCATAAGCTTCATTCAAATCATTTAATATTTGGAAGGATAAATATTGATTAATAACTTGATTACAAACCACTGACAAGGATATTGAAGCAGCAGTGGATTCAAGAATCCACCCCTTCAATATGGGCTCAAAAGAGTGCATAGAAAACAGGACATAAGGTTTCCTGTTAAACAGGAAACAGGTTAAATGTGTGTAAGTAAAAACTCAACTAGACACTTGAAAACAATTATAAAATTAACTTTTTACATCTGTTATTATTTTTTAATTTTTTACCTTGTCATTATTGTCTAGTATTAAAGGGGACATATCATGCTAAATCCACTTTTTTAGCCCTTAAATGCATTTTGTTGTATATTTGGAGTGTTTAGAAGTACAGAAAAGTTGAAATTATTCTCTTCAGGTGCTTCGTTGATATGTTTATATTCTGTTTTGGTCATATTTTTCAACCGGTTCAGATTTTTCTGTCATCTATGACGTTTTTTCAACTATTACGTCACAGTATTTGCAGCGGAACTGCCAAATAAGGACATCGACTTCCGGCCCAACACTTCCAGCAATCCGCCATTTTTATTTCTCGCTGCAATTTTGTAGTCCAAGCTAAAGGATGCAGAAGTTACGAGAGGGTAAGTTAAAATGTTCGGTTGTTGGATGTAGTAACCCACACGCTTCATTACACTGTCTAATGTAGATGAACTGCCGCGCGTGTGACAGGGCGCATGTTTAACTGAAAGAACGAGCAGAGAGAGAGACACGGTCGCGCGCACGCACTCTCTCTCTTCGGAGCCAGGCGAAATTGTAAACAAGACTTCACCGTCTCCAAACTAGGTGCTGTCTTGCTCTCTGTCCCTCGCACATATTAATCAAAATAAATCGACACGGTGGTAAAAGGTCGGAAGACCAAAGTTTCATGTGTAAATACAGTAACACACCATTGCGAATTTGCGATACATACATCCATATGAAGACATTGTTCTAAAGGTTCGTCGTCTTCATTTTCATCTCGCTCCGGCTCCGACTCTGGCTCGAACATGTAAGGCTGGATGGACAAGTCTTCCGTTGTTGACATTTTGTTAATAACGTGTGAATAAAAAGTTTCTGTGCCGCTAGATAATCGTATATCTGCTATCAAACTACAAAAATGGCCGAACGGGGTGGAGTTGAACCAAGTGTCACCTCTGCAATCTGGAGAGGGGGCGGGGTATGAAGTGTCTCAATTGCATTTAAAGAGACCGCACCAAAACGAGTTGCTCTCAGACGCACATCAGAAAAGGGGTAGAAAAGGGGCCTGTGGAGCTATAATAATGAGGAATTCAGACCCAAGCATTGCAGTTCCGCTTTATATAGACCACAAATGTATGATTTATATGTAAAAAGGAACGATTTAAAAGCATGATATGTCTCCTTTAAAGTGGGGAAATGATGCGACTGCTCAAAGTTCGTAATTAAGTTGTTCTGCTTTAAAATACAAGCTCAACAGGTAATATGTGTACTCTAAATTGCACATTAAATCAACCCAACTAGACTTTCAAAAATGACAAAATACCATATTGAAAACAAACAAAAACAAAATATTTGGGACTATTAGCCCAAGTCATGCCCCTGCTTATGGACTGATGATGCAAATATAATGATGTTTTAAAATAAATTTATTGGCCTCAAGGATTATGTCAACTTCTCAAGAAGCAAAGTAGTATTCTATAATATGGGGTGCCGTTTGTAAAGCATCTCACGCTGAAAATAACAGAAACATTTAGTCACATTTAGCTTCAATATTTGTCAACTTAGAGATATTTTAAATGGTTAAATCTAAATATTAAATGTTACACCTAAATGTTAAATGCTAAATCTAAATCTAAATGTTAAATCTAAATCTAAATCTAAATCTAAATGTTAAATCTAAATCGAAATGTTGAATCGAAATGTTAAATCTAAAACTAAATCTAAATGTTGAATCTAAATGTTTCGGGTGAAACTAAATATTTAACTAATATGCAAATTTAGATTTGATAAACATTTAGATTCAAGATTTAGATTTAGATTTAACATTTAGATTCAACATTTAGATTTAGATTTAACATTTAGATTTAGATTTAACATTTAGATTTAGATTTAACATTTAGATTTAACATTTACTAGATTTAGATTTAACATTTAGATTTAGATTTAGATTTAACATTTAGATGTAGATTTAGCATTTAGATTTAACATTTAACATTTAGGTGTAACATTTAACATTTAGTTGTAACATTTAATATTTAGATTTAACTATTTGAAATATCTCTAAGTTGACAAATATTGTTGTAAATGTGCTAAAAAGTGACTGTCAAAAATTCATACCAGTTTTTTAAACATTGTTTGAAGCTAAATGTGACAAAATGTTGCCGTTATTTTCAGCGTGAGCCGCTTTACAAACGGCGCCCCATACTATAAACCCTAGAGAACTGTACACCCGCCAACAACTATATACGTCCAGAGTGAGAAAAAGGGTTCAGAAAATCACTCTGGATCCCTCACATCCAAACCACCTTCTCTTGAACTTTTGCTGTCTGGCACTACAGAACAGTAAACACAAGAGAAGTTTATTCCCCCAGGCAATCTGCCTCATGAACAGTAAAAGTTCTCCCCACTGTGCAATGACAACAATATGCAATATCACTTATATTTATTTGACAATACCCTACTACTACTTATTCTCTCTCTCTCTCTCTCTCTCTCTCTCTCTCTCTCTCTCTCTCTCTCTCTCTCTCTCTCTGTGTGTGTGTGTGTGTGTGTGTGTGTGTGTGTGTGTGTGTGTGTGTGTGTGTGTGTGTGTGCGCGTGTGTGTGTGTGTGTGTGCACGCGTATGTGTGTACCTTATTCACATATATCTGCATTTTTTGATTTACTATCTCTGTACTGTTGTTGTCTCTGTGTACTGTCACCCAAAAATAATAATTAAAAAAATAAATAATTCCTTGTGTGTGCAAACATGTTTGGCAATAAAGCTCTTTCTGATAGTCTCAATAGATACTGCTTCATTGTGATATGGTGTTACAAGGCACGCAATAAAATATTGCATAATGTTTTTTCTTGCCATTCAGTCATAAATTAAAATATTGCACCAACCCTCCAAAAAATGGTCTAGATTTTGAATGGACTCTTTTCACATTCCCAGGGTTCTCAGAAGCGTAAGTCATTACAGCTTGGTAAACTTCTCAAGCCCCTGCCCTAGTTCAAAATTAATCAAAAGTGCCCCTGTCAACAATTATCAACAATAATATTGTGATCAATAAAACAAAAATCCATTTGAATTATAATTAATATGACAACATGTACAAAACAGTAACAAATCGCTCAAAAGCAGGAAAAACCCTTATCTTTACATATCTGCCATCAGACAGTATGAGACATCATTAGGCTTTAATTCACATATAAACATTAATCCACGCAGACATCAGTTGTGGTAAACAGAAGCTCAAGCATGTTTGCTTGACGTGCAAGAACCAGTGAGGTTCATTCTCGTGTGTTATACAGCACGTTTTAACTTCCACAGGAACCAATGAGGTTTGTTTGAATCAAAGAATAATACATTAAGTTGAAAAGTCTGCATGTGTTGGTGAATGATAGTCTACCTTTAATGAATGATCCAGGTTGTATAATGTTATAGTCCAGTTTTGTAATGGGAGAAAATGTGAAATGGGGAAAAAAGTGAGCGAAAAGAGAGAGAAAATGTTATCTGAAAACTTGATCTTGGAGCTGTTTACAGTGTTGCAGTCTAGCAGCCGGGAGCCACCATATTGGATCACGCACAGAGTCTGTTTTCAAAAGGAGGGGCTTCATAGAGACAGGAACTAAACTGAGCCTTACTGACAGTCTGGGAAGAGAGGTGCTGCAAAAATGTCAAATAATGTGGAAAAATTAAGTGTTTTTTGAGCATTCAAGCATGACGACCTAGTCTAGTAGAGCCCAAAAACAAGTTCACTTTGAAAAATAGCATAATAGGTCGCTATTTAAAATTCAAAGAATTAATTAACTAAAAATGTGCTTTAAATCATCATGATGAAAGTTTAATACAAGCCTTTTATTGTACAGAAATGTTTTTGTTCATTTGTATTTAAAGGTGTTCACATTTCAGAGGAAGATAAATCGATTGAGAATCAACTATAAATGGGAATTCTAAATGAGATAGCAATACATGTATGCAAAAATATTCAGAAAGTTAGAAAGTCTGTTTGATAGAGATGATTAGTTTAAGAAATGTTCTAAAGTTACTGGATGTACATAGTTATGTTAAATTTACATAACTTCTTTTACTAAAAAACTACATTTACGTTTTCTGCGTCTCACTGCCCATGTAGAGACAGCAACAAAGCATATGACCATAGTTACCACACACAAAGAAATGACAAGAACTGTCAAATTCATGCCTGGGTTTGATATTCCTTGGGGTTTTTGATCAGGGAAGATCTTTGAAGCTTGAGCAATGTTGGAGATTTCAGATTTCGCATTTTCTTTGTCTTCAGACTGAACTGCAAAGAACATTGTGGTGTCATTTTGGATTGTGAAACTGAAATTGAATGAATGCTGTTCAACTGATCCAGCCTCGTGCGGTGAGACGGCAGTTGTGTTGAATGCATGACCATTGCTGAAGCTTTCTCGAAGCATTTGAAGGTCATAGCTCCACCTGATCTCATAGGATTTCGCTTAAAGGAAAAGAAACATGCCACAAAGAAAATAAAATTGACATTATTTCATGATCTAAATTTGAAACTACTATTTTATGTTGTCAGTGAAGATGTTAAAGAAATTAAAAACCTTGTATTTTAAATTCTGGTATAGTAATTGTGTGCTTTACCTGTCCCTTGGTCGAGGTCCTCACCAGGAGCCGTCCAGTTGAGAAGCACAGAGTTGTCCTGGATCTCAGCACTCAGATCTGTGATTTTGTTAGGTGGGAAGTTTGGTGGGGTTGAGCCTGTAAGCGTCACCTCAAAACTCTCTCCAGTGGCTGTTCTGGTAAAGCTTCCGACCTCAAGTGATTCCTCAGAAACTGGAGGCTTTGGAGGGTTCAGCTCCACCACACCTGAAATTAGAGGAACAACATGAAAAAAATTAGTTGAGGAAAATGGATAAAAGTTTGAACAGTTTCCTTTAGGAGTCTCAATCTCGCGGTTTACCGTTTACCACATATCCAGGTACGTATGGGGCACCACCCCTTTTTTGGAAAGTAAATCTGGCTTGTCCATTTTGATTCTTCACTCTTACTTTCAAGCTGCTACTCCCATTTTTCATCTGTGTGAAAAATATGGAATAGACGAAAAATATGGAATATGGAATAGAATAAATATGGAATAGATAATTTACCATCATCTTTGAAAGCATCAGCTCCTGTAAAACAATAAAGCACTTTTGGATAAAAAGTGTAAATCTGGGTTGAGTGCACACTTCAAACAAAAATGATGGGTAATTTACCTGCTCCATTGTCCAGGAGTTGTAATGTTTGTGCAGACCCAGATTCAGACTCCAGCGTAGCCCACACTTCAGCCTTTATTACAGGCTTGTAATTCTGACTGACCTCAGCAAACACTATCATGGGTTTAGTGCCGTCACTGAACTGCTGGTTCATGTGGGCTTTGACTATGATAGGGGGAACATCAGCACGCGCCGCTTGACTTGTTACTGTTATAGTCAGAGACTGAAGTGTTGGACTTTGGATGCTGTACTTCCAGTCCCCTGTCTACCAAACACACAATAGTATTATTAGATGAATAATTAATGAAAAAGTTTTAGGAAAGTTAATGAAATCTTTGTCATACCTGTGCAGTTCCTGGAACTTTTAAATTGACTGTTTTTGCTGATTCATCATGTTGCATCTGTACTTGATTGTAGGTTGAGCCACTTGGAGACTGTATGGAAATGTGAGGTAAACTTTTTTCATAGATTATTGTAAAGCTGGTTTTGGTACCAATGGTCTGATCCACTGATATTGTCCCATTGAACCAGTCTGATGTTTTTATTCCCACACTGTCTATCTAAAGCGGTGATACAAATTACATATTAGTATATTTATAATAATCTTAAAATCATTTTCCATGGGCAAAGTGCAATCACTTGTCAAACCTGAACTGGGTCTTTTGTTTGATCTCCTGTTGGAATCGTAAGTGAAGAAAATCCATTCAGTAGCTGATTAGAGAGAATGTCATCACTGGCTGTGATAAATTTCCCCCCTAATTACAACATAGAACATTAAAAAAATGCACTGGATAAACAAACATTCATAATATGAATAATATGATTTAGGCCTATATTATGTGACAGATCAATTTGTTACAAGTTACTAATTCTCAGAAAAGTAACATTAGTTCCATTTTGTTCAGTCACTCCGAGTTACGTCAGTGACTGACGAATGGGGGTTTCGCTTAGAAGCCTATCACCTTCGAGTTCTTACAAAACGAGCCAGTGGCATAAAAGGAGCAGCACGGCAATCTCGCAATATGTTTTTGCTTCAGAGCCGAGTGTTTCTTCACTTCTCTCCACTGCAAGCTGTCTATGAGTTCTGAGATACAAGATGAGCGACTCTTCAGCGGTGTTGGTATGACGGCGTGTTCTAGCAAGATCTCATTCCTGCTGTTGGTTTGTGCAGTGACCCACGTCCCGATCTGTGGAACCTGCATATGTGGGTTCTGGATGGGAAGCGGCAGGTTTGAGTACCCTACCACCTCAGGTGGTGGCTACCATCACTTCAGCTAGGGCTTTGTCCACGAGATAGGCCTATGCTCTGAAGTGGAACCTCTTCGTCACCTGGTGTTCTTCTCGCCAAGAAGATCCCAGGAAATGCCCGATCGGATTGGTGCTCTCCTTCCTCCAAGAAGGGTTGGAATGAAGGCTGTCTTCTTCCACCGTGAAGGTTTACGTGGCTGCAATTTCTGCGCACCGCGACCTTGTGGAGTCAAAAATGGTGGGACAGCATGACCTGGTTGTCAGGTTCCTGAGGGGGACGAGGAGACCTCCTCCTCGCTCTCCTCTAATACCCTCTTGGGACCTCTCAGTGGTCTTATCTGCCCTGCAGAGAGCTCCATTTGAGCCATTGCGATCAGTCAAGCTTAAGTTCCTGTCTATGAAGACAGCGCTCCTGGTCGCTTTGGCCTCCATCAAGAGGGTAGGGCATTTTTGGTTGATGAAGCGTGCCTAGAATTCGGGCTGGCTAACTCGCATGTGATCTTGAGACCCCGACCTGGATACATGCCCAAGGTTCCAACCACCCCTTTCAGGGATCAGGTGGTGAACCTGCAAGCGTTGCCCTCGGAGGAGGCAGACCCAGCCTTGGCACTGCTCTGTCCAGTACGCGCCCTCTGTGCTTACGTAGACAGAACGCAGTGTTTCAGGACCTCAGACCAGCTCTTTTTCTGTTATGGTGGGAAGCTGAAGGGAAAGGCTCTCTCCAAGCAAAGGTTGTCTCACTGGATAGTGGACGCCATTGCTTTGGCATACCAGTAGCAAGGTCGACCGTGCCCCCTTGGTGTGAAGGCCACCTAACACATTCGTGAGATTCTACAATCTCAGAGTGGAGCCAGTTTCTTCTCATGTACTCGCTTCCACTAGCCAGTAAGTAGGACCTGCTCGGTGTCATCGCTTGCTACGCCATTCCACTCCACGCTATTTTACTCAGATGAGTTTTCTTTAGACCCTGAGTTTCTCCTGCACTGTCGATGCCGTCAACAGAGTGCATGCCCGGTTGGTCAGCCCTCGTGATTGGCTAGGTGCTTCCATGTGTATGGTTCACCGCTTGGGCAACCCCCACATGTGAATTTCCACGGTAAGTCTCCACCAAGCACGTGTTTTCCCTCGGCAAGACCTCTTGCCATCTCTAGGTTGAAACATTCCACCCTGCGGACTAGATACCTCTGAGTTTTCCATATGTGTAACTGGTGTGAATTATTCTTTGATTTGTTTTTTCTACATTGTATTATTTTCTTTAATTTACTGTTTATACTAAGTTTTTTAGAATGATTAATGCATAGACATTAATGCATAGACGTCCAAATGATCTGAGAGCGCGGGCGGGTATAGATATATACACTAGATGTCGCATTCTGCGACATCTAGTGTACATATATCTATACCCGCCCGTGCTCTCAGATCATTTGGACGTCTATGCATTAATGTCTATCAAAATTGTCTATCAATGTCTATCAATGTCTATCAAAATTGAAACTACTGCGGAAAAAAAGACACCTACATCTTGGAT
Organism: Leuciscus idus; assembly: GCA_021554675.1. Taxonomy (NCBI): domain Eukaryota; kingdom Metazoa; phylum Chordata; class Actinopteri; order Cypriniformes; family Leuciscidae; genus Leuciscus; species Leuciscus idus. The sequence continues at coordinate 14,034,873 of CM038630.1, forward strand.
GCCCTTGAGGTAAGCTAAAACATACCAAAATTTTATTTCAAAGTGAACTATCCCTTTAAGCTGTAAAATAAATAGGTTATCCCTTTAAATGCAATGGATTTTGAAAGATATCAACAAATATGGGCAAAAAAAACCTTTAAAAGCGATTTTCTCAGGTTTTCAATGGAAAAATAGGGCAGACGACCATCATTTAAATGTGTATATCTTTACAACCATTCAATGACTTTGACTAGGATATCATTTGAAAGCTTGTGGTCTTCTCTTGTGTTGACAAACGCAACACAATTGTCACACTTGCGCGACCTGCATTTTGAAAACAGCTGGTCTAAGTAGGCATCGTGAATTTTTTAATTGTGACTTTTTCTGGAACATTGCACGTCATTATGTGACAATGTCACTCACCAGTTTTGTCAGCCATATCCCTCAGTGCTTTATCTGCTTTATCACCCAAAGCTGTTGTGTGTATAATGGCGCCACTTTCAATTGCGGACGGAACACAACTAGTAAGGTTGTCCGACGCTTCACCATCTGTCAGAAAAATTATTTCATCCCCGATCACATCCCCATTGTCTTTTTTGAGTACCTTTAAGTTTTAAAGACAAATACAGAACATTAGCGTAAAACAAACTGTAGGCTTTATTTAACACATCATACATATAATTAATATGGTACCTGTAAGCCTTGATTGAGGCCTTTACACATGTACGTCCATCCTTCTGCTGCGTTTGGCAACAGTTTGATGAGCTTCTCTCGTGTGGACTCATTGTCAATAGTAGTCAAGGGGCTCAGAGCTGAAGCATCAGTACTAAAGGTCACAATTCCAACACTGGCTTGATCATCAATGATGTTACGCAGGAAATATGTGGCAGCCTGCCACTGTCGAAGGATTCTGGAGCCCTAGAAAATATGATACCAGTTTTTATGCTTTCTCAGGTTTCAAAATGATTAAGCTCATATCAGAGCATTGAAGGTTATAATAATGGAAGCATTTTTGTTTTCAAGTGAAATTAATGTTTTTGCATACTTTCATGCTTCCTGAGACATCAAGGACGAGACAAACAACCCGATGCATGCGCTGGACAACTTTGAAAGATGGTGCTGGTGGAGAGGACGGCAGTGGTTTCAGAGAACGAAGTGCGTCTTTATCCACAGAATCCTCAAATATAACAGTCCATGTTGCTTTGTTGCCACATTTTTTATTTTGCAAGTTTGGGGCTTCATAATTGTGCTCGTTTTCACGACAAAATGAGATCACCTGAAACCAAATATTTCGAATAATTACTTCGTTCCATATGTTTGCATGCAATGCACTGCAAATGACCAAAGATAAATTTTGCATGTCTGGAAACATGTAAAATCTGTACTTACAGAATCTAGGCTTGGCATGAACATTATGGAGTTGTTTGTTTTTTGATATTTGTTAGGAAAAAACTTGCACCCCTTAGTCGGTAGTAAAGTTTCTGGATCAGTGTGGCACGGTTGAAGTGATTCATCATAAAACTGACCTTCAATGTTGTTGCTACACCTAAAGATAAGCAGGAAATCAATGGTTGAAATAATTTCTGAGGAGATTTTAATAATACGCTTTCTTTTTGTTAAAGTTTTATGACCTTGTAGCTTCAATACGGCCATTTGAGTAGTAGAATGGCTTTGTTTCACTGTATTCATCAAACACGCCCCATCTCAGATGAGCCCATTCATGAACCAAGACCCTTCCTGCAAACAAACAAACAAACATTCTTGTTAATACAACAAACAGATTACTGCATTAATCTGGATAAATGTTGAAGGATAACAAATTACATTCACCTCTTGACCCATAAGACTTAATGAGTGTGTCGTCTCTGAGAAAGTTTGGCGTGAAATGAATGTACTGACCCTCAGCTCCACATTGATCATACTGATGAGTATAGGGTTCATCACCATATGCTGGTTTAGCATTATCAATTCTTATTTTTGCCTGCATTTCACATAGAAATTGCGTCAGCAGTATGTTAATGAAATTATTGAATTGATTAATATTTGACACGTAATAAAAATGGCATAATTATCTGTACCTTTTCATAGGACTCTGTTCTTGCTCTGGTAAACTCCTTACTATTCCAGTGGGGTGGAACTAGTATTGTAGCTTCTTTGAAATAGACCTTTTTATCCAATGCTTGATGAAGATGAAACGACCCTTCAGTGACCATGTCCTGTCAGAAAGAAAAACGAGAAAAACTCAAAATGTGTGTACAGTATTTATAAAAAGTAATTATACGTTCATTTGTTTATTCAAATACTGTTAATGAAACTTGATTATATATTTCTTTCTAAATTTTCTGTAAAAACTGCAAAAAATATTATCTTTCACTAAAGGCACTAAAACCATGAATGGATTTTTATGTTAAATAGACAAAACACTATATATTCACCTTGATTTTATCAATGAGCGTGTTATCCTGTGGTACTCTTGAACTGATCGCAATGGTAATGTCAACATAACCATTGCCATCTAGTTTGATTCCAGTGGAGGTGGATGACAGCAACGTCCATAATAAGACAAACACCGTTCTTGAGTCCATAGCTGTAGAGTTTGGATGAACAGCAACTCCCGAAACCCCGTTTTGAACAATTTCACAAATGATCTTAATGCTGATAGATAATGCAGAGATAAGTGGGTGTGTGCTTCAATGTCATGCAGGGGTGTGACTATTCTACCAACATCATGGCCCATTTAATCAGAGATTGATCAAAGATAAGTGGGTAACACACACACACCCCCTTACGAAAAAGAAGTTTATTCAAGTGTGCTATTAGTATACTTCTTTTAAACTAAAAATAAGAAAGTATACTTTCAGTCTACTTTTTACGTACTTCTCAGAAATATACATCAAATTCCACTTAAGTATACTTGACTTATACTGACAGAAAAGTCTAAGTATATTTGGCCTTGTTGATCGAGATACTTAAAAGTATAATTAAGTATTCTAAGTATTATTGTACTTGTGTTTACTATTTTGATTGTGTAGCTTATTAAATACTTTTTTTAAACATAATATTACACACTGTCTTATAAACTAACATGTTCAAGTTTATATAGAAACAAGCTTTCTGGTGGAATAGCTAAATAAATAAATAAAAAATAGAGTAAATAAATTAAGCATGGAACTGAATCTGATCTTGTACACAGCGATAATAATCCCCTTACGAAAAATAAGTTGATTCAAGTGTTCTATTAGTATACTTCTTTTCAACTAAAAAGAAGAAAGCATACTTTCAGTCTACATTTTATATACTTCTCAAAAATATACTTTATGTACTTCTCAGAAATATACTTAATTACACTTAAGTGTACTTGACTTATACTGAGAGAAAAGTCCAAGAATATTTGGCCTATACTTTTACTCAATCTTTTGATCGAGATATAATTAAAAGTATAATTAAGTGTTCAAAGTATACTTGGCTTGTAGTTGTGTTAACTCTTTTGATCGAGTAGCCTATTAAATATACTTTTTTTTACATCGTTTTTCATAAACAGTCTTATGAAACTTACATGAAGAGAGAACGACTGTGAAGCTTTGGGGGGGTTGGACTCGATCTACTCCATCTGTTTTTTGATCATCGTTCTGAATGTGATCAAGGCGTAGTCTTTGACAAAAATGAGATTTTCTCATATTTTTTGTTTAAAATGTTGCCTTTCTTTATGAAACTTACCAACATTGAAGTGTTGATAAAAAAGGATGAATGAAGCTAATAAAATGTTTTTAAAATTAAAGTACAATTAAAGGTATTTTTCAAGTATAAAATAACATTTGAACATAGTAGGCCTACTGCAAGTGCAAAAATTATATATAAATAGTAAACTATAAGTATAATGTTAAGTTCACTTAAAGAAAACTTATAAAACTACTAAACTAGTTTACTGAGATTATACTTCAAAGTTGCTACAAGTATTAAAATAGTAAACTACTAGTATACCCATAAGTTCACTTGCAGTACAAATAAGAAACGTAATTATGTACGTAATAATAAACGTAATGTTCTGAATAATAAAATACGTAATAAACGTAATAACTAGTTGTGCACTTAAAGTTTACTACTGTTACACTTATAGTACACTTAAACATACTTTTATATACTAAAAGTAGGCCAATTTAGTCCCAAGCGGTATTAAAATAGTGCACTTACAAGTTTACTACTAGTACATATTGACATTAGTATACTTACTTCATAATGTATACTTAAAAATATACTTGACCATTACTTAAGTATACTTCATAAAATGAACTTGATGTATACTTCTTTTTCGTAAGGGCACACACACACACACACACACACACACACACACACACACACACACACACACACACACACACCTTCTTCAAGGTTGGAGTTAGTGGAGCTCTAGCTCTGATCAGGAAACGTTCCCAAAACATACTGACAAGATGTACTTTCTCTTAGTAAGAGGTTCAGACAATATTTGTCATTATTCTCTATAGTGACTGAAGATGAAAAGTAAAGTTAATGCTTTGACTTTGAACTGGTCCCATACGAGACATGCCTGAGTGACTCCAGCGACCGGCTTTCATTGTCATCTAGACGTTTTGGGTGGGTGCTTCTCTCAAAAACAAGGAGAGAGTGAACAGACGTAATTCTACTTAAATCTCATAAGCTTCATTCAAATCATTTAATATTTGGAAGGATAAATATTGATTAATAACTTGATTACAAACCACTGACAAGGATATTGAAGCAGCAGTGGATTCAAGAATCCACCCCTTCAATATGGGCTCAAAAGAGTGCATAGAAAACAGGAAATAAGGTTTCCTGTTAAACAGGAAACAGGTCAAATGTGTGTAAGTAAAAACTCAACTAGACACTTGAAAACAATTATAAAATTAACTTTTTACATCTGTTATTATTTTTTAATTTTTTACCTTGTCATTATTGTCTAGTATTAAAGTGGGGAAATGATGCGACTGCTCAAAGTTCGTAATTAAGTTGTTCTGCTTTAAAATACAAGCTCAACAGGTAATGTGTGTACTCTAGATTGCACATTAAATCAACCCAATTGCCACTAGACTTTCAAAAATGACAAAATACCATATTGAAAACAAACAAAAACAAAACATTTGGGACTATTAGCCCAAGTCATGCCCCTGCTTATGGACTGATGATGCAAATATAATGATGTTTTAAAATAAATTTATTGGCCTCAAGGATTATGTCAACTTCTCAGGAAGCAAAGTAGTATTCTATAATATGGGGTGCCGTTTGTAAAGCATCTCACGCTGAAAATAACATAAACATTTAGTCACATTTAGCTTCAATATTTGTCAACTTATAAATGGTAAAAGATATTTTAAATGGTTAAATCTAAATATGAAATGTTACACCTAAATGTTAAATGCTAAATCTAAATCTAAATGTTAAATCTAAATGTTAAATCTAAATCTAAATCTAAATGTTAAATCTAAATCGAAATGTTGAATCGAAATGTTAAATCTAAAACTAAATCTAAATGTTGAATCTAAATGTTTCGGGTGAAACTAAATATTTAACTAATATGCAAATTTAGATTTGATAAACATTTAGATTCAAGATTTAGATTTAGATTTAGATTTAACATTTAGATTCAACATTTAGATTTAGATTTAGATTTAACATTTAGATTTAGATTTAACATTTAGTTTTAACATTTAGATTTAGATTTAACATTATGATTTAACATTTACTAGATTTAGATTTAACATTTAGGTTTAGATTTAACATTTAGATTTAGATTTAGATTTAACATTTAGATGTAGATTTAGCATTTAGATTTAACATTTAACATTTAGGTGTAACATTTAACATTTAGTTGTAACATTTAATATTTAGATTTAACTATTTGAAATATCTCTAAGTTGACAAATATTGTTGTAAATGTGCTAAAAAGTGACTGTCAAAAATTCATACCAGTTTTTTAAACATTGTTTGAAGCTAAATGTGACAAAATGTTGCCGTTATTTTCAGCGTGAGCCGCTTTACAAACGGCGCCCCATACTATAAACCCTAGAGAACTGTTACCCGCCAACAACTATATACGTCCAGAGTGAGAAAAAGGGTTCAGAAAATCACTCTGGATCCCTCACATCCAAACCACCTTCTCTTGAACTTTTGCTGTCTGGCACTACAGAACAGTAAACACAAGAGAAGTTTATTCCCCCAGGCAATCTGCCTCATGAACAGTAAAAGTTCTCCCCACTGTGCAATGACAACAATATGCAATATCACTTATATTTATTTGACAATACCCTACTACTACTTATTCTCTCTCTCTCTCTCATTCTCTCTCTCTCTCTCTCTCTCTCTCTCTCTGTGTGTGTGTGTGTGTGTGTGTGTGTGTGTGTGTGTGTGTGTGTGTGTGTGTGTGTGTGTGTGTGTGTGTGTGTGTGTGTGTGTGTGTGTGTGTGTGTGTGTGTGTGTGTGTGTGTGTGTGTGTGCGCGTGTGTGTGTACCTTATTCACATATATCTGCATTTTTTGATTTACTATCTCTGTACTGTTGTTGTCTCTGTGTACTGTCACCCAAAAATAATAATTAAAAAAATAAATAATTCCTTGTGTGTGCAAACATGTTTGGCAATAAAGCTCTTTCTGATAGTCTCAATAGATACTGCTTCATTGTGATATGGTGTTACAAGGCACGCAATAAAATATTGCATAATGTTTTTTCTTGCCATTCAGTCATAAATTAAAATATTGCACCAACCCTCCAAAAAATGGTCTAGATTTTGAATGGACTCTTTTCACATTTCCAGGGTTCTCAGAAGCGTAAGTCATTACAGCTTGGTAAACTTCTCAAGCCCCTGCCCTAGTTCAAAATTAATCAAAAGTGCCCCTGTCAACAATTATCAACAATAATATTGTGGTCAATAAAACAAAAATCCATTTGAATTATAATTAATATGACAACATGTACAAAACAGTAACAAATCGCTCAAAAGCAGGAAAAACCCTTATCTTTACATATCTGCCATCAGACAGTATGAGACATCATTAGGCTTTAATTCACATATAAACATTAATCCACACAGACATCAGTTGTGGTAAACAGAAGCTCAAGCATGTTTGCTTGACGTGCAAGAACCAGTGAGGTTCATTCTCGTGTGGTATACAGCACGTTTGAACTTCCACAGGAACCAATGAGGTTTGTTTGAATCAAAGAATAATACATTAAGTTGAAAAGTCTGCATGTGTTGGTGAATGATAGTCTACCTTTAATGAATGATCCAGGTTGTATAATGTTATAGTCCAGTTTTGTAATGGGAGAAAAAAGCGAACGAAAAGAGAGAGAAAATGTTATCTGAAAACTTGATCTTGGAGCTGTTTACAGTGTTGCAGTCTAGCAGCCGGGAGCCACCATATTGGATCACGCACAGAGTCTGTTTTCAAAAGGAGGGGCTTCATAGAGACAGGAACTAAACTGAGCCTTACTGACAGTCTGGGAAGAGAGGTGTTGCAAAAATGTCAAATAATGTGCAAAAAATATTATCTTTCACTAAAGGCACTAAAACCATGAATGGATTTTTATGTTAAATAGACAAAAAACGTAATCGGTTACTAACGTAACCTCGGTTCTCTCTAGAAGAGGTTCTCTCGTATTGCGTAAGTTAGCTTACGTTACGGGTAAAGTCATCTTTTCTCGAGATATGAAGCCAAAAAATTATCCTTAATTTTTATTCATTGTCAACGCAGTGCAGCAGCTAGCAGACCTAGAGCAGGCTATCTAGCGCGTTCATTGGCTGCTCTGCGGCAACTGCAGCAGCCTACCAGTGAGCCTGGCGTGACGTCACGCCCAATGAGGGCGCTCGCGCCCTCACGCATCACAGCCCGTCAGAATGGGAGTGGCTTAGCGTATAAAAGGAAGGCTCGGAGGCTGATACCCTGGTTTTCGTCAGTGTTGGGCAGTAGCGTCGCTACAAGTAGTGACGTTACTAGCTTAACTACATTTCTCAATAGCGTGGTGGTAGCGTCGCTGTTTTCTGAATCAAATAGCTTTTCAGTAGCGAAGCTCTTTTGTTGATCAAGTAGTGCGGTAGCGTTCACACAAGCTGAAGCTACATTTTCTGAAGCACAAGCTCAACTCGGGCGCCGCATGATTAACATCGCGCAACATCAGCATCACACGTGCACACGGAACGCACATGTAGGAAATCTTGTGAATTACGGCCGTTTCAGACCGCAACCGCGAGGAGCGCGAATGGTTTTCGGCGTGCATGTTCAAGTGCATTCACACACCGCGAGCAGGAGCAGCGCGTGAGCTGAGCAGTAGTGGAGCTGAGGGTTTCGGCGCCGAGTCTATTTTTCATTCACCATTGAGCTCACGCTCAATTAAAGTGAAAGCACACTTTTCATGGACAAAATAAATATGATTTCACACTAAAAGTACCTAAAATGCGCATAATTTGCATGTATAGTGTGTTTTAACAAGAACTAGAGTAGGCTATGTCAGAAATCAGAAAGATTCAAAAATATTTATAGAAAATGAACCCATTTAAACTACTTTTTATTAATCAGTTTGGGCAGGGGCGTAGCACCAAGTGTTGGGCCCCGGTCACAGAACCAAGAGGTGGGCCCCTCACAACACCGCCGTCTATATCAATATATAGGCTATCAATATATCTTTGTGGGGCCCCCACTTCGCCAAGGGCCCCTGTTAATCTGTATCGGCGGGTCAAACTCAATGAAAAATCGGAATTGGCCTAGAAAATTTTAATCGGTGCATCTCTATAATCTTTCTGATTGGCTGGTATCAAACATGACCACATAATCTGATGTTCACCTAGATGTTTTATTTATTTATTTGTACATTTGCCGTAGTATTGACGATGGGTTCAATTACACATCCTGCAAAAGAGGGGCCTTGGCCAGAATCTAGGGGTAATTTTTTTGCCATGTTGGTACTGTTTGGAGCAGGTCTTAATTATGTTGCTACTGTGGTTTGAGCTGAGTTGAGTTATAAATGAACTTACAGTTAGTCCTGCAAATATGCCCAAGTCTAAATTGTGCATACCAAGGTTATTATAGTTTTTTTTATTATTATAGTTATTCTATATTAGTTTTTATTTTAATATCATTTTCAAATTTCCTATAAATTTCAGTTTAGTTTTAGTTAGTTTCATTAATGGTTTTGTTAGTTTTAGTTTAGTTTTTATTTTGTGAACACATTTCTATTTAGTTTTTATATATTTAGTTTCAGTTTTAGTAATTATAGTTTAGCGGAGTTAACAGAACATTTCCAGTTAAAGACATTTAATTTCAGCAAAGTTTAATGTTTGCAGTTTACATTTAACTCTTGTGAAAACCTTTCAATAATAAAAATTATTTGAGGAAGTACAAAAAACCAAACAAATGCAACTAAAATTATATAATAATATTAAAAATGAAATCTTGTTAAACGTGGTGTATAAGAAAAAGATATGCGTATGAGTATTATGATTATTCTTTAAGGTTATTTCAATTATTAATCCTTTCAAACATTATTCTTGTATTGAACCATTTATGCTTTCTGTCTATTGCATCGTTTAAAATCATATAATCATAGTTATACACATATTCAAATGTTCTCTTCAGACCAGACATTTATTATACTTCTACTCTGACAAATATACGTCTATTTCTGGGCTATAGACATGCTTTTTGTTTTTTCCGTTTTCTGCTCAGTGTGGTATCTTGTCTAATATGTGGTATAGGCCTATCTTGTTTAGGCTAGTTTCACATGAGATGGTTATCTTATACCTGGAATTAAGGTACAGCTGTATTTGCATGAGGTGGAAATAGATTTGGGCCTTTCTGCTTCTTAGGGCTGGTTCACACAGTCGGTTTTGCTTTGAAAAACGGAAAAAATAGTTTTTCAGTGGGGAAAAAGCGCAAGGTCTCGATACGTGTCTTTTAAAAGTTGAACTTATTTTAACTTGAGTTCCGCGTTTTTAGAGCGGCGTGTCATGCACGTGATGCTGCAGAAGACGTGAGACTCAAGCGCAACGGTCATACATTGAAAAATAAAGTAGCACAGTGGAAAAAAGTGATTTTCCGATAGGCTTATTTAGGAGAGCTAATTAATTACGAAAACGATTATTTATTTTTGCGAATTATTATGTTGTTTCAGTTATTTTTTCAGTAACTGTTGTTAGTTTCGTTTAGTTTTAGTTTTTCATTAATGTTGAAATTTCTATTTTATTTCAGTTTACGAAAATGTTTTTTGACCAATAGTTTTAGTCTTAGTTTCAGTTTTTGTTTACGAAAATAACATTGGTGCATACCCAGGCAAACATGTTGTGCATATGGATACGTACACATACAGATGAATACACGCACACTCTCGACACCTGGTTTTGTTATTATGTGGATCACGTTTTTTGTTTTTGTTTTTGATGCCAAATTGGTTTGGAACAGTTGTTGAATAAACAATTGAACTGAACAATTATGCTTGCCTATCTGTTGAACTTACAGTTTTATTGATCACTGAGATAGCATTGATTTGGAATGAAGTTGGTTCAATATAATGTAATTTTAAAAAATAGCTTAGATGTAGTGAACTACTTTTGCGATGTTCCAGTAGCTTAGCTTGCTACATTTTCCAGGGTGGTAGCTTCAGTGTAGTGAAGCTTCATTTAATGTAGAGTAACTGCTAGCTTAGCTCACTACATTTTCCAAGTAGCTTGCCCAACACTGGTTTTCGTCGACTGAAGCGAAATGAGCTCGTGGCGTGAGCACGGCAGGTTACGCAATACTCGTTCCCTCTTCTAGAGAGAACCGAGGTTACGTTAGTAACCGATTACGTTCTCTTACGAGAGGTTCTCTCGTATTGCGTAAGTTAGCTTACGCTACGGGAACCCCTTGTCAACGCCGTGCGCGCCCAGCATCCACTACATGAGTCCCAGGGGAAGCCCGGGGAACACTGATAAGTGGGAAACAGGTGGCCGACAGAGTGGGCCAGCACATGTTCATAAGCACACATTAGGGGGTGTAGAGCGGCTCGGCCGGTCTATACAGATACTGACACAACCCTTTCTAGTGCAGCTCAACCAGGAGAGCTAAATCGAGTAAGTAGCCCGCGCACAAAAGTCTGGGCAGGGCATACACACGACTTAGACTGATAGAAGTTTAGCCTGCAGGGCGGGAACTTCCAGGTTATAAAACCTAACAAATGTAGAGGGGGAGGCCCAACCTGCCGCTGTACAAATGTCATGAATGGAAATCCCGCTGGACCAAGCCCACGATGAGGCCATGCCTCTTGTGGAATGAGCCCGGATGCCCAAGGGGCACTGCAGGTTTCTGGACGCATAAGCTGCCGCAATAGCGTCCACTATCCATCTGGACAGACTGTGTTTCGAGGCGGCGAGACCCTTGGTGCGCCCTCCAAACGAAACGAAAAGCTGCTCCGAGCGCCTGAAAGCGGCGGAGCGCGTGACGTAATTCCTCAGAGCCCTGACAGGGCAGAGGAGGTTACTATCAACCTCGCTGCCGGATGCCGGTAGGGCTTAGAGGGAAATGACCTGCGCTCTGAAAGGAGTGACCATCACCTTGGGGACGTAACCATGTCTCGGTTTGAGAATGACTATTGAGTCATTAGGTCCGAACTCAAGACACGCCGCGTTAACTGATAACGCGTGCAAGTCACCCACGAGTTTAACTGAAGACAGAGCTATCAGAAAAACGGTTTTGAACGTGAGGTACTTCAGATCCACAGTGTCCAAAGGTTCGAAGGGATAAGCTTTCAGGGCCTCTAGGACCAAAGACAAATCCCAAATCGGAACCGAGGGGGGCCGCGGGGGATTTATCCTCCTGGCTCCTCTGAGGAAGCGGATGATGAATTCATTCCTTCCTAATGTGCGGCCGCGCGCCGAGTCGGCAAACGCTGCAATAGCCGCAACATAAACTTTGAGCGTGGAAGGGGACCTGCCCACGTCCAGCAGCTCCTGAAGGAAGCACAAAACCCACGAAACCCCACACGTTTGTGGGTTTAGATTTTTCCCCGTGCACCACTTGTTAAACACAGACCATTTTGACGCGTAGAGCCGTCTCGTAGAGGGGGCTCTAGACTGCGTGATCGTGTTCACGACCCCTTTTGGCAAATCAACGAGTATCCATTGATTATCCACGCATGCAGAGACAAGCGCTCTGGATGGGGATGCCAGATCGAACCGCGGGCTTGAGAGAGAAGGTCTCTTCTCACCGGGATCGGCCATGGGGCTGAGTCTGCCAGCCGCATTTATTCCGGGAACCATGTCTGGTTCTCCCAGTGCGGGGCTATGAGGAGCACTGAGTGGCGCGTTTCTCTGATCCTCCCGATCACCTGAGGTCACAGCGAGATCGGGGGAAAAGCGTACAGCGGGACGCTGGGCCAGGCTTGGGCCAGCGCGTCCTCGCCCTTCGAGAAGAATATCGGGCAGTGGGCGTTGTCGTCTGACGCAATTAGGTCGACTTTCGCTCTGCCGAAAAGGCGCCATAGAAGCTGGATCGTCTGGTGGTGCAGAGACCATTCCCCGGGGGGAACGTTGTCTCTGGACAGTCTGTCTGGGCCGTCGTTCAGGTGGCCGGGCACATGCGTGGCTCTCAGCGAGCGCAGTGAGCCCTGAGCCCAAGCGAGGAGGCGTTCCGCCAGTGTGCAGAGGATTTTGGATCTGATCCCGCCCTGACGGTTCACGTAGGACACCACTGACATGTTGTCTGTGCGAACTAGTACATGGTGTTCTCGCAGGTATGGGAGATAATGTTTCAGTGCATTCTCGACCGCCAGCATCTCCCGACAGTTTATGTGAAGGCATTTCTCCCGGTCTGACCAGAGGCCATAGACCGGTCTGCCCTCGAGAAGCGCCCCCCAACCTAGGTTGGAGGCGTCTGTCGAGATCGTTTTCCGGTGCGAGATAACTCCCATTGTAACTCCCCGTTGGTACCATCCGGCCGCCAGCCAGGGCTGCAGCGCTGAGACGCAGCCCTGATTCACACTGACTCGCGAGCCGCCGGCAATCCACGCTCTGCGGGGCGCTCTCGCTCTCAGCCAGCGCTGAAGCGGGCGCATGCGCAGTAAGCCCAGCTGAAGCACCGCTGCAGCTGAAGCCATGTGGCCCAACATCATCTGAAATGTTTTAGGGGGAAACACCTGCCTTTCTGAAAAGACGTTTGTGTGCAGGCGAGCGAGTTGTGTAACTGACTCGTTGGCTGCAAAATACACATCTGCAGTCGCCTTTTTAGGTGACTGACAGCGCAAAATGCTTTGAAGGCTCAAATGTTTAGACTCTCATAGTTACTCAAGCACCATCATGTGAGCGGGAGGGTGCGAGGGGCGGGTTCACTTCTGCATGTGAGAAGCTGGCCGCGAGCTCGGAGCAGCGAACAGCATAAAACACGTTTCGTGTCGGCGTTAGCTTGCAGGCGTGCGTGCATTGTAACAAGCTCGTTTACTGCAATATTAATATTTCCAGCTGCCTGAACTCAGAGGGGACTGAGAAATGTGTGAGAATTGGAGATTGGCCCGGCCTCAGCGGGGCTACAAATACTCTCTCTCCTCCTTTCGCCGGTGAGTGAGGCACGCGGGGTGCTGATTAATCTGTGCCAGTGTTGTGACGTATTTCCCAGTGAAACGGAATATTGAACAGAGGGCAGGGTTTTACTCTAGCGCTCCTCCTCTCCATCTCTGCTCATAACAGACTAACGGTTTGAGGGGAGTGGTTAAGCGTTTTTCAACCCAAGCCGTCAAGCCTATGTCATCAGAGAGGGACCGCCATTCCAGACCGGAAGTAACTTTTCAGACTTTGATTAAAGATTACCACGGCAAACAAATGTTTTCTGTGTATTAACTTGCACAGATTAATTGTTCACCACAAGACTAGTAATATGCACTAACAAAGTAAATGAAGTCAATTTTGATTTCACGGGGACTTTAATGCTGATAGATAATGCAGAGATAAGTGGGTGTGTGCTTCAATGTCATGCAGGGGTGTGACTATTCTACCAACATCATGGCCCATTTAATCAGAGATTGATCAAAGATAAGTGGGTGTGTAACACACAACACACCCTTACGAAAAAGAAGTTTATTCAAGTGTGCTATTAGTATACTTATTTTAAACAAAAAAATAAGAAAGTATACTTTCAGTCTACTTTTTATGTACTTCTCAGAAATATACATCAAATTCCACTTAAGTATACTTGACTTATACTGACAGAAAAGTCTAAGTATATTTGGCCTTGTTGATCGAGATATACTTAAAATAGTCAGGGGGCCAATTCTGAAAAGGGCTTCCGTTAAGACTTTTGCGGACATGTTTTGGTACAAGCTGTCACCCTATTTTTTAGTTAGAAGACACCCATAGGTAAGATATTAGGGTGGTTGTCAAGCTGAATTTTTTTTTTTTGTGACTTGTACAAGCAATTTCAGGCCAATGTTTTGGTTTCCTGCTCAACACGACATTAGGGTTAGGGCCATATTCATAAAAATGGTATCAAATGAAAGCTAACACTCATGGGATATCTGCTGAAGTGTCAGAATGAACATTTATTGTACAGTGTAAGAGACAACAGAACTAGAACATGAAAAAAACAATCTCCGCCTAAAGAGAACCAGTTTTCAAAGTGAATATCAGCTTGGAAACATAACCTAGTATCCCAAAACCTCTATCAATCAGTACCCATATCTATGGGAATGAGTCAAGCCAAGTTTAAAGCTTGTAGGGAGAGACAGTGCAATGCTGCACAAGTTATAATACTTTAATGTCAAGGCGGAAATTTAGAACTGTAGATGATGGTCTATGGTGCTATTTGACTTAATTAGTGTACCAGGTTGTAACACAAATTATATTTAATTCACATATCACTATAGTTATTAATTCCATCCTAACAAAACTGCTCTCTCACTTCTTTAGGGTTAGGGGTTAGTAACTAGTTAGTAGTAATAACTATGTAATAGTCGTATGGTAAAGGTATGTTTTTCCCCATCAAAGCAGTGGCTCTCAGGTTGGCAGAGGTTGGCTCTCAGGTTGTCAGTCTCATCCCTTTGAGACTGAATGGATTGAATAAGCAAGGTCAAGCTAAGTGCAATGCAAATAATGGTGTGTGTCTATTATATTGCAAACATATTGCACAATATTATACTACAATAATCTCCAGAAAGAGCACAAAGACACCACTTCCTGAAAAATCACTTCAATCAAAGGGCTTTATCTTGGCTGTATTTTCCATATTTGTCTTGACAAATGAAACATTTTTCCCAATCAATATCTCTTCCTATTTGTTTTTCTTTGGACGCTAGGCTTACAGCTCCCTCTGGATCCATGTTATCTCATCTGAAGGCAAAGAAAATTTTCACTACACTACTCTGATTGGTTTCTGAGTGGATCACTACAATGTCCTCTGACATAAGCTGAGGGCTTTGCTATCTAACAAACGTATTAACACTTTTAGCTATAGCAGACTGTAAAATAGGCTGCTGTGCAGCAAATAAATTAAAACATAATATTTCCATTACACATCTGCACAAAACTTAATTTACCTATTAGTAAGTAAGCTAGTAATTATGAAAGTAAATTAGCCTAGCTATACACTCACCTAAAGGATTATTAGGAACACCTGTTCATTTTCTCATTAATGCAATTATCTAATCAACCAATCACATGGCAGTTGCGTCAATGCATTTAGGGGTGTGGTCCTGGTCAAGACAATCTCCTGAACTCCAAACTGAATGTCAGAATGGGAAAGAAAGGTGATTTAAGCAATTTTGAGCGTGGCATGGTTGTTGGTGCCAGACGGGCCGGTCTGAGTATTTCACAATCTGCTCAGTTACTGGGATTTTCACGCACAACCATTTCTAGGGTTTACAAAGAATGGTGTGAAAAGGGAAAAACATCCAGTATGCGGCAGTCCTGTGGGCGAAAATGCCTTGTTGATGCTAGAGGTCAGAGGAGAATGGGCCGACTGATTCAAGCTGATAGAAGAGCAACTTTGACTGAAATAACCACTCGTTACAACCGAGGTATGCAGCAAAGCATTTGTGAAGCCACAACACGCACAACCTTGAGGCGGATGGGCTACAACAGCAGAAGACCCCACCGGGTACCACTCATCTCCACTACAAATAGGAAAAAGAGGCTACAATTTGCACAAGCTCACCAAAATTGGACAGTTGAAGACTGGAAAAATGTCGCCTGGTCTGATGAGTCTCGATTTCTGTTGAGACATTCAGTCAGAATTTGGCGTAAACAGAATGAGAACATGGATCCTTCATGCCTTGTTACCACTGTGCAGGCTGGTGGTGGTGGTGTAATGGTGTGGGGGATGTTTTCTTGGCACACTTTAGGCCCCTTAGTCCCAATTGGGCATCGTTTAAATGCCACGGCCTACCTGAGCATTGTTTCTGACCATGTCCATCCCTTTATGACCACCATGTACCCATCCTCTGATGGCTACTTCCAGCAGGATAATGCACCATGTCACAAAGCTCGAATCATTTCAAATTGGTTTCTTGAACATGACAATGAGTTCACTGTACTAAAATGGCCCCCACAGTCACCAGATCTCAACCCAATAGAGCATCTTTGGGATGTGGTGGAACAGGAGCTTCGTGCCCTGGATGTGCATCCCACAAATCTCCATCAACTGCAAGATGCTATCCTATCAATATGGGCCAACATTTCTAAAGAATGCTTTCAGCACCTTGTTGAATCAATGCCACGTAGAATTAAGGCAGTTCTGAAGGCGAAAGGGGGTCAAACACAGTATTAGTATGGTGTTCCTAATAATCCTTTAGGTGAGTGTATGTCTGGCAAGTATATAGCTAGTTGGTAAGTTTATCTTACCTGTTTCTGGCAACATTTGATGGTAGAATGGTAGAATCTTGAGGTAAATATTTGTGTAGACAAATAGATCAAGTTAATCTGTTGTGTGATTGTGTGATTCACTTCTTTATAAAGTTTTGTTCAGACTGTACTGTTGACACCTGCTGTGATCATCTTCTCTGGATCTGCTGCCTCAATCTGCTGCCAAATCACAGCTGTGCTGACACAACAGTGCCCCTTGTGGTGTGATACTCTTGTGGTATTTATTGATTATTATTTTTTAATGATCATGCTTGCACATAAGTTGGATTATATTGCACATTTGGCCAAAATTACAATAGGTAACATGGAAGAAAATGGAAGCACTTTGGGAAAAAAATCCGCTTTTACCACTTTTAAGAATATAGTGTTAAAATGGACAAAAAAACATTTTCTAAGCTGACAACCTGGCTAGAACACATGTTGAGGGGTTAAATATTAATACTGGATAGGTTGTATACTTGTACCAAAAAGTGTCCAACAAAGTTTTAATATCAGTTTTGGCCCCCTGACTAAAAGTATAATTAAGTATTCTAAGTATTATTGTACTTGTGTTTACTATTTTGATTGTGTAGCTTATTAAATACTTTTTTTAAAACATAATATTACACAAGCATTACATAAGCATACTTTCAGTCTACATTTTATATACTTCTCAAAAATATACTTTATGTACTTCTCAGAAATATACTTAAAGGTATAGCGGAGGATGTTTTACTTCCTGGTGGGTAACCTATACTATTGGTCCTCCTAATTGTCAATCATTCTGGTGAATCAATCAAACTTTTCAAAAAGTGGAGAGGGCGGGTCTTATCTAAAATTTGGAAAGATCCTCCGCTATACCTTTAATTACACTTAAGTGTACTTGACTTATACTGAGAGAAAAGTCCAAGAATATTTGGCCTATACTTTTACTCAATCTTTTGATCGAGATATACTTAAAAGTATAATTAAGTGTTCAAAGTATACTTGGCTTGTAGTTGTGTTAACTCTTTTGATCGAGTAGCCTATTAAATATTCTTTTTTTTTTTTTCATAGTTTTTCATAAACAGTCTTATGAAACTTACATGAAGAGAAAACGACTGTGAAGCTTTGGGGGGGGGGGGGGGGGGGAGGGGGGGTTGGACTCGATTTACTCCATCTGTTTTTTTGATCATCGTTCTGAATGTGATCAAGGCGTAGTCTTTGACAAAAATGAGATTTTCTCATATTTTTTGTTTAAAATGTTGCCTTTCTTTATGAAACTTACCAACATTGAAGTGTTGATAAAAAGGATGAATGAAGCTAATAAAATGTTTTTAAAATTAAAGTACAGTTAAAGGTATTTTTCAAGTATAAAAATAACATTTGAACATAACATTTGAACAAAAATTATATATAAATAGTAAACTATAAGTATAATGTTAAGTTCACTTAAAGAAAACTTATAAAACTACTAAACTAGTAGTTTACTGAGATTATACTTCAAAGTTGCTACAAGTATTAAAATATTAAACTACTAGTATACCCATAAGTTCACTTGCAGTACAAATAATAAACGTAATTATGTACGTAATAATAAACGTAATGTTCTGAATAATAAAATACGTAATAAACGTAATAACTAGTTGTGCACTTAAAGTTTACTACTGTTACACTTATAGTACACTTAAACATACTTTTATATACTAAAAGTAGGCCAATTTAGTCCCAAGCAGTATTAAAATAGTACACTTACAAGTTTACTACTAGTACATATTGACATTAGTATACTTACTTCATAATGTATACTTAAAAATATACTTGAACATTACTTAAGTATACTTCATAAAATGAACTTGAAGTATACTTCTTTTTCGTAAGGACACACACACACGCACGCACACACACACACGCACACACACACACACACACGCACGCACGCACGCACGCACACACACACACACACACACACACACACCTTTCTTCAAGGTTGGAGTTAGTGGAGCTCTAGCTCTGATCAGGAAATGTTCCCAAAACATACTGATAAGATGTACTTTCTCTTAGTAAGAGGTTCAAACAATATTTGTCATTATTCTCTACAGTGACTGAAGATGAAAAGTAAAGTTAATGCTTTGACTTTGAACTGGTCCCATACGAGACATGCCTGAGTGACTCCAGCGACCGGCTTTCATTGTCAGCTAGACGTTTTGGGTGGGTGCTTCTCTCAAAAACAAGGAGAGAGTGAACAGACGTAATTCTACTTAAATCTCATTAGCTTCATTTAAATCATTTAATATTTGGAAGGATAAATATTGATTAATAACTTGATTACAAACCACTGAAAAGGATATATATATTGAAGCAGCAGTGGATTCAAGAATCCACCCCTTCAATATGGGCTCAAAAGAGTGCATAGAAAACAGGAAATAAGGTTTCCTGTTAAACAGGAAACAGGTTAAATGTAAGTAAAAACTCAACTAGACACTTGAAAACAATTATAAAATTAACTTTTTACATCTATTATTATTTTTTAATTTTTTACCTTTTTCCATTATTGTCTAGTATTAAAGTGGGGAAATGATGCGACTGCTCAAAGTTCGTAATTAAGTTGTTCTGCTTTAAAATACAAGCTCAACAGGTAATATGTGTACTCTAGATTGCACATTAAATCAAGCCACTTGCCACTAGACTTTTAAAAATGACAAAATACCATATTGAAAACAAACAAAAACAAAACTTTTGGAACTATTAGCCCAAGTCATGCCCCTGCAAATATAATGATGTTTTAAAATAAATTTATTGGGATTATGTCAACTTCTCAGGAAGCATAGTATTCTATAATATGGGGTTCCGTTTGTAAAGCATCTCACGCTGAAAATAACAGAAACGATTAAAAGATTTTGTCACATTTAACTTCAAACAATGCTTAAAAAACTGGTATGAATTTTTGACGGTCACTTCTTAGCACATTTACAACAATATTTGTCAACTTAGAGATATTTTAAATAGTTAAATCTAAATGTTAAATCTAAACCTAAATCTAAATGTTAAATCTAAATCTAAATGTTAAATCTAAATGTTAAATCTAAATCTAAATGTTAAATCTAAATCGAAATGTTGAATCGAAATGTTAAATCTAAAACTAAATCTAAATGTTGAATCGAAATGTTTCGGGTGAAACTCAATATTTAACTAATATGCAAATTTAGATTTGATAAATGATAAACATTTAGATTCAAGATTTAGATTTAGATTTAGATTTAACATTTAGATTCAACATTTAGATTTAGATTTAACATTTAGATTTAACATTTAGATTTAGATTTAGATTTAACATTTAGATTTAGATTTAACATTTAGATTTAGATTTAGATTTAACATTTTGATTTAACATTTAGATTTAGATTTAATATTTAGAATTAACATTTAGATTTAGATTTAACATTTAGATTTAACATTTAGATTTAGATTTAGATTTAACATTTAGATTTAGATTAAGCATTTAGATTTAACATTTAGGTGTAACATTTAACATTTAGGTGTAACATTTAACATTTAGGTGTAACATTTAATATTTAGATTTAACTATTTGAAATATCTCTAAGTTGACAAATATTGTTGTAAATGTGCTAAAAAGTGACCGTCAAAAATTCATACCAGTTTTTGAAACATTGTTTGAAGCTAAATGTGACAAAATGTTGCCGTTATTTTCAGCGGGAGCCGCTTTACAAACGGCGCCCCATAGGCTACTATAAACCCTAGAGAACTGTTACCCGCCAACAACTATACGTCCAGAGTGAGAAAAAGGGTTCAGAAAATCACTCTGGATCCCTCACACATGGGCGTAGATTACGGGGGGGACGCGTCCCCCCCACTTTTTATAAAATGTAAATTCGTCCCCCGCACTTTTTCATAGGGCAAGTGTGTCCACGACAAGCTGAGGTTTTCGCGGGTGTGTATAGCCATCGAGATTTAAAATCCAAAGAGTCAAGTCTATCTACATACGTGACTTTCACGTTTCCATGGTAATCAGTCACTCGTGCATCACGACACGCCCATGCTCGCACCCGCGCCCAATCCATTTTTTTTCAAAGAGGTCGCAATGAGTTCAAAACGGCAAAAAACTCTTCAGTCTTCACTCGATCCTTTTTCACGAAAAAGTCAAGCGCTGTAAGTAAGTTGTCATGTGGTATCCGAATTGTGTTGCACAATGATGAATAACTGCCTATTTCTCTTGTTGAATAATTAACAAGTTTTGTTGTAAATTGAAAATATTCACTACCCGCACAAACGTGCGTTTATTTTCAATCTTTTTTTATTCGTAATGTCTTTTATTTTCACAGATGTTATCAAAGCCCTTCAAATTAGAATAAACATGGTGATTGTTAGCCTAATGCTGAATTTGTATTTTCATGCATTAACAGCCTGCTTGAATCAGGCAGCGTTGTAACATGTGTACATGATGACAAACTTTAAGTTCTCTTGAAAAAGCCTAACCAGAAAGTTTGAAGTAGTTTTAAAAGCTTGAAGTTTGAAGGTTTTCAATTGGAAAGTTTTAGTTTAGTAAGATAGATAGATAGATAGATAGATAATAATAAATAGTATTATATTGATAATAAATAGGGAATCACAGATAATGCAAGGATGATTCTGATTTAATTTAATTTAATGTTAAGTGGCGATTGATAGCCTATTACACTGACGGTAACAAAGTTTCAATTTGGAATGAAAGATGGAGCATAGGTTACATTTAATAAAATGAAGGAAAAAATGCCCTTTATAAAGGTAAAAAACGTATTCTGATAAGAGTGTTTTCCAACAGTGATGTAATAATTGTAGTTTGAATAATTGTAATGTGATGATCAGATACCATCATAGGTTTGGGCGGTTGGCGGGTGGATTATTTATGTTTAACAGCAGATTCGGGTGACTCAAAGTGCACCAGATTAATGAATTTATCTTTAAAATGTACAAATTTTCTTCCAGGGGGGCATGCCCCCGGACCCCCCTAGGGGTACCGAGCTCCACCCACAAACACAGTAGGCTATATGATGGTCTATGAAAAATACAAATTTAATTATCTTATTATTAAAATGCATGATCAGGATTTTACCACTTCCGCCTAGTTTTGAGCCAGGAAAAACCCTGCATGTGCAATATAAAGTAATGAACGTCTTTCTTTCTTTCTGTTTTATTGCTTTAAAAATAAATAGCATATTAAGCCAATTAAGCAAAAACCTGTCAACAAAAGTCTGAAAAAAAACTGGTATTACACTTGACATTCTGTCCCCCTCACTTTTGAAATGATGGCTACGCCCCTGCCTCACATCCAAACCACCTTCTCTTGAACTTTTGCTGTCTGGCACTACAGAACAGTAAACACAAGAGAAGTTTATTCCCCCAGGCAATCTGCCTCATGAACAGTAAAAGTTCTCCCCACTGTGCAATGACAACAATATGCAATCACTTATATTTATTTGACAATACCCTACTACTACTTATTCTCTCTCTCTCTCTCTCTCTCTCTCTCTCTCTCTCTCTCTCTCTGTGTGTGTGTGCGCGTATGTGTGTACCTTATTCACATATATCTGCATTTTTTTATTTACTATCTCTGTACTGTTGTTGTCTCTGTGTACTGTCACCCAAAAATAATAATAATACAATTTGTGTGTGCAAACATGTTTGGCAATAAAGCTCTTTCTGATAGTCTCAATAGATACTGCTTCATTGTGATATGGTGTTACAAGGCACACAATAAAATATTGCATAATGTTTTTTCTTGCCATTCAGTCATAAATTAAAATATTGCACCAACCCTCCAAAAAATGGTCTAGACTCTTTTCACATTTCCAGGGTTCTCAGAAGCGTAAGTCATTACAGCTTGGTAAACTTCTCAAGCCCCTGCCCTAGTTCAAAATTAATCAAAAGTGCCCCTGTCAACAATTATCAACAATAATATTGTGGTCAATAAAACAAAAATCCATTTGAATTATAATTAATATGACAACATGTACAAAACAGTAACAAATCGCTCAAAAGCAGGAAAAACCCTTATCTTTACATATCTGCCATCAGACAGTATGAGACATCATTAGGCTTTAATTCACATATAAACATTAATCCACGCAGACATCAGTTGTGGTAAACAGAAGCTCAAGCATGTTTGCTTGACGTTCAAGAACCAGTGAGGTTCATTCTCGTGTGGTATACAGCACGTTTGAACTTCCACAGGAACCAATGAGGTTTGTTTGAATCAAAGAATAATACATTAAGTTGAAAAGTCTGCATGTGTTGGTGAATGATAGTCTACCTTTAATGAATGATCCAGGTTGTATAATGTTATAGTCCAGTTTTGTAATGGGAGAAAATGTGAAATGGGGAAAAAAGTGAGCAAAAAGAGAGAGAAAATGTTATCTGAAAACTTGATCTTGGAGCTGTTTACATTGTTGCAGTCTAGCAGCCGGGAGCCACCATATTGGATCACGCACAGAGTCTGTTTTCAAAAGGAGGGGCTTCATAGAGACAGGAACTAAACTGAGCCTTACTGACAGTCTGGGAAGAGAGGTGCTGCAAAAATGTCAAATAATGTGGAAAAATTAAGTGTTTTTTGAGCATTCAAGCATGACAACCTAGTCTAGTAGAGCCCAAAAACAAGTTCACTTTGAAAAATAGCATAATAGGTCACTATTTAAAATTCAAAGAATGAATTAACTAAAAATGTGCTTTAAATCATCATGATGAAAGTTTAATACAAGCCTTTTATTGTACAGAAATGTTTTTGTTCATTTCATATTTTTGTTATTCACCCAGTGTTCGTGGGTCTGGTGGACCCGCTGCATTTTGGGGTTTTTAATAACTGTGCAACAAACTAGTGCAACAAACTAGGTTACAAAACATGTCATTTGAATTTCATTGAGGATGATATATTCATCTATATGACTATTTCATCTAGCCACTCATGTTTAAACGTTAGGCAGACCTTTTTCTGGGGCACCTGCTCTGCCTTTCTCTTCGCCATGGTAGCCTACTGTATAAGTGCTGGGGCACGCCAAGAGTAGCCTTCTCGGTACGCAGAGGAAACACTGAATTTCGATCTCACCGGTGTGAGTAGAACGTGATCAACTGCTAAATTCAAACTGTACTTTTTTCCCCCAACTAACGTGATTATTATAAAGGCGATTTAATGCTATAGCTAACAAATTTGTGAATATTCTGAATAAAAAATAAATAAAAAAAACAGATCATCAGTCATTGAGTGGTTGTGGTCGCGTGACAAGCAATGACGCGTCACCATGGAAACAAAGTGATACGATCTATAACGGTCGCCTTGAAAAGCTTACGCTTGGGGAGCAGCTGAATTTAATCAGTTTTTATTTCACTTTTAGATGCAATACATTTTAATTTAATCATTAAAAAAGTACCTGTATGTAAGCAGAACACAGTGTTGATGTTAAAACTGTGTTGTTACAATGTTTAAAGTGGCTGACAACAATAAATATTCTTATTATAAATAAAACTGCCTAGTTTTTGAGCTGTGCATAACTGTAGCTGAATAGTTAGGCCTACTATGCTACTGTATTTTAATATTGGTTATTATGGTGGTACTTGGAGAGCCAAATATTTTCTGAGGTGGTACTTGGTGTAAAAAGTTTGAGAACCACTGGCCTAAAGGATACTTTGTATGTAAACATTCTAACGTACATCCGGCTTGGTTGTCACATGTCAGTATTTTAAATGTTTATTACCTAGCCTGCATCGCCTTTGATGCTCAGATGTTTAACCCCTGAAAAAAAAAATCGTTTGTGCAGTCTGAAAAATGTGTGCGGTCTGAAAAATCTATTGTGCGGCCACTTCGACTCAAGCGGGAAGGAAGTCGACCGGAAGTTGAAGCCGGCCGCGTGCCACCATCTTGTAGCAGAACTTCACCTGTTAGCATCCCATTGACTCCCATTCATTTTGGCGTCACTTTGACAGCGAATAACTTTACATCTGAGGCGTTTGAAGACTCCATTTGTCCATTATTTATTTCTAAAGAAACACGACAATGTATAAAATGCTCCATTACCTTGTAGCTTACGTTATGGCCCCGTAAAAACAGTTTTTGTAAAAGTAGGCTAACGATTGCGTCATAACCACGCGACTCTCTGTCGCACAGTAGAGAGATTACCGTATTGACGGGAGGAGAAGCTCGCGGGCAATCGGGGAGACGTGGAGGCAAAATGACAAAATAATTAATCAGAATACCTAGCAAAAGTTTCTCCTGCTCCTAGCTCATGGACAGCTCCTACTCACGATCTCCGTCTCTGCAAGATTCGGAAGGGAATGATTCAGATTTCTCATGCCACAGCTACTAGAAGACAGACGGGTTGCTCACGTCACATCTACGTCGTCAAGCTCAGTTTGAGTCTGCGCGTCAGGAACGGAAGTCCTAAAAAAATCACTGAAAATGGGCTTCACTTGCCTCAATTGAGTTCCAATGAGATGACTCTGTCCATTTCTTATACTGTCTATGCTTCGACTGGCCTGCGCGGTCGCGCGCGCACGGAGCTTAGAGGGAACATAGGAGGTAAAGCTTCTTTATCAAAACTCTCTTTAAAAACATTTGTTAAAAAAGGAGAAAGTTCAATAATTTGTACAGCTCAGCTGTAAGTCCATCACATCCTGGGGATTTATTGTTTTTCAAGCTCTTAATTGCGCTCAGTACTTCCTTCATGAGTAACAATTCCATCACAACACATTCTATCACTTTCAGGGATAGATTTAACATTAATAACTGAATCCAGAAACAAAGTCGATATCTGCTCTGCACATTTTAAACTATAAAGATTTTTATAAAAATTGCCACTAAAACGTTTGGATCTTTTACAATTTTGCCATCAACACATCATTTCTCAATTGTTGAAAGGGTAAAATTTCATTTTTCAAGCTTAAATAACTATGCAGAATTGAGTTCTCCTTCTTCAAGCCATCTTTTCCTGGATCATATATAAGCACCTCTAGCCTTCGATAAATATAAATCATCTAATTTAGTTTGCAAAGCTGCAAGTTCAGATTTCTCCTCCAAAGACAGACAACTACGGGTTTGAGATAATTTCATGATCAGGCTGTCCTCAAGAACTTTTTGGATAAGAATGCTCCAACTTTCCTTGAATAAACTCCAATCTCAAAGTTTAGAAGCTCCCAATTGGTACAAAAAGAATTTTGAATTGTGGCTGCTTTCCAATAGTTAGCAATTAATTCTTTAATTTTATCATTAAACATCTGGTAATTCTAAGAGTGAACTGTTAAGTTTCCACAAAGGAGCATAATCTGCTGTTAAAGGGGTATAAATAAAGATAGTTTTATGGTCCGTCAATGGTGTATATTGAATGCCAACATTTAAATCAAAATTGGACATACATTTTGATATGAGCCAATAATCAATTCGAGATTGCCTAGATCAATTTTTGTTGGCCCAGGTAAACTCCAAATTGTTAGGGTATTTTTCTCTCCAAATGTCCACCAATTCAAACTTATTTATTAGTCCTAACAGTGCAGGGCTACACACAGTCCCCTTTGGCGGGATATATATAATTAATAATTATTAATAGATACATTAAAGTCTCCTCCTAGTATGAAAAAAGCATTAGGGAATTTATTCGACCAATATGTGAGTTCAGATCGCAGATCGCACGCTAATCACTGAAAAAACGGTTGCATATGAATAAACGGTACTACTGTTGGCTGTATCTTTAGCGGTCAGTCTTTTACCCTCAATGACAGTGAAGGGACCGTGAAAGCCAGCCCTCTTCCCTTCCCTCCTCACCTTCTCTACTGTCGGCCACAGAAGAGTCCTTGCATCCTTGTCTTTCTGTGAGAGATCCTCGAAGACCTTAATCTTCTCCCTGAGCAAGTCGGAGGTTTTAGCGTCTTTCCAAACTGTGTCCCACTGAGAACGCGTTGAGAACAGGACAATTATGCGACGGGAGGATTTATCCGCAGCAGAACGAGGCCCCAGTCAATGAACGATGTCAATTCCGCATTGCAGATCAGCAGCGAGGCTTGGGGAAACCTGGCTAAAGAGGTCGATGATCATCTGCTTCACGTTCTCTCCTGATTTCTCCGGAATACCAGCGACACGCAGATTCCACCTTCTCTTGTAAGCATCCAAATCGTTACATCTATCACGAAGTTCGACGTTTTCTTTCTCCAGTTTTCCGATTTTCCTTTGCATTTCGTCAGATTATTCATTCAAACACTTCACCTGTTCACCGTGAAATTCGAGAGAGCTGATTATCTGTTTAATAGAGTTCGAGTTCTCAATCACTGTCTTTTCAACTCGTTGAATTCGGCGCAAAGTTTCTTCGTGCATGGCCTCCATTCTCTGCATGAATCTCATTAGAATAGTATCACTCACCACTGGACTATCAGAACTCGGTTTGCTTTTTTTGGCGGGATTGGGTTCAGGTGTATGGGGTAAAGACACGAAACCATCAGACTGTCCAGCAACTGTCTCCATATCATTGCTTAGAGTTTTCCTTGCATAACTGTGCATAGCAAGATGAGTTTCTTCTTTTTCTTCCATGTTCTCAATTCAGTGCAGTTGTAGCAAAAGCACGTGGTAGCACGTTGATAAATAACTATAACTTGCAAAAAAAAAAAAAAAAAAATTACAAAGAAAAAAAGGCTGTTAGAGTGTGGCTATTCAAAAATCTCTGAACATGACTAAAGTAAAACCGGGATTTGAGCAAAAGTTTTTAAGAGCTACTGTAACAGCAAAACCGTCTTCTCACGACGCCATCTTGGCCTCCGCCCCTGGGGCGTTTTCTATGTCTTTGCACACCAGAAACGTGTCTGACGCGGCACTGCTGCTGCTAGGTGACATATGATAAGCCTCATTGGTGATATATTTGACACATGGGGAGAGAGTTGTGGAAGGCCTATACTTCATGTTAAACATAAATATATAGCAGCAAAGACAACGTCGGCAGTATTGACGGCAAAATAGGCTACAGAATAACAGGTGCAATATTTGAAAATCGATAATAGTTTTTTTAACCTAGAGACTTTCAAACATCAAAATGTCATTTAGTAATATGTATTTGTGTCAAAATGACATATAAACATCTTTTCCTATTCTATTTTGCCTTGAAACGCTTCCAACACGCTTGCGTGTCGCGTGAAAAATAGGTGTCGGTTCTATTTCTAGCATTCACACATGAGCGTGTCACGCAGGCAGTGTGCAAGCTATAACCATAAAAACGGACACGCCACGCAGCTGAGACAATGGCTGCCGTGTGCGCGTGTCCGTTAAAGGGATGGTTCGGAGTAAAATCAACCTAGGGTCCTTTGCACCATGACCTCGAGCCAAACACCCCCCAGAAGCTTTTTTTCACTTGGTTGAACATTATTAAGCAAGTTAATTGTTTTTGATAAAATTTTGATCTCAATTTTTTTTTTTACAAGACAGTTTTATTAGTAGTGTCTTTATAACAGCAGGTTGATTTTAGCAGCTATGAATACATTTACCAAACAACATTTAAAAAGTAACAAATTAAAGACAGTGAAAAGTGTAAAAATGAGAGAAGATGACAATTTAACACAAAATTTAAATTAGCATTGTATTATCAATCATGTTCCGAATTGTCAATGAATTTTTCTTCTGCCAAGTTGGGTTGTTCAGCCTTTTTCTTCATTTTTCACTTAAACATCAGACTCAGCCCTCAGAGAACTGCCTGAAGAGGAACTCTGATCTTTTGTCACTGAAACTAGGCACAAAATGAATCTGCAGGATTTCAGAGAAGCCCTCAGACAAACTGGGTGCTACAAATTTTTTCCTACAGAGAACAAGAAAAAGTCAGAAACCAATCTGCTCAGTAATAAATTAGTAAATAAAGATAAAAGATAAAGAAGCTTGTTCAAAGGTGTGATTTCCTGGCAATATGATCTGGTACAGTGGAATAAGCTGCGGTTCACTCACTTGTAGCTGTGAAACACCATGTCATTGACATGAACATGCTTTGTGGCAGAAGGAATCATCTCACGAAACTACAGCAAAAAACAAACAAACAAGATAACATCAATCAGTGACAGACTTTTTGCATGTTTACAGTTAGTAAAATGGTATAATTTTTTTTACAGAATTTTATATTTGAAGTCACCATGAAACAGAAGTTGAGATAGTCTTTTCTTCCCTATGGTGGCATATATCTGAGTGAAAGAGCTTCTCCAATGTGAAAAAAATTAAATAAATGTAGGGCGGGACTTGATTTTGTCCATGGGGAATTGATTAGATGGTTGTGGTTTGCTATTGGTTGATCTCATGTGAGTAACAGGTTGTCCCGCCCTCAAGCCAGTTATCACATCATCAGAGAAGAGAAGAGAAGTGAATTTTCACATTAAAAAAAAATAAAATAAAAATAAATAAAAAAAATAATGATAAATAATTTATAATACCTGTAAATACTGCAATAATAAATAAGTATTGTTCATTTTGATTTCATGGTAACTTTAATGTAAAAAACTACAGTAAAGACAGATACCCTGTTGTTATGCTTTGCTTGTTCCAGACTGGTTGAGAAGTTGAAACACCTGCAGGGGACTCCAGTGCTTTGACTGACATCTACATATCTGTGGAGAAAATCATCGATGGTGCCATTTCAGTTGAAAAGACAAAGATAAATAAGCATTTGCTTTGGAAACAGAGGTAGGCACCTTTTTCTCGACTCTGGGTCAGGGTTAGTGTTATCCACCGCTACGCTCTGGCCTTCCTTCAGAGCGCGTTCACAGGCTGACACACACTGCTGCCAGGAGCCAAGCATGTCCTATAGAGTTCATGTGCAGATGTCACAGCATTCAAAGGCAGTTAAAACAAGATATTATACACTTTTAAATCCTAAAAATCTTCTGAACCAAATTTGCCCGATCCTGCTCTTGGAGATCTACTTATTGTCTCTGGGTTCTCGGTTCTCTGTTGTGTTAGCAATGTAACAACTCACCCTGTTCACATATGCATAGCCCTTTGGAATGATGTGTGTCTGGAAGAATGTGGATTTGCCCGCTACAAAAAAAACCCCCAAAAAACAAGGGTTATATCATAAAAATTGGTCATCTGTAAGGAGTAAGAAGAAAAAACAAACACTGAAAAAAGGCTCACATCCAGGGAATCCCACTGCTACAATGACTTCCTGTTTGGTAGATGTGAGGGATGTATCAGGAGGATCGTAAAGACGCATTTTGGAGTCTAATTTCCTCTGGACAATGATACAAAAACACAACATTATTACAGATATTTAGTACATTAATGTCCAAAAAGTTTAGGCCAGTAAGATTTTTAAAAGAAGTCTCTTATGCTCACCAAGGCTGCATTTATTTTATCAAACATAACACTAAAACAGTAATATTGTGAAATATTATTACAATTTAAAGTAATTTAGTTTTCCATTTGACTACATTTTAAAATGTAATTTATTCCTGTGATGCAAAGCTGACTTTTCAGCATCATTACTCGTCAGTGTCACATGATCATTCAGAAATCATTCTAATATGCTGATTTGCTGCTCAAGAAACATTGAAAACCATAAGACTTTTTTTTAGGACTCTTTGATGAATGAAAACAGCATTTATTTGAAATATATATATTTTTTTGTAACCTTATAAATGTATTTAGTGCCAATTTTGATCAATTTAATCCATCTTTACTGAATTAAAGTACTTGTTTCTTTAAAAAAAAAAATCTTACTGACCCAAAACTTTTGAATGGCAGTGTGAAGTACCCAACTAAGGTACAAAACATAAATAACCATACATGTAATTAACACAATACATAAATAACACAACAGACTGTGGAAAACTTGCAAGTGAAATAAAATCGTTTACAGGGTCAAACTCTGGCAAGCTGAATTGTGCGGGTTTCCAGCCCAAGAAGTATTCCTCTGGGGTGTGAAACTGAAGACCAATGTTGAGGGCAAACTGAGGGCACAAGAGATAAGGGATAAAAACCTGTAAAGCTGCATTATGTTCAAAGGCCCACAACATTGTAAAGTTTCCCTTTTTTGTTATTCTATTACAAGTGATTTACCTTTACATTAATATAATTTATTATAAAATGCAGTAACTCTTAGTAACAGTAACAAATTCAATCTGCTTATGAGTAATGAAGACTGCAGTTAACGTCATTACCAGTCTGTCACTGCAGGAGAAGTCTTTCTTCTTTTTCCCTGGGGCCCAGTTAGCAGGACGTCCTGCTGCATCTGTAAATGAGGGAAAACCATTACTGAGCATGTAAATCTGAAATGTTATTTTGCACTATGTGCAGGAAATAAAATACATAAAATAAAAATTTAAAACAATGTTTTTGGTTGCACTTTATTTCAAGTGTGACTGCAGTCAGAGTAATTGGCGTGCCGAAAGGTAGCGGGACGTTTGAAAACGGAAAACATACGGAGAGCAGCAGCTTATGTTTCTGCTCTGACAGCCGGAAGATCACGCCGAACACGGTGAGTGCATGTAAGAAATCAGGAATGGTGAGAGGGCATTGGGCTTGGTATGTTTTAAGTCTTCAAATCAAACTTGGGTCTTTTGCCGACAACGTGTAAATCCTGTCTAGCTAGTGCGCTTCCCATAGCGTTTACGCATTAGGTCAGTATACAGAGAGTAGGTAGTCTTTTGTGGCTGTTTGAACACATTTGACCACATGAGTGTTTACACAATGAAAGCAATCCGGTCGAATGCGTTTTCGACCACCTCTGGAAGTGGTCGAAAGTGGACAAGCTCAGAACGTTTTAGACCCCGTTTACACCTCTATTTAGCGCCATCCACTTCTGATCCGATCGACCAAAACGCATCTTAATACCAGGTGTAAACAGGGCCTTAGACTTGTATGAACTTGATTTAGCTCACCTCCAACATAGAAGCTCTGTGACACATCTATTGTCACTCCACCGTTCGCCTGCAAAACACAACAGTGTCTTAATATACATAGCCTACTGGGACTGAACTTGCTGCTTGTATGTAATGTAAAGCAAATGATACTTTAAAATGCAATTCCTGTAATAGACAACTACAAATAACCACAATAGTGATTCACCTTCTCACACAGATGTTCCCACATTCCGATAACAGGCTTTCTGTAAATGCCAGGGGCTGTGGAAACAAACACCTGAAAAAAGACAACGTGTTCACATTCGTAAATAAGTTAAGGGAAATACATCTACTACACTCAATTTTCAAACTTGCTAATTGTAAAGACATTTATAATGTTACAAAATATTTATATTCCAAATAAATGGTGTTTTTTTGTTGTTGTTTTTTACTTTTTTTATTCCTGAAAAAATTGTATCACGGTTTCCACAAAACTTCCACAACTTTTTCAACATTGATAATAATAAGTAAACAAAAAGTTTCTTGAGCAGCAACTCAGCATATTAGAATGATTTCTGAAGGATCATGTGACACTGAAGACTGGAGTAATGATGCTGAAAATTCAGCTTTGAAAATGGTTCTTTTAAATGATAATAATCATTCACAATATTACTGTTTTGACTGTATTTTTTATCAAATAAATGCAGCCTTGGTGATCATGAAATTTGTTTCATAAACACTAAAATAATTTGTTACATTTATATAGCGTTTTTCTGGGTGCTCAAAGCGCTTTACGTAGAATGGGGGAATCTCCTCAACCACCACCATTGTGCAGCACCACCTGGATGATGCGATGGCAACCATATTGCGCCAGAACGCCCACCACACACCAGCTTATTGGTGGAGAGGAGACAGAGTTATGAAGTCAATGAGTATATATGGGGATGCCATGATGATGGACAGAGGCCACTGGGAAAATTTGGCTAGGATGCCAGGGTTAAACCCCTACTCTTTTTCGAAGGACAATATGGGATTTTTAATGATCAGAGAGTCGGGACCTCGGTTTAACCTCTCATCCGAAGGACGGTGCTTTTTGACAGTATAGTGTCCCCATCACTATACCGGGGCATTAGGACCCACACAGACCACAGGGTGAGCGCCCCCTGCTGGCCTCACTAACACTAACACAGCAACCTAGTTTTCACAGGAGGTCTCCCATCCAGGTATTGACCAGGCTCAGCCCTGCTTATCTTCAGTGGGCAACCAGTCTTGGGCTACAGGGTGATATGGCTGCTGGTAATAATCTTACAGACCCCAGACTTCTGAACACTATAGTGTATGTAGTGAGCGTGTCATTAACCTGAATGGGCAACTGAAGTGTCTGTAGAATATCCTCTGCTTTGGACTTGAACACCTCCGGTCTGAGTTTTCCTCGAGATATTCCCATCTGATTGGTGAAAAATACCACCTAAACAGAGCAAAGCAAAGTAAAACCAACTGGACATTTATTGATGCTCTAACTTCCGTTATGAAACATTATCTTATACTGACAACATCAACAAGTGATAGTGGATTAGGAAGCACCTTGTATCCTTTCTTCAAAAGACTGGCCAGTCTGGGCTGAATCTCTGGGAAGAGAATCCTAAACAAGAGTAAAACATCATCAAGTGAGAGACAACAAACAGCTGCAGGGTATAGCAAGTTCTTCCACCAGACTCACTTCCAGTCATCTGGACTTGTGGGAAATACTTTCCCAGACTTTGTAGTGATAATGCAGCCGTCAATGTCAAAACCTGCAACCTGAACCACACAAAACAGCATGAAACTTTATAGAAGCATAATGGTTTTGATGGTTAAACACTGTGTGCTGAATAAACACTGTGTGCTGAATAAACACTATATGCTGAACAAACACTACATGCTGAACAAACACTATTATGCTGAATAAACACTATGTGAAAGTTCATGCCTTACTTTGGAGCTTTCTGGAACCCCTGCTGCAGTGAACAGCATAAGGCTGCCGATTTGTTGCCAGTGACTCTGAGAGCAAGTGGAAGACGGAGCGCTGGGTTTGTTAGTTGGTGAGTCCAGGTTTTTATCACTCTCTCTCTCAGCAAATGCTTGTAACTGCTTAAGCTTTTTCTCAGATGAGGTCTGTTCATCTTCATCATCCTCATCGTCACGCCCTCGTTTCATGCGAGGGACGTCCTTCTCTGGGCTGCGAGGTCGTTTTGTTGCCTGAGAAAAAAGAGCCAAGGTTTTATGGGATATTTCATTTGATTTTATGTCATAAAATAACTCTAATAATAATAATAATAATTTAAAAGAAAAAAATGGGTTGAAAGTGTTTGAAAATGTCTGTACCACAGAAATGAAAAATGTAAATTTCCCACTAATATAAAATAAATGTTTCATTTATGCATTTATACACTCCTGCAGACTTGGATTAAGTAACCTTTTATCTTTATTAATGTATTCTTCAATATTGTTTTTGTCCTAGCTCACTGTTTCTTGCCTGTTTCTTCAAAAACACACAGAAAAATATTAGTGTTTCTAAAGCATAAATACAATTATTATTATAAACACTTCCAAAAAAATAAATAACTGCAGTAATACAATTGATGACATCTATATAAATTCAGAATGAGGAAATGCATTATAGCCATTCAATTGTGATACAGAATTGCCATGTGCCAACATTTATATTTCCTTCTGTAAAACTATGTTAGATAAAGTTTATCTATTATTATCAAAATATATTTAACTTATTAAAACGCAAAAAATACTGTTGTCAAAGAAATGTGCAGAAATGTGTTTACAAGACAATTTTGGAGGATGACTGTACAAAAAAATCCCAAAACAAAAATAAATAATAATAATAATAATAATAATTTACTGGCTTTTTTAAACACTGTCCTTTTAATTCCAACAATGCAATTTGTTGTAGTTTTACTTAAAAAAAATAAAAAATCATACTGAGAGATATTACTGAATCATACTGAGATCATACTGAAAATAATATGTTGAGATATATATATATATATATATATATATATATATATATATATATATATATATATATATATATATAAAAAATTCAAAAAAATTCTAAAGAAGTTCAAAAGAACATTAATTTGAAATAGAAATCTTTTGTAACATTTTAAATGTCTTTACTGTCCCTTTTGACCAATCTGATGCATCCTTGTTGAATAAAAGTGTTAATTTATTTCCTTTTTTGTTTTTTAATATTTCCTCACACTACCATGGATTATCTTGATACCTTTTTTGAAGATTTAGAAAAGAAATCCTGGATACTCCTTTTGGGATCATTTGAGCTTTTCTGTCCGTCTCTGCTTTCATCTGCTACATTTCTATTCTTCTGAGGAGAGGAAGACTTTTCGTTTGAATTTCCAACAAATTCCACAGTGAACGGGTGGGACTGATCAACCAAGTACAGTGTGCAACCAGATGTCAGACATCCAGACTCGCCACGACCCAAAGACTGACCGTCTAGGGAAGATGGGTTGGGCCCGAGCTGTAGAAACACAGAATGGATTGTACTCACTTATGCTTTCCTAGATTTAAGTAGTAAGAAAATAATTGGTTTCATAAAATGTATTCTCTTAGTAAATTGTAACATGCTGTTTTTTTTGTTTTGTTTTATTTATTTGTGTGTTTTGTTACCTGCGTAACCAGAACTTCCTGTTTGGCATAGTTGGCCACAAGTTTGACTGTCAAAAAGAGAAGCATTACGTTATTCTTTATGAGCAGACACAAACGTGACGCGTTCAACTCTTTGTATAACTAGGCTGGGTGTGATGAGAAAACCCACCCTGATGCCTCGAGCACTTCTTGTCTGAAATTCTGGATTCAGGGCCTCGACCAAACATAAGAGCTCGACCATCAGCCAGCTCCACCCGAGCGCCATTCACACTCACTAGTGCGCACTGCATCGCCATTCACAGACGAGAACAGCTGGACTGCAGGAGGAGGGAAGTTACAGTAAGAAATAAAATGATTTAAAATTCAAATAGTCAAAATGTACCGTTAGGCTTATGCTAAACGACCAATCTTCTGTACATTTGGTATTTATTTAGCGAGCTAATTATGAATATTTAACCGGATAACTGAAAAGTAACGTTAACTCATTAGCTAACTTAGGCTACATGCCGTAAATTAGTTTTAATACGTCTTTTAATGTTTCATGTGTAAAAACAATATCATAGTCGGACTTTGACACCAGAGGGATTCAAATAAGCTCAAGCTAACTTTAAAACATGTGCAGTCTGTGTGAACCTACAAAGTTTCTCAAACTTATATTTCAATCAGGCCACCAACATTTTACTAAATACACAAGACAGAATCCAAATAGCACTTACCTGTTGTCTAAAACTTTACCGTTACTTGCGATTCATTTGTTGTAACTTACGTCCGTCACGGCTCCGGTTCGTAAATACTTCCGATGTGGAACAACGGCGCCTATAGTTTGGTTCCCATGTCATTGGGAGGCGCAGTTAGTCGTCATCTATAGTTTCTGCCACACCAGTTACTGTAGTTAAAGTTACTAACAGTGTGGTAACATGGTGTTGGCCACCGCTGTCATTAACCAATTTTGTATTTTTCTCAGAACATTATCACTCGTATTTTATTGTATAGCCCACTAAAACAAACTGTACTGAAAGTTTTTAAAAGCAGTTAATGATAGAATGTGCTTTGTTCTTGGTTGTAATTGTTCACAACCAGTGGGAAACTACAAAAGATAGATAGATAGATAGATAGATAGATAGATAGATAGATAGATAGATAGATAGATAGATAGATAGATAGATAGATAGATAGATAGATAGATATTTCATCTGGAATTTATAAAATCGCTGGATGTATGTTTTGCTATTGCTGTGTGATCTCAGTTGAGTGACAGGTTGTCCCGCCCTCGCGCCAGTAAACACGTCATCAGAGAAGAAGAAAAATCATGTGCACAGATAAAACATTTATAATAAATACTGCTATATTTCATTTAAAAAATAAGACTTGTATAAGAAGAAAATAAGACAACAATTAAAAGTAGCCTGTCTGTTTTTCTAGTATTTGTGTTGAAAGGGGGATTTAAAACTTTGTTTGTGTAGTACCTGAAAATCAATACAAAGTGCACAGACAAAATAATAGTGAGTCTATTCAGTTTGTTTACGCCTGTTATATGATAAATCTTCAGTTTACATAAGTATTATCATGAGATAGGATATCCTGCTAATAATAATGGCTTGATAAACATAGTTTATTTACTCTGCATAATGCAGTACCAACAGTTTATTTTAAAGTGGCAAGTGTTTTTGTCTTACAACTATGGAACCCCGCACATGACATATGGAAGAAAACGTACTCGGTTACTAACGTAACCTCCGTTCTCTCTAGAGAGGAAACGAGTACTGCGTAAATCTTACGCTAGGGGGAAAATCTCTTTTCCGCGAGATACTGAAGCCAAAAAATTATCCTTAATTTTGAAATAATGTAAAACGCGTTGCGGCAGCATGCAGACATAGGCGAGACAGCTTGCGCGCCTATTGGCTGCCCTGCGGCAACTGCAGCAGCCTATCGATAAGGCCCTATAAACGGGCGTGGCCTGGGGCTATAAATATAGCATCGAAAGGCTAGCTTACCGGTTTTTCATCGCCGGAGCGAACCGGAGCGTGCGCAGGCACGGCAAGATACGCAGTACTCGTTTCCTCTCTAGAGAGAACGGAGGTTACGTTAGTAACCGAGTACGTTCTCTTACGAGAGGTACTCTCGTACTGCGTAAATCTTACGCTAGGGGAAACAGTGTAAAACGCCGTGCATGCTAAGATCCAGCACCAAAGTCCCAAGGGCAAGTGCCCGGGCTCATGTAGTACATGATCATAAGTGACTCACAGAGAGCCCAGGAAGAGTGGCTAGAATAGCATCATTCCTATAATGTAGCATCCTATAAGAAACAGTTATAGTGATGGTATTTTATTCAGTCAGGGCGACCCCGGCCTGGACTGATGAATATAGTGGGTCTTACACACTGCCCATAGAGCTGCGCGATCGAGCGTTGCTCAAGCCATTTCGGTATTCTGGGCCGGACGCACTCGGGGCAGACAGTACCGATTTTTAGACTGAAAGCAGCTTAGCTTGCAGAGCGGGAACCTCTAGGTTATAAAACCTTATAAATGTAGACGGGGAGGCCCAGCCTGCCGCCATACAGATATCTTGCAAGGCAATCCCACTAGACCAAGCCCACGACGAGGCCACGCCTCTCGTGGAGTGCGCTCTGACACCTAATGGGCACTGCAAGCCCTTAGAGGTGTAAGCCAGCGCTATAGCATCGACTATCCATCTGGATAGACTCTGTTTCGACACGGCGAGTCCCTTAGAACGTCCGTAGAGTGAAACAAAGAGCTGCTCCGTCTGTCTGAAAACAGACGTGCGGGACACATAAGCCCTTAACGCCCTGACCGGGCAAAGGAAGCTGGTGTCCTTCTCCTCGTTAGAGACCGGCAGGGCAGACAGGGAAATCACCTGGGCCCTGAACGGTGTGTTGAGGGATTTAGGGACGTACCCGTGCCTTGGTTTGAGTATGACTTTCGAGTCATTTGGCCCAAACTCCATACACGTCGCGCTCACTGAGAGCGCTTGTAAGTCCCCTATGCGCTTCACTGAAGCGAGAGCCAGAAGAAACACCGTTTTGAAAGACAAGTGTTTGATATCTATTGATTGGATTGGCTCAAATGGGGCACCCTTCATGGCCTCCAAGACCGTAGAAAGGTCCCATATGGGAACTGAGGGAGGTCTGGGAGGATTTAACCTCTTAGCTCCTCTAAGGAACCGAATGACCAGATCGTTCCTTCCTAGTGACTGACCAAGCGTTGGTTTAGAAAACGCTGCTATAGCCGCCACATAGACTTTGAGCGTGGATGGGGCTCTGCCTTCATCCAGTAGCTCTTGTAGGAAGGAGAGAACCTCCGTCACTCCACAGTCCAGGGGTGAAAAGCCGCGTGCTGTGCACCAGCTGGAGAACACTGACCATTTTGAGGAATAGAGCCGTCTCGTAGAGGGAGCTCTAGCCTGCATGATCGTGTTTAACACTCCCTCTGGGAGGTCAGAGGGTACCCGTTGATGGCCCACGCATGTAGGGACCAAAGCTCCGGGCGAGGATGCCAGATCGAGCCCCTGGCTTGAGAGAGGAGGTCCCTCCTCACTGGTATTGGCCATGGGGCAGCGCTCGTCAGCTGCATAAGAACTGGGAACCAAGCCTGGTTCTTCCAGAACGGAGCCACTAGTAGCACTGAGCATCTGCTTTCCCTGATCCGCTCTAATACCTGAGGTAGGAGCGCGATGGGGGGAAAAGCATAGAGCGGGCAGCGGGGCCAGACGTGGGCCAGCGCATCCTTGCTCTTGGAGAAAAATTCCGGGCAGTGAGCGTTTTCTTGAGACGCAAACAGGTCTATCTTTGCCCTGCCGAATGTCTGCCACAGCAGTTGGACTGTCTGCGGATGCAGTGACCATTCTCCTGCTGGAACATTGTTCCTGGACAGTCTGTCTGGTCCCACATTCAGGTGGCCAGGCACATGCGCTGCTCTGAGCGAGCGCAAATTGTGCTGAGCCCATACCAGGAGGCGTTTCGCTAACCTGTACAGGTTTCGGGATGTGATGCCTCCCTGGCGATTTATGTAGGCTACCACTGACATGTTGTCCGAGCGGACCAAGACGTGGTGTCCTGCTATTTGGGGACGAAAGCGCCTCAGCGCGTTGTCGACTGCCATCATTTCCAGGCAGTTTATGTGCAGAAGCTTTTCCCGTTCTGACCACTGGCCGAAAAACGGTCTGCCCTCGAGCAGTGCTCCCCATCCCGAGGTGGAGGCGTCCGTGGACACCACCTTCACACTCGAGGAAGTCCCCAGGCTTACACCTGACTGGTACCAGTCGGTCGCTCTCCAGGGTATCAGTGCTGAGACGCATTTTTGATCGACCTTGAGGCGAAAGAGACCTGAAGTCCACGCTCGACGCGGTACTCGCGCTTGTAACCAGAACTGCAGTGGGCGCATGCGAAGCAGACCCAGCTGGAGAACTGTAGATGCTGCTGCCATGAGACCGAGCATCCTTTGAAACTTCTTTAGCGGGACTATAGTGCCGCGGCGGAAGGTTTCTGTCATGCGCTGAATAGTCAATCTGCGCTGTAGCGATATTTGATTCTGATACACCGGGAAGATTTGCCCACGCATTTGCATGCATAGCTAAGGGTTGAATGAGATCGGAGCTCTGGCCGTGACATAGTGGCGGCCGGGGAGCTTCGGTATGCTGTATTATAGACACCGCATTTGCAGCGCTCGAGGCGGGGAGTGTGTTGATCACAGCGGGCGGTTCGCCCGCGCTCGGCTCTCTTACGGCAGGTAGCTGAGAGACGGCGAGCGTGGGGGAAACCGAGGGATTCGTCATGTCTGTGAGTGAATGTGGGCGCAGGACAGCGGGCACATTTGCACTGAACACACCATCGGCCTGAGTCGGCTGTATGTGTGTTGGTTTCGTTTTTACAGAAACCGAGAGACATGCAGTGTGTAGTGTTTGTGGGCACTGGGATGTGGGCACGCTCACTACATTCTGTGCGCAATCGACATGAGTCGATTTTATGTGCGCGAGCCCTGTGGGGCGGGCTGTGTCTGGGTGTAGGAATGGGCACTGGGCAGTGGGCATTTTTACTACACTCATAACACCGTCGGCCGTGGCCGGAATACCAGAAAATACACTCTTTACAGGATTTATCTGGGTCGCCGTGAAAACGGCGTTTGTGTACAGGCAAGCGGGTAATGTAACCGACTTGTTTACTGTAGAGTACACTGGAACAGTCGCATGTAATGGAACTGGACGAGCGAGAAATTTTGGTGGAAGCCCGGCCGCAGCGGGGCTTGAACACCGTCGTTTTCCTAAGCTGGCTAGGAAGACTTTGAGGCCTCGGGCTTTATCTCAATCTTCGGCCGAGTCCCACGCGGTGGGGGGCGGCGGCCGGCAGAGCGAGAGCGTGGTCTCTGGTCCCGGGCCTGTCGACGCTGTGAGGCGGCGGCGGGGGGCGGCGGCTGCGAGCTGCGGGCAGACGGCTGTTTTGAGCGGCCTGATGCGGAGCTAGAGCGCTTTGGCAGAAAGTGCTTCATGGCCTGCGACGTCTTTTGTACCTCGGCGAATCGGTCCGCGAAATCTTTGACGGACGATCCGAAGAGGCCAGTAGCAGAAACGGGGGCGTCGAGGAACACAGAGCGCTCCGAGTCCGGCATTTCTGAAAGCGTCAGCCAGAGGTGTCTCTCAGCAACGGTGAGAGAGGCCATGTTCCGCCCTATGGCCTGTGCAGCGGATTTTGTAGCGTGGAGAGCGAGGTCCGTAGCGCTCCTTAAATCCGCCACGTTGACTGCTTCCGTGCCTTCCTCGTCCAGCTTTCGGAGAAGGTTAGCTTGGAAGATTTGGAGAGTGGCCATAGTGTGTAGCGCTGATGCAGCCTGCCCAGCGGCGGTGTAAGCGCGACTGTGCAGGGTAGAAGTAGCGCGGCAGGCTTTTGATGGTAGCGCCGTCTTAGTCCGCCGTCCAGCAGAGGGCGGGCAAAGATGGGCTGCTACTGCCTCCTCCACCAGAGGAAGAGCGAGGTATCCTCTGTCTTTGGCACCGTCCACCACGGAGAATGCCGCTGAAGCAGAGGAGCGCAGCCTGGCTGAGAAAGGGGCGCTCCAAGACTTTGCCAGTTCTTCGTGAAGCTCAGGAAGAAACGGGGCGGGTCTTGAGGGCGTAGAAACGCGGTCCCCATGCAGGAAACAACCGTCCAGACGGTTGCGTGTAGGCTCGGCGGGCGCGGACCACTCGAGGCCGAGGCTCTCTGTGGCCTGTGTGAGCAGACGCATCAGCTCAGCTTCAATACTGGCCCGTTTTCCTGACGACTCGCGGGCAGAAGAAGGGGGGAGGTCCACAGAGCTCGCCCAATCTTCGCTGCCTGAAGCCAGGATAGAGCAGTTGTCCTCCTCGAAAACTGCCGCTTCTTCTTCGTCATCTCCGGCGGAAGCGGCGGCCAACGGCGGCCACTGTCCGGGAGTGAGAGACTCAAGTGAAGCAGACGGCGAAGCTGGCGGGCGAACCGGCGAGCTTTTCGCGGTGGGAGGAGGCTCAGGGATCCGCTGAGCACGGCGCTTCTTACGGCGCGGCGTCACAGCGGGAAATGCAGGCTCGTGGAAGGTTGCCATGCGAGTCCTCAGAGTCGCCATCGGCATAAGCTCGCAGTGAGGGCATCCGCCGTCGGCGAGCGCTAGAGCTGCATGTCCTTCACCCAGGCAGGAAACGCAGATGACATGGCGGTCCCCGTCGCTGAGTGGGGCTCGGCACGAGCCACAGGATGGACGAGACATCTTAAAAAAGACGCTCTGCTCTTTTAGTGAAGGAGTGTGAGTCGCGGCGGCGAACACACACTAGCAATGAAAAGGATATGACGCCGGATAGCGTAGCAGGAACGGCGGTTGAAGGCGGCGCGGCCAGCGACTCCAGGTACCGTACTCGTCCCGCTGAAAGGCTTTTTCCACGGCGCGGCTTCTTCTCTCTGGATCCAGCGATGCGTGAGCTCCGCTGAAGAGATGAAAAATCGGTAAGCTAGCCTTTCGATGCTATATTTATAGCCCCAGGCCACGCCCGTTTCGGCGGGACGTGACGTATTGGGCGCGAAGCGCCCCCATTGGTACTGACGTCACGATAGGGCCTTATCGATAGGCTGCTGCAGTTGCCGCAGGGCAGCCAATAGGCGCGCAAGCTGTCTCGCCTATGTCTGCATGCTGCCGCAACGCGTTTTACATTATTTCAAAATTAAGGATAATTTTTTGGCTTCAGTATCTCGCGGAAAAGAGATTTTCCCCCTAGCGTAAGATTTACGCAGTACGAGAGTACCTCTCGTAAGAGAACATAGAATTTTTCATAGTCTGAAGCTAAAAATCAGAGTCTGTGCCCATCATACGCTTAGTGATTTTTTGTGAAATTTGTCAATTATTACTGCTCAAAATCTGCAGACTGGCTTTGAGTTTCGACAACTAGTGTTGATTCCTCTTGACTGTAAATCTGGGCAGAAATCTGGACAAAAGTTGTGTAGTGTATTCCAGCCTTTACATAAAACAAGGAAACAAATGAATAAGTGGCCATGATATCTTGTTTTTTCTCCCACACGTCATTTGGGGAGCTCTGTACGAAGCTACTCGTCTCACACAGGATACAAACTACAAATGC
This sequence comes from Leuciscus idus, assembly GCA_021554675.1. NCBI lineage: Eukaryota > Metazoa > Chordata > Actinopteri > Cypriniformes > Leuciscidae > Leuciscus > Leuciscus idus. The sequence goes on from CM038630.1 coordinate 14,077,774, forward strand.
TGTAGGGAGTGGTTGATGGTGGTTTCTAGATAAACAAACAAAATGAAAAAGGTGTATTTATGGGCGTGCTCCTAGGGTGTGCTCCCGGTGAGTCATAGTCATAGCCACAAAAACATTCCCACAGTAGTTAGGCTACACAAAGCTAAGAAGGAAAGTCATTTGAGCTTGTTTGTATCTACAGATAAAGGTGAGTGTGTGCATATTTAATATCAAGTTGCAATTTTTTACATCTGTAGTCACAATTGGGATTGGATGGGAAGTAAAGTTTCAATTGTGTGTTTATTTCAGATTTGTGTATACTACTGTATATTAAATGTAATTCGTTAAAAAAATACATGTACAAAATTACATTTCTATTTGTTTCTAAATATATGAAACTTGATTTATTTTTTTCTCTCTCTCATTTTCTGTCTTTGTGTAGGTCTGAAAACCAATCGGTATCATTTTTCTGCATGCACAAGCTCTGGTTGAACAAACCCAGTGTTCAGACCCTTTAAAACTGTGTGTGATTTGAATTGACTTACTAAAACAGAACTAATTCACCATGGCACGCGAAGAGGACTACTACACTCTCATGTCTGGGCTGCAGGAGCTTGATTTCCAAGGAAAAGCAGTGCCCAGTGATCTGGTACTAATAGGTGAACATGCCTTTCCACTTGCCATGAATCCAAGAGGTCAGGTGCTGATGGCTGCATCTCATTATGGTCAGGGACGTATAGTGGTGTTGGGACATGAGGAATACCTAACACGCTTTCCTGGCCTCATAGAGAATGCTTTAATGTGGCTTATGCCATGTACTGGTGATGCCGGCATTGTAGGAATTCAGGGGAGTTTACGTTCAGTAGCTGAAAACTTGAACTACTGCCCTATCAAGACAGAGCTAGGAGACTTCCGTAATGAATTAGCTATATATATCACAGATGCTTACAGTGTCGAGACCTGTGCAAAGGATCTGGTTGCTTTCCTCAAAGCTGGAGGTGGTTTGATCATTGCTGGCCAAGCATGTAGTTGGTCTCATGACCATCCACAAGAAAACACTTTAAAGAACTTTCCAGGAAACAAGGTGTGCAGTGTTGCAGGAATTTATTTCTCTGAACTCCCAGGAGAAGTTGGCAACTTTCCTGTTCCAAGAAACATCCCTTCCAGTTGGCTTTCTGTATCGTAAGTTCAGCACATATTTTTGCTTTTTACCCATTCTTTAAAAAACCATTCACTATTTGTCTTGTCTTTTTTTCAGAATAGGCAAAGACTTCAAAGATGATCTAGAGTTCCTGCTACAAGGTGTGTCCGAGTTTGACACCCAAGGAGGGGCTATAGCATCTGAAGTGATGGTGCATGGACCATTAGCATTCCCCATTGCAGTCACTCCTGCTGGAAAAGCATTCATTGCTGGTGCTTATTATGGACAAGGTCGAGTAATTCTGGTATCCCATGAAGGCTACCTGGGCCGGGACTCTCTGTCCACATTCATGATCAATGCTATCAAGTGGCTTGATGAGGGTCGGAAGGGTGTTATTGGGATCCTACCCAGCCTCAAAGCAGCCCAGGGGGTACTGAGCAAATCATGTTTAGATTGCCAGTTGACTGGCTTCAGAGAAGATCTAAGCGTCTACGTCTGCACTTCCTACAGTGATGCCCAATGTGCAGAGATCCAAGAATTTGTTGCTGAAGGTGGAGGACTTCTGATTGGAGGTCATGCCTGGTATTGGGCTCAGACCCACTGTGGCTGCAATGTGATGACCGAATACCCAGGAAATCATATTCTTAACAAGATGGGATTGTGTCTCTTAGGCAATACCTTGGGTGGAGGGTTATATAAGGCCCTAGATATAGAGCATAGTTGTAGAGAGGGGTACCACTTTCGTAGCATGCTGCAGCGGTTTGCTGAACATGTAAGCCTGGGGAAAGAATTGACTGCTCATGAACAGGGCTGCTTGAAGCAGCTGGGCAGTGACTGTGCCAGTTACCTTCAAATGTGTTCTCATGACAGTGCTGCCTACACCTCAGTGGTAGCTATTCTTAGTGACATAGTGAAGGAGGTAGGTGTTCCACAGGTGTGCAGTAATTGTCCTGTCCAATGTGCTAAAGACCACCTGATGCTCCACATTGGATCTGAGGTATACAAAGTGTCACCTAATCCTGATGCCCTACTTCCATACATCATCAAGGACAGACCCAACTTGCCCACTGTGTCTAATGCAAGAGTTCGGATCAATGCTAACACTGCGGGTATGAAAGATTTCGTGCCAAATGCAGGAGGAAAAATGTTATTCCTTGTTTAGTTAGACTATTTTAAGCACTATAAAATTACTTGTTTCAGGTTGTGAAGAATGGATAAGCACAGGTTTATATCTTTCTCCTGGTATGAAGACGTACATATCAGTACCTCCAGAGATCGTTGGGAAAAATTGGCAGGTAATCAATAAAGTCTACTCTATATGTCTCCAATCAAGGAATGGTGCTGTATGTAATAGCTATACTTGTCATTCTAGACACAACCATATTACACATAGGGCTTGGAGAGCATGTTATTAACATGAGGAGATATTCTATGTAGGTGCAGCTTGGTTGCCAGACAGATAACATTGGTGGAGCAAACATCCTGAAACGGGCTCCTGTGGTCCATGAGCGATTCCCTTTGGACACAGAAATGGTCCAGGTCTGGAATTTGTGGGGAGGGCTCATCTACCTAATAGCACCTCCCCAGAGCAAAGTGGATGGGGTGGAAATTGTCGTGCAGGTCTCAGTGCAGGCTCCATACTTCAAATCTGGTAAAAATTCTGAATTAATATTCAGTGAGCATCACAGTAAGGTTTATTCAGAACATTCAAGGAACATGATAAAACTTGTTCTGTCCCTCAGGAGAGACTAGTGTAGCTGACTGGGTGAGCGGGATCCGTTCGGCACCTGCCCCCTGGGCAGAACTTGAGTTTGAGAACATCATCATCACATTAGAATCAGAATTTATAAGGAATCTGGACTGCCCTGATGAGGTGGCTACACTCTGGGATACCATAATGAGAAGCATAACTGACCTGGCAGCAAGACCTGCCAAGTTGCCCCGCAAGGAGCGGTTTGTTGCAGATGTTCAGATCTCTCACGGTCAGTGGTACTATTGCTGGGATGAAAAAAAACATCACTATTACAACAGAATCATGCCATTATTACTAATTATATTCTCACAATCCTGACAATAACACGTTCCCCCTTTCACCCCCTCAGGTTTCATGCATGCTGGATATCCCATCATGATGCATACCAACTCTGCCCCAGCACTAATAAACGTAAAGGAAGCCTATAAAAGTGGTCTTTGGGGAGCCATTCATGAGTTGGGTCATAACCAGCAGCGTGGAGTTTGGGAGTTCCCTCCACACACCACTGAGTGCACCTGCAACCTGTGGTCCTTGTACGTACATGAGGAAGTTCTGCAAATGAATAGCGCTAATGCTCATCCAGCCATCACTCTAGAAAACCGTCAGGCTCGTGCCAAGATGTATCACAGTGGCGGAAAGGATTTAAAAAGCTGGAGCATGTGGACGGCACTCGAGACTTACATGCAGGTAAGAACAGACTGTGTATAATGTTTTAACAGTTTGTTTAATCAGTTAAATGCATGTGTTTTAAAACATTGTTTGATAATGTAAATTTTTGGTTACTTCATCATTGCCAGTATTGTAATTTTTTAAAGAGAGATTAAAGCAATAATGGATTATTTGTGAACCCTAGAAGTAATAATTCATTATTTTAAGGTACATTTTTAAAAACAAAACAATAAAACCTTATGCAGAATAAATAAATATAAAAATGTAATTGTAATTGTTTATGTAATTATTATAAAAATATAATTTTATATAAAAATATATATATTTATACCCATTTTTGTGTGCAATCTTCCATCATCTTTCTGTGGTTTTTTTTGTGTGTTTTTTAAGCTTCAGGAAAAATTTGGCTGGGATGCTTTTAAGAAAGTTTTTGCTGCCTACCATACTATGAGTGGAGTGCCAAATGACAATGCAGGCAAGATGAATCTGTATGCTGAGACCTTCTCCAAGGTGGTCAACATGAATTTGTCCCCCTTCTTCAAAGCGTGGGGTTGGCCCATCCAGCCCAGCACAGAAGAGAAGATCTCTCATCTCCCTGAGTGGAATGACCATCCTATGAGCCAGTACGCATAAGAACGTCTCAGTTTTAATATAATTGAGGGGTTAGATTAAGTATACAAGATGATATATGCTTATCTGGAGATTCATGGACATTACTATATTCATGTCTCTCATTTGAATGAATTGTGTGTAGTGAAGTGTGTAGATGAGCAATTGATTCTTATCAATATAAGGCACACACTTATACATATAATTTAAATATTCTGAATGGCTATTGGGTAAGTGGGCTAAGGTTATATAACCTGAACATGCATGTTAAAAACACAACATATACATAAATACCAAAAAATACATGTATGTACTACAATTAAAAAACTGTCAGTATGGCATAGCATGTTGTATTGGTGTACTTTCCTTTCTTATGCAAGAGAATTAATCAAAAATATTATTTTAAAAGATACTGAATGGTGCGTAATGTTGATGTGATTTGAAAATACAGAATTAAGCCTTATTGCTAAAGTTTATTTGAAAGTGTTAATCTAAGCTCTGCATTGGCCGCTGAACAGCTCATTCACTGGTGCATCAGAGAATGGCTGAAGGAAGTTGACCATCTCATCTAGGCTGCGTTCCACAACAACATTCAGCTCTGTGTTGAGGGCAGTCGCAGCACCGCTTTGGATGGGGCGGCCGTTTTGATCGATGCAGCAGTAAGCGTTCCAGATGTACTCTGGGATGTTCACCCGTTTGACATTGTTTTTGATGATCCAGTTGTTAGAAGAAGGGATGGCACCAACCAGCACATACGCCTGATGACAGTTTGCATTAAACAAGGTGGTCAGTTTAGACTCATGTTTGTTCCAAGCGTTCTGGTTCAGCGTTGGGTTTTGAGGCACCACATTGGTCAGGGTAAAGGTGGCATTGCGACTTGGAACTAACAGGAAGCAGGTACGATAAAAGAGAGAAAAGAAAGAAAAAATGTAAAACAAATTCATCAACTTTTGAGGTGATTTTAGGATGTTTTCGTCCAGGAAAAGCGTTTTTAAATTTTATTTATTTAATTTTTTATTTATTTGACAGGGACAATGCAAACAAACATAGTGTCAAAGCAAGCTTGTCACTGAGGTGCTGCAAAAAAAGTTTATAGCAAATGCTAATTTTATAAACAACTCCTGTCCCTGGTTGGACCTTTATACACAATAAAATGTACCCATGAAGTTTATATATACATACACAAACATGATATACTGTATAAACATACATATCATATACAACTCTTACCTACTTACAATAATTAAAAATGAGTACACTTTTGGTTTGTTTTTAACCAGTTTTTTAGCCTGGAAGTAAACACTTTAAAGTCAGGTACAATCTTGATGTCAGATGGTAATGAGTTCCAGAGTTTGGAGCTCTTCACAGAGAAGGTCGTTTGACCAAAGCTGGTCCTGCAATATGGTATTTTACAGTCATGATTTGTGAAACTCCTAGTGACTCGAGTGCTGCTTTGTCTCTCAATAAATGAACTTAGTGGCTCAGGTGCTAAATGATAAATGCACTTGTGAATTAATTTAAGAAAGCAGAAATTGCTAAAGCTCTCAAAATTCATTAAATTATATTTCTTAAGGATGGTACAATGATGGTGGCGTATTGGTTTTTTATCCATAATTTTTATTGCTTGGTTGTATACAGAACCTATGCATTTGGTTGCAGTGGGAGCGGCTTGTGCCCATGCTGTCATGCAGTATGATATATGAAAAAAAAATCATAGCATGCATGTACAGCAGGGCTGCCTGGTTCGGTATGTAGCTTCTAATTAATTTGAAACAATTGAGATTACTTTGTATTGTTTTTAAGATTTTCTTTATATGCTTGTCAAATTTTAGTTGAGGATCTAAAACCAATCCTAGATATTTGAATTCTGTAACTGGATGAATTTCTTTATTTTGTATATTAATATTAAATCTTCCTTTTAAATATTTTTTTTTTTAATGGAAAAACACATGGAAACTGTTTTTGAGAGATTTAGAACTAGCTGATTTTGGATGAGCCATTGTTGGATGTCAAACATACTAGTAGACAGTACAGCTGCAGCCTGCTCAGGTGACTTGGCGGGTGCATAAATAACTGCATCATCCGCGTAGAGCTGACAACTGGTATCTGAGCAGTGCAGAGGTAAGTCATTTATAAAGAGACTAAACAGCAAGGGGCCAAGTATAGAGCCCTGCGGAATGCCCATTTTTATGTTTGAGAGTGCAGATATGTTTTGATCAACTTTAACACACTGCACTCTAGACTGGAGATAAGATGTAAACCACAACACTGCCTCATTTGAGAAATAAAATGTAACATTTTAGATAAAAGCAGACTATGATTGACCGTATCGAATGCCTTTTTAAGGTCAATAAATACAGCTCCCACCACATTGCCCTTGTCCAGGGACTTTTTTACATTTTCAATTAAACAGCAGTTTGCTATATGCTATTAAAAATAATATATATTATATTATGTATACCAAAGAGTAACTTTTAAGATTGGCAATAAATGTAATAATATTAAATGTTAACTGATCTGTCTAAAACTATGACCTCAGTCACTGGAGGAGGGAAGACTAAATCTTCATTAGTGGTTATACCTGCATGATGTCCGTTGGGATTTAGGTGACCACGGTCAAATCCAGAGTTTGTGTAGTCTTCATTTAAAGCTTGTTTCTCTCCCAGATAGATGTCCGGGTTCTGCTGTGACAGCTTATATCCATCTTCCATTTCACTTGACCATGTGGGATTCACCAACTAGTAAAACATCATTGTTTTGATGGCTTAATGAAACGTCAAAATTACACAAATATTCAAATATAAAAGTTATTGATAATTCAATAATATAAACTCCAGTTAATATTTCCCAGGGTAATATTTTATTATATTTTAATATTTTCTTTTGCTTTATTATTTTAGTATTTTTATTAAATTACATTTATTATTTTTTTAAATCATCAGTTTCTGTATAAGCACATGGTATTGAACATTTTTATTAGTGTGTACAGGAAAAGCACTCAGCTCACTAAACTCAATCTTTTGTGACAACATGCCCCAATAATGAGATAAGTTGTCAGTGAAACCTGCCATTAAACACCATTTTATTACTTTTCAGCTAAATTTAAAGAGTAAAACAGAATTTAAACAATAACTGGGGTAAAAAAACAAATATATTTTGGACAACAAATATTGTAATTACTTCATTATAGTGTAGTATTTTTTTTACAATAAAAAAAAAGATGTGATCTGACATTTATAAAAAAAAAACAAAGTAACCCAGGTTCAAGTCACTGTAAAAAAAAAGTTGCTGCCTTAAATTTTTAAGTACAATCAACTTGGATGTTTAAGTCATTTCAACTTAAATTACGTTAAAATGACTTTAAAAAAAATTGTTGAATCTTGTAAAACAAAGAAAGTTGAAAATTGCTTACATTTGCAATGGAAAAACATGTTGTCAACTTATTAATATTTTTTTTTACAGTGTAGAAATAAAAAATAGGAATATAAGTATTTTTGTATTCATAAGTTGAATTTCTTGTTTTATTGATGTTAGAAACAAACTGCAGGAACCAAACACAAAAATAATCAGCACTTTCTGAAGGCAGAATAATAGATGTACTCACCTGTGGCTCTACAAACCAACGTTTCTCTCTGCCTCCACCATTACTTGGCTGAAAGATGTATGCAGAATAGACAGCTATACGGTAGTATGTGTCGTAAAGTGTGGTGAAGTGATATGTGTTTAGAAAGCGCTGACATAAACGGACAACATTTGGCCGGGAAGCTCCCAGCTCTGGAACTTTTCCCTTGTAGAAGAACTTGATGCAATCAGGTGAATCCCAGAAATTAGCCACCACATGTCCATCTGCTGGACCCAAGAACACGGCAGTGAGGATACACAGAATGAAAGAAACCTCCATAATGCAACAAGGGCAGGCTACAAGCTGACACGTCTTATAACAGAGCTCTCCTTTATAACTCCTCTCTGTTTTTCACTCCCCATGACTGTTAGCATTACAGATAAGAAAGATTAGTAGATCCAAATTTAGCAACATTTGGAGTAGGGGAGAGCGGCGCACAACCCTAACACTTTTTGACTTTCTGAGTTTGTGTAAATTCACTTGGGGTTCAGAGAATTTTTTTCCCCCCATATGTCTAGTACAATTTGTGGGGTTTTTTTCAGTAATACAGTGTACACTTTTTTTCTTGATATACCCCGAAAGAATGGAAGTGAAATGTGACAACATGCCCCATAGGTGGGACACATTGTGACATGACCATATGACAGCTTAAAATGTTATCTGATCTAATCAAAAAATATATATGCATGATAAACTAAAATATTTTGTCAATAAAATACAATTAAAAACTTTTTCATAATAAAATAATGGCATTTTTTTAATAATTAAAAATAAACAAATTTTTGAGTTTGACAACAAACACACCATAAAACACAGCTATACAGCATAGTTCAAAACATAATAATAATTAATAATTTCTGAACTTAGTCTTTATTCACCTTTTTCTCAAGGTTCCTCAATAGAATTTATAATAGAATAGCTTAGTTCTAATAGGGGTTTATTGTAACGCAGTGTTACAACGTGCCACACCTGTTTGTCTTCTGCTGGTTAGATCAGCATTATCTCAACTGTTAAATAACATATAAGAGTAAAATAATATCAGATTTGTCTAATTTTAAATAAACATAAAACAGAGATGAAAAATTATCTTCAATAAGAAATTTACTTTTGCTATGGTTAAATAAATATTCAGTGAAATCTTTCAAAGATTTATTTAATTTTGGCGCAATTCTTTCTCTATAGTGTTGATATGGCAACTAGTAGCCTAAATACACTAAGTTTCATCATGCTGGCATGTGTGGAAAGTTTCAAACCGTTACCACTAGCCCCGTGTTAGGTTGTGCCCCGCTTATCACCCTAGTTGATAACATAATTAAATAAAGGGTTAAATTAAGCACGTTAAATGGTTAGTTCACTCAAAAATGTCATTCTGTCATTTACAAACTGGTGATAGTTTCGTTCATCCTTTAGGGACCGTGTCTTAAGTTACACGACATCAGTAAACACAATTGTAACTTAAATAGCTTATGAAGAGGATGACTTGCAGTCATAAAACCAACTGTAAAGTATTTATGTAGGTGTCAGGTGTGATACACACTTTAGATTTTTTATATTTATTCAAATAAACTGTCAAATCATGTGTAAAAAAATATATTTATTTATTTCACTATACCAAAAGACTTATACACAAAATATAGCCTACCATAATTGAAAGCTTAATAGCATTTAAAGAGAATGACTTACAGTCATGATTTGACAGTTTACTTTAATAAATATCAAAAATCTAAAAGGTGTGCAATGTGCATTATAGCTGACACCTACATGAACACTTTACAGTTGGTTTTGTGACTGTAAGTCATTCTCTTTAAATTCTACTGAAGTTAGAAACGTGTATACCAATGTCGTATCTAACTTCAGAGACGGTCCCTAAATTTGTGATTGTGGAACGTCCAACATCAAGCCAACTTTATGTTACTGAAATACGAGTGGTTTCTGTCCCTCTATTGACAGTCCACGCAACTACCACTTTGACGCTTCAAAAAGTTCATAAAGAAATTGTAAAACTAATCTATATGAATTGAGCTGTTAATTAGAAGCTTAAGCATTTTCACTTGACGTGCGAGAACCGATTAAGGTTAATTGTCGTGTTACGCAGCACGTTTGAGCTTCCGTAAGAACCAATGAGGTTCATTCTCGTGTTAAGCACGTTTGAGCTTCCGTAAGAACCAATGAGGTTCATTCTCGTGTTAAGCACGTTTGAGCTTCCGTAAGAACCAATGAGGTTCATTCTCGTGTTACGCAGCACGTTTGAGCTTCCACAAGAATCAATGAGGTTCATTCTCATGTTACGCAGCACGTTTGAGCTTCCGTAAGAACCAATGAGGTTCATTCTCGTGTTACGCAGCACGTTTGAGCTTCAGCAAGAACCAGTGAGGTTCATTCTCGCGTTATGCAGCACGTTTGAGCTTCAGCAAGAACCAATGAGGTTCATTCTCATGTTACGCAGCACGTTTGAGCTTCAGCAAGAACCAATGAGGTTCATTCTCGCGTTATGCAGCACGTTTGAGCTTCCACAAGAACCAATGAGGTTCATTCTCATTTTTGTGTTACGCAGCACATTTGAGCTTCAGCAAGAACCAATGAGGTTCATTATCTCGTTACGCAGCACGTTTGAGCTTCAGCAAGAACCAGTGAGGTTCATTCTCGCGTTATGCAGCACGTTTGAGCTTCCACAAGAACCAATGAGGTTCATTCTCATTTTTGTGTTACGCAGCACATTTGAGCTTCAGCAAGAACCAATGAGGTTCATTATCTCGTTACGCAGCACGTTTGAGCTTCAGCAAGAACCAGTGAGGTTCATTCTCGCATTATGCAGCACGTTTGAGCTTCCACAAGAACCAGTGAGATTCATTCTCGTGTTACGCAGCACGTTTGAGCTTCCGCAAGAACCAATGAGGTTCATTCTCGTGTTACGCAGCACGTTTGAGCTTCCGTAAGAACCAATGAGGTTCATTCTCGTGTTACGCAGCACGTTTGAGCTTCCACAAGAACCAATGAGGTTCATTCTTGCGTTGTGCAGCACGTTTGAGCTTCAGCAAGAACCAATGAGGTTCATTCTTGCGTTGTGCAGCACGTTTGAGCTTCAGCAAGAACCAATGAGGTTCATTCTCGCGTTATGCAGCACGTTTGAGCTTCCGTAAGAACCAATGAGGTTCATTCTCGAGTTACGCAGCACGTTTGAGCTTCCACAAGAACCAATGAGGTTCATTCTCATGTTACGCAGCACGTTTGAGCTTCAGCAAGAACCAGTGAGGTTCATTCTCGCGTTATGCAGCACGTTTGAGCTTCCGCGAGAACCAATGAGGTTCATTCTTGCGTTGTGCAGCACGTTTGAGCTTCAGCAAGAACCAATGAGGTTCATTCTCGTGTTACGCAGCACGTTTGAGCTTCCGTAAGAACCAATGAGGTTCATTATCTCGTTACGTAGCACGTTTGAGCTTCAGAAAGAACCAATGAGGTTCATTCTCGCGTTATGCAGCACGTTTGAGCTTCCACAAGAACCAATGAGGTTCATTCTCATTTTCGTGTTACGCAGCACATTTGAGCTTCAGCAAGAACCAATGAGGTTCATTATCTCGTTACGCAGCACGTTTGAGCTTCAGCAAGAACCAGTGAGGTTCATTCTCGCATTATGCAGCACGTTTGAGCTTCCACAAGAACCAATGAGGTTCATTCTCGTGTGACGCAGCACGTTTGAGCTTCAGCAAGAACCAGTGAGGTTCATTCTCGTGTGTTACGCAGCACGTTTGAGCTTCAGCAAGAACCAATGAGGTTCATTCTTGTGTTACGTAGCACGTTTGAGCTTCCACAAGAACCAATGAGGTTCATTCTCGTGTTACGCAGCACGTTTGAGCTTCCACAAGAACCAATGAGGTTCATTCTCGTGTGACGCAGCACGTTTGAGCTTCAGCAAGAACCAATGAGGTTCATTCTCGTGTGACGCAGCACGTTTGAGCTTCAGCAAGAACCAATGAGGTTCATTCTTGTGTTACGCAGCACGTTTGAGCTTCCGCGAGAACCAATGAGGTTCATTCTTGTGTTACGTATAGCACATTTGAGCTTCCACAAGAACCAATGAGGTTCATTCTTGTGTTACGCAGCGCGTTTGAGCTTCCACAAGAACCAATGAGGTTCATTCTTTCGTTATGCAGCACGTTTGAGTTTCAGCAAGAACCAATGAGGTTCAGTCTCGTGTTACGCAGCACATTTGAGCTTCCGCGAGAACCAATGAGGTTCATTCTTGTGTTACGTAGCACGTTTGAGCTTCCACAAGAACCAATGAGGTTCATTCTCGTGTTACGCAGCACGTTTGAGCTTCCACAAGAACCAATGAGGTTCATTCTCGTGTGACGCAGCACGTTTGAGCTTCAGCAAGAACCAATGAGGTTCATTCTCGTGTGACGCAGCACGTTTGAGCTTCAGCAAGAACCAATGAGGTTCATTCTTGTGTTACGCAGCACGTTTGAGCTTCCGCGAGAACCAATGAGGTTCATTCTTGTGTTACGTATAGCACATTTGAGCTTCCACAAGAACCAATGAGGTTCATTCTTGTGTTACGCAGCGCGTTTGAGCTTCCACAAGAACCAATGAGGTTCATTCTTTCGTTATGCAGCACGTTTGAGTTTCAGCAAGAACCAATGAGGTTCAGTCTCGTGTTACGCAGCACATTTGAGCTTCCGCGAGAACCAATGAGGTTCATTCTTGTGTTACGTAGCACGTTTGAGCTTCCACAAGAACCAATGAGGTTCATTCTTGTGTTACGCAGCGCGTTTGAGCTTCCGCGAGAACCAATGAGGTTTGTTCTTACACACCAACCAAGTAGGCCTACAGCTGAGCTTCTGTCACCGATCAATGTTTATATGTGAATAAAAGTCTAAATTCGATCTGTTCATCATATACAGCGATCAAGTCCCTTCAGAAAATTTGGACTAATGTAATTTAAAATATCTTCATTTATGTTTCAAATATGAATGAAAGTCTTACGGGTTTAAACAAAATTATGTATGCATGTATTTATTCTTGTTTTTGTTTTGTTTTGTTTTTTCAGCAAAGGTTGTGTGTGTCAGTGTGTTTGGTTTCCCATGACTCAAAAGTGACCCTGTGGGAACAGCACTGGTGTCTGACCTTGATGTAACCCGAGAAAGGCTCTGATTAACAGATGAAATGTGCCCTTAAAACTGCTGCCCTCCAGTTTGTGCTCACTGTTCACATTCTCTGTTGCACATCAAAGGTAAATCAAGGACAAATACTATATTTTTAATATTGAGCATGTTTATTTTTAACTAAATATATCTAAAGAGATAAGGTAAACAAATGTGCAATGTTATGGAGGGGCTTGAGCTCTAATATCCCCCTGGACTTAAACAAGAAATATGAAAAAAAATTTGTAATAATCAATGATATAAGGGTTAAGAAATAACGGTGGCAGATCATGTTAAACAGTATTATTTTAGTATTATTTAAAGCATGGATTAATATTTTGAATTAACTTTTATTTTAAAAATGTTTTGTCTTCATTTAACTTTTAGTTAAAGTTTTTGTAATTTAATGTGCTTTTGAGATTTTATATAGTTTTTTTTTAATTATTATTTTTATTACACTTTATTTGGTAACACTTTTTTTTACAGTGTCCTTGTTACATATGTTACATGTACTTACCATAGTAATAACAGTAAATTATGCATAATTACATGCAACTAACCCTCAACCAAATCCTAATCCTACCCTAACTCTAAAGTATATTTAATTGCTTAATATTACTCTTAAATATATAATAACACTGTAACAATGACACCTTAAAATAAATTGTAACCCTCTATTTTACAATACGTGTACTTACAGTGTACTTACCTAAGAAAGTACTGGGTACTATAAGGTAACTAAAGGGGTTAAGGTTAGGTTTAGTGATAGGATCAGGGTTGGTATCTAGTTTTTGTAATTATTATAATAGTACATAGTAAGTACATGCGGAACAGAACTGTAAAATTAAGTGCTAAAGTTTTTTTTTAAGTTTTTTTTATTTAGCTTTCAATTATATTTATTTCCGTTTAATTTCAGTTAGTTGCAAAAGCCTTTTTTTTAAGTTTAAGTTTTTCAACTAATTTTTACATTTTATTTTATTTCAGTTTTTTTTTTTATATAACGGAAATTATTTTTGGTAGTTTTTGGATAACAATAACAACACTGAGGTTAAATGACTCAGGATTGAGTCAATATTATAAAAACACAATGACAGTTCTCATAATGTGACCCCTTTTTCTTGGTGTGTGGGTGTGGGTGTGGGTGTGTGTGTGTGTGTGGGGGGGGGGGGGGTTGTACCTTGATTTAAAAAAAATACCATTATTAATTTCTGGTTAATGCTAGTTAGTGCTAGTCAGAGTACATTTTGTACATGTTACGACTAACACTAGATGGCAGACTAGTGACAGATTTCATGTGGCATTAGAACACAGCAGGACCCTGGGCCTCAGATTCCTTCAGAAAATATAAAAAGCTAGAAAAAAAAAAGTGTTAAGTAGAATTAAAATAAGGCTGTATAAAGCCTGTATATATACATTAGCATTTCAGCATTCAGTAAAGGCATGTAGAAATGTGTGAGTTACATATAAAGCATATTATTATTATTTATATAGATGGTTTAAACAGTAAAATCTCATATATTACTGTCTCACAAGTTGGTTTAAGTTCAACATCCCAAATATCTTTATAAAATAGTTCAATAAGGAACTCTTTTAGACAATATTCCTTCATAAAGCCACATATCTATGATTTTCAGATCCATGTTGAATGGGCCAAATTCAAACATCCTCCACTCTTCTCCTCTGTGTCCTTTAAGTCTATGCATTTCAGATTTATTCATACATTTCCAATATATTTATGCATGAGTTCTCTCCACTCACCCCTCCCTTCCTGCACACCCCATCCCATTACTGTAATCCATCACCCCAGCATCATCCGCCATGCAAGCAGCCCCTGAGTTGCCATGGCAACCACCTCAGGCCCCAGCTCTTTGCAGCCGTACTCTTATTGGAAGGAAGGCTCAGGCAGTCTGAGGATGTCTGGTGGATGTGGTAATTGGCTTGGAGTCTCCGATCACCCCCACTCCTCCCCCCCACAAACACACACACATGCACACACACACTCAAACACATATGCACGAATAATGCAGCGGAACGCACAGACATTTTTTTTATTTAGAACTGAATGTTATGGCCAGAATTCTGATCTTGGTGCAAACGGGTTTAAATTTTGTGGTTTGGACAGACGTATTGGAATTCAGATTGTGTTAACCAAAGGAAAATGCTTTTTTTAAAATGCGGATCAAGATACAGTGCTAAAATAAATCATTAAAAAGGAATAAAAATAGTGTGTCACAAATAGGCCGTTTACTGGTTAGTTAATTGTGTTTCTCCAAAACAGGCTGGCAGAAGGTTTTATTTATCTGTTTTATAATTCACTCTTCCAATTAAAAGCACTGCTTTACAGTACAGCATGTGTGCTAGATTGCATGTCATTTATTAAGATGTAATGTTCTAGCTGTAGGAGAGAGAAAAAAAAGCCTTATTTTATCTCACAAACAGCTACAGCCAGTCGGTTTCCTTGCACCAGAGCAGGAAGCATCTATTGAACAATATGTTAGTTAATATTAAAAGTGTCATATACACTTTTTCCATCCTGTCTGCTTTTAATTTTAGTCAAGGTATATTGCACCAAGACTGTCATAATGTCGTTTTTCATGACCATTTTCACAGTTTCTATGAATTTAAAGTCACCATGAAATCAAAATGGACAATTGCAGTTTTTACTGTATTATAAATTTGACCCTGGATCACAAAACCAGTCACAAGTCGTACGAGTATTTGTGGCAATAGCCAACAATACATTGTATGGGTCAACATTATCGATTTTTCTTTTATGCAAAAAATCATTAGGATATTAAGTAAAGATAATGTTCCATGAAGATATTTTGTAAATTTCCTACTGTAAATAAATAAAAACAATATTTTTGTGAGTGGATGCAGCAAAATCGTGAACATAAATGGACAATTTTAAAGGCAATTTTCTCAATGTTTAGATTTTTTTGCACCCTCAGATTCCAGATTTTCAAATAGTTGTATCTCGGCCAAATATTGTCCTATCCTAACAACCATACATCAATGTGAAGCTTATTTATTCAGCTTTCAGATGTTGTATACATCTCAAATTCAAAACATTTACCCTTGTGACTGGTTTTGTGGTCCAGGGTCACAAATGATTTTTCCACATACATTATTTCTCTTCTCTTCTCTTCTCTTCTCTTCTCTTCTCTTCTCTTCTCTTCTCTTCTCTTCTCTTCTCTTCTCTTCTCTTCTCTTCTCTTCGCTGATGTGTTTACTGGCATGAGGGCGGGACAACCTGTCACTCACATGAGATCGACCAATAGCAAACCACAACCATCTCAAACCAAAATCAAGTCCCACCCTACATTTTTTTCTTGTTCAAAAGCCGTTTCACTCATATTTATGTCACAATTGGGAACAAAAGACTAGAATAACATCTGTTTAATTCCTACTTTGAAGGAATAGTTCACCCAAAAATGAAAATTCTCTCATAATTTACTCACCCTCAAGCCATCCTAGGTGTAAATGATTTTCCGTACACAGTCTGAGTTATATTAAATAATATCCTGGCTCTTCCCAGCTTTGTAATGACATTAAATGGTGTAGCTCCAAAAAGCACATCCATCCATCATAAAAGTAATCCATATGACTCCAGTGGGTTAATAAATTCCTTCTAAAGCGAAGCGATGGGTTTTTGTAAGAAAAATATCCATATTTAACGGCCGTACGTGCGTTCACGAGAGAGTTGAGTTCCAGCAGGAGAGTGACCTCTGACCCGACGTTTGACGTAGGCGTAGCGTAAGCTTATGTGAAAATAGACGCCTCTCATGAATACCATGTAACTCTCATGTGATCGCGTGTACGGCCATTGCTGGAAGCCAGTGATTATAGTTTATAAAGTTTTAAACATGGATATTTTTCTTACAAAAACCCATCGCTTCACTTCAGAAGGCATTTATGAACCTACTGGAGTCATTTGGGTTACTTTTATGATGGATTTTTGGAGCTTCAAAAACTCAGGCACTATTCAATGGCATTATTACAAAGCTGGGAAAAGCCAGGATATTATTTATTATAACTCTGTGTTTGGTTGAAAGAAGAAAGTCATATACACCTAGGACGGCTTGAAGGTGAGTAAATTATTGGGTGAATTATTCCTTTAAATTCTGTATTTCAGCGCTGCTCCGCTGGAAACATCACAGAAGACAAAATCGGATAATGGTACAATTTTTTTATTTATTTCCTGCTTGTCAAAATGGACAGAAATAAAAGAAAGGACATTCTTTAAAGTGGATCACTGAGCAGCAGTCATCAGAGATGCTCAGTTCCATGAGGAGCACCCATTTCAAGTTCAACGAAAACAAATGTACAACTCAGTCCTGAGTCAGAACACGCTTCTTTTCTCCATACGTCTGTTTTATTTTTCTATGGACAGTTACAAGAAAGTAAAACACTCACGCATCCTCTCGCATAAGAGTATTTGTGTGTGGGTGTTTGTGGGGGAATAAAAAAAAACAAAAAACTGCAAGCGAAGATCACAGCACAACAATATACAGGTAGAGAAGACCCTGTGAAATCAGCGAGACAGATTAAAGACAAATAGAGCACAGATCTCAACCCAAGCAGGACAGAGGACACAGTGGTCCACGTTGAAATGTAGCTGCTCACCATTTAAACAATCTGGTTAAGCCTTGTGTACCATCCTCCCACATAATGCCACTCATACTCTCACATTACTAAGAATACAATCACATCATTATGACTCCGCCCCTCGTCAATAAAGGCCTGGGAACTAACAAAATATTTTCATACAAACCAATCACGGCCCCTCTTTCAAACTTTGGGGGACATGAAAACAGCTTGACAATCGTTTGTAGTTCTAGAAAATACTACAGAACATGAAGGTTAGTTTCTAACCAAAAATCTCACCAAGGCAGACAAAATCAGAATATATTTCCCCCTCTTAATACTGTTAAAAGTGAATTGTGTCATTTCACTACTGAAAATATTATAAAAAGGTTTTCAAAACACTCCTACCAGCCTTTCCATTTACTATTGGTCACAGAGACAGATAGCTCCACCTCCAAACGCTTGCTATTGGTTGAGCCAGTGTTGCTATGCCAGGCCGCTCAAACAAACAATGTTTTGAAAACAACACAAAGCCACAGTGTTTTGGCTTCAGGAACTGAGAGGGAAAGAATCAACACATTCCATGTGTAATTATTGTGTGTTATCAATATCAGAACATGCAAAATGCATCTATAATTTTGTCTCTGGTGTAATTGCTTTAATTAAAATGCTCTAACAGTGCCCTCGTCCAAAAAAAAAAATAAAAAAAAATCACAGACTGTGCAAAATAGTCATAAGTAAAAAAAGAACAACAAGGGGTTGGCTGAACAAAGACGTTGATATATCAAAATGTGAAATCAAGACTATTTCTACAGAAGACTAAACATTTCTACAACTCTTTTAAAAAGAATTGAAAAGATTTACATATATGGAGTCAGAGTTACCAGTGGTGTAGTGCTCATTAAAACCATAAATTGGAAAATTATACAAAAATAGAAATAACCCAATAACATGGATTAATATTTCACTGACAGCGTAGAAAAGGCTGTTTTCACATTTCGATGAATTACAGCACATAAGACATTTTCACTTGAGTCTATAACATGGACTGATTCTGGAAAGACAGAGCACTTATCTATTTACAGCAAACGTCTCGCAACTTAAAGCTCAAAGACTCGGTGTGGAGAAAATGGCAGGCAGTCTTTTCAGTTAGGCCACGGATAAGAGGGGACTTTGGGTTTAAAACAGTCACCTCAGCACAATCGCACACACGCACACATGCTGCCGTCCCCATAACACTCCTCTGGATTTAGCTTGACATTTTTTCTTCTTTTAAGCAGGCTGCAGTAGCAAGTCTCAGAACACAAAGCAGACTTACAGATAGTAAAGAGCTCATTCTACAAAAGAGGCGCACAATTTTTCTTGTCACAAAAAGGAAAAATGCCCCTCCAAAGAGACTGGGGGGATGGAAAGGAGTCTCCAAAGCTGGTCTTCAGTTTGTCCAGGAAATCAAAATGGAGAGTTTGCAGTGGCACCTGAAAACGTCAGAATTTCACAAACTCCTCCCCCTTTTTCAAAACACCCCACCCACTGTAGTCTCCGCCCCATTTCCGCATTCTGTCGTTTGCAGTTTCGAAGTTCCACGAGAGTTTTAAAAGCGCACATACATACCGACGCAACTTCCCCAGAGAGGGTCACAAACACAAAAACATTATTGCAGAATAAGTGTGCTTTCTTCGATTTTTTGTCCTTAAATTATTTAAAAACGATACTATTACAACATGCAAGCAAGTCATCATAAAAAAGACAACAATCAACCGTTTAACGCCCTGTTTTTAAAACAAGGACAGACGTTGCTCGATAAATATACACTCTTATAAACGCACCCTGGCTGAGAGGGAATTTTATGTTGGCTTGTTGAGAATAGGAAGAGGAGGTGGGGATCATGTTGGAAGTACGGAATTAATCAGCTGATTTTTTAAATCTACTTTTCTTTCTTTTCTTTTTTCACACAGAGCAAGTTTGACTCTGGTTGAAAGACATGCACCTCAGACTTTCTTAATAAAGGGATCTTTCTATGCATGAAAACTGTTTGCAGCATTACGACTTCCCTTGGGCAAAAGACTTCCCTTGATATTCCAGAATTTTCCAGATTCAATACAAGTTCAGCAGCATTTGTGGTATAATGTTGATTGCCACAAAAAATTATTTCTACTTGTCCCTTGTTTTCTAAAAGAAAAAAAAGAAAAAATTGCAGTAACGTCGAAGCACTTAGAATGGAAGTGAATGGGGCCAATTTTAGAGGATTTAAAAGCAGAAATGTGAAGTTTATCATTTTATAAAAGCACTTACATTAACTTTCTGGAAAAACTTGTGTTGTTCACATATTTTTTATGGTTGTTTTATTGTTTTTTTATTAACATTGTCATGGTAACAAAGTTACTAAATTGTAAAATTTTACACAGAAAAGGTCAGTAAGTCATTTTTTTTCACACTAAAATCATGTTAACACTCATATATTTTTGCATCTTGTGGCTATACTTTTGAAATAATGAGTAATTTAGTGTTTACGGATTGGCCCCATTCATTTCCACTGTAAGTGTGAGGAATGGATTTTTCAATCCCACTCCAAATTTTTTTTTAAAAATTTGTCCTGCTCACAATGGCAACTTTCACGTTTTGTCCTGCACCCATGGCAAAAGCCTGCAGGAGGAGGTCTAGACAGATTTGTCAGACTCAGTCCAGTGTCATAGGCATTTCTTTTTTTATTCCCACCAATTCTTTGCTTCAGATCTCAGGTGCCAGACTTGTGCAAGTTGTATGTTGGCATTTGTCACAGCAGGCAAAAGGAATTTGCTGTACGCTGTTTCATTTGTTCATTGTCGCATACAGTCGAAAAATATATGAGAATATCCAACTCTGCATCTATAAATTGTTGATGTTTTTTTTTTTTTCGCAATAGACGAATAAAACAAATAACATTCTGTAACTTAAACATTTAGTAACTATCACTTTTAAGTCTCTTTGCGTTAGGTCCCATGGATCCCGCAATTGACTACTTCACTGTAACCCTTAAAAAAAAGAAAAAAAAAAGTTTTGTGGTTATCAACTTTATTCTACAAGTGCTTGTATTGAACCTGCAATATTCCTTTTAACACAGACTATGTTCATGATATATCACCTTTTTTTGTAATGTGTTGCAAGAACCAAAAGTTGTATCCTCAAGGGATATTAATTATTGAAGAATTCATTCATCTCTACAACAGAAGTCTAATTACAGCTAGAATAAGGCCAAATTTAATGACTAAACATGATCTCATTATGTGCTGGTGTCTGCTCCTGAAGAATATACCGAAAAAAAAAAAAATCAATGGCACATTGATACCATCTCTCACCAGAGCTAAACAAACCAAAAGCTGTGGTGAGATCAAGTGGCACTCGTCCCATCTGCAGTTGGTGCGTCATCTAATGGTGTCACAGAGACTCCTCCCACTGACATGCCCCCCTCAGATTCGTGCAAAATGTCTCCTCAGCGACAAACCGTTTGGCACTACTTGTCTAGCCACCATAAGATGGAGTCAGACAAGAAGAAGACCTCTCTGATCATTGAAGGAAAGAACTCTTTGGAGGGACTGACGAGGAAAGGTCTGCTTGAGTCCCAAATGACATACAAAAATGTTAGTCGCACCCTACGTTTTCCTTGCTGTCACCATACAGGCAATGGGCAGATGAAAGTCGTTCTCTTCTGGTGGATGTTGGGGGAGTCTCTTTGGATCTGTGATGATGGGATAGAGTAGGATGAGACTGCTAGGGTGAAGTAGGGCACGGAGATTAGGTTAGTGTGATGTAGGCGGACGCTTTTTCCTTTAGCTGGCGCAGACACAGATGGCAACTCCAGCTCCCTGCAAATGAAGACACAAATGTTGTTTTAAATTGAAGCGTGTAATATTTGGCCAAAGTTAGACATAGCACTTTTAAGTAACGGTTCTTGAACACTGCAAAAATGTATTGTTTAACAGTATTTTTTCATCTTTTTGTTTTTCCAGAGAGTATATCGATACTGTCAGGCAGAAACATTGTTTCTTTTGCATAAATCATTACCATTGGTCACCCTTTACGGATGTCTGTGGGTTTTGCAAATATTTAACTAATGATAAGTATTTTAAAAAGCTTGTGACTAAACCTTGTAACTTCACTGGATCCTCAAACTGTTGGTAAAGCCTCATAACTACACACCGCCTCTATCGTGAATGAAGTGCCAATGAGAGTTTGGACAGTCACTGATTTTTTGCAATGCAATGTGTCTTAGTCTAACATTTGTTCTCAATTCATAGCTTATACTGTTTTAAATAGCCTGTGCGAAGCACTTGATCTTTAAAAACATGAGATTTTGGGCAAATGACTGAAGAAACTGAGCGCTCACATAGCAGTTAACTTTATAACTGGTAAATTGATGGAAATGTAATATGCTGCACTTTGTCCACTAATGGTGGACAAACACACACACATGTCCAACATTCTCAAAATATTCCTGGTTAAAAACCTTGTAACTCCATTTTACCAAATGTTGGTCATGATTTTGGTCAAATGTTACTAATATAATGACACAAGTGTCTGACCATATACTGTATAAAGCTACAATATCAACTTTGGCAACACAGTGTTTAATTATTTAAAAAGCACAGCGTTTTTTTCCATTTCCAGAAAAGTAGCGTTTGTGGAAAATGCAAAGTTTCCACCCAACAAACTTGTGTAACAAAATGTGCAAGAATAAAGTGCTTAAAACTAGAAAAAAACAATCTGACAAAAATATATACTAAATATTAATATTTGGCAAAAGTTTGAAATAGCACTTTTAAGTAGCAGTTTTTCATTAGCAAGTTAAATTAAATTATTTATTATTAATTAAAATAAAAATACTTATATACATTTTTATTATATATGTGTATGCTTAATATATACTTTAATATATCTTATAGATTATATATACTTATATATTTATAAAATAAATAAAAATGATTCTCATGCAATAATAATTTAGCTTCTGAAGTAAATGTCTCTTGCTTTAAGGATGTTTAGATGAACGATAATACAAAAATACTGATTAAGAATACGTTTTTTTTTTTTTTTTTTTGCAGTGCACTTAAAACACCTAAATGTAAAACACATAGTACATACCCTCCGGAGGCTCCGACATAGGGGGGCTTAGACAATACATATGATACCCTCTGTCACAATCATCACAGAATAAAAGCTGATCCTGTAAAAATAATGCAAGTTGATCCTTGTATGCACATGTCCCCAAACATTAGCGCTGGGGGCTCGGATTAAACAGTTCTCAAACACAACAAAGATTGCACTGGAAAAGAAAGTTGCTTCGTTCAGTTGACTTACATCGTTCTCTGATGTCCCACACAGGCTGCATGATTTGCACTCGATGCACTGCCAGCGGTAGGTCCTCACCGCCGCCGTCATGTTGACGGTGAACTGCAGGCACGACGGATGGCCTGCAACAACCGAAAAGAAGGTAATATGTTGAGAAATTAATAAATCCCATTTCCGAGCTGAGCTTACATGGGTTAGGTCGCACCTGATCGGCCGCAGTCCGCACAGGAAATTAGATCTTCAGGACAGCCTGTTTTCTTGGAGCCTCCTAGACAGAAGTCACAGTAGCCGTTTGGGATGACAGAACCATCAGCTGCTTTTTTGGCTGCAAAGAGAAGAGAAAAGTGCAAAAATGTTAACGAAACGATGATGAAATACGTTATTATTAATTAATGCATTAGGTATTATGGACTAACAATGAATTTTGTTTTGCACGGTAATGGATATGACAATGTTGATATGTTTGGTTTGGTGGAATAGATCTGCTACGCTGCTGCTGTTGGTTATTGCTGCTGCAGAGCAAGTACGAGACTTACTACTGCCAATACATACACGACATGCTGCTGTGAGCAAGACATACCGCTGCTGTACAATAGCATTCATGAATTACCCGTAGCAGATCTATACAGGTGGAGCTGGGGAAGGTGGAGGGTTTCTGAAAGCGTGCTGGAAACTGCTACGCAGACACTGACCAAGTATTTAAAAGTAAAGCAGCAAGCTCATTGGCTGCTGATACAGCAGGAACCAATCAGATGTGCATTCTGTAGAGAATGATGTGATTGCAAGCAGATTGAGTTAATGACCTATTAGTCTGGTGCGATATCTAGAGTTTGACAGAACTTTGTACTACAGAATGCATACATTAACATCAACCTACACTACCATTCAAACATTTGGGATCAGTAAGATAAAAAAAAATAAATAAAAAAAACTGTAAAAAAAGTGACTGTAAAGACAAAATTACAAAAAGACAAAAGACAAAAAAATGCTGTTCTTTTGAACTTTGTATTTATCAAAGAATTCTGAAAGAATTTATCATGGTTTCCACAAAATATTAAGCAGCACAACTGTTTCTTGAGCAGCAAATCAGTATATTAGAATGATTTCTGAAGGATCATGTGACACTGAAGACTGGACTAAAATTACATTTTAAAATATATTCAGATATATTCAGATGGAAAACAGTTATATTACATTTATATAACAGAATATTACTGTTTTAATATATTTCAAATAAACACAGCCTTGGTGAGCAGAAGAGACTTCCTTCAAAAACAAAACAATAAACATAGTTTTTTTTTTTTACTTCACAATTATTTTAAACAATTATTTTAAACTTTTGCTGTTAATAGGTTAATAAATGCTGTAAAATATTGTTCATTGTTAGGACGAATTGAACATTATTGTAAATTGTTACAAGAAAGAAAAAATGCCACAATATTAAATGTTTTTGAAGAAAAATCACGTTGGATGTAGGATTTAGGATGTTAAGATGTTGTGAATGGTCGCTATGCAGCTCATTGTTACATGGTTGCTAGGGTGTTCTTTGTGTTTTCTAAAGAGCCTTTTAAAGTATACTCCTTGGCAGTGGGTGTGCAAGATGTGTTTGGTGCATGCGCACTAACTAGTGGACTCAAAGTGCTCAAGTCACTCGCATACTCGTAAGCGCGGACACAAAAATTGGGCAGCACGCGGACGGTGTGCGTACATGTCCACGGACCCTTCTGATGACGAAAATTACCTCGCGTGGTCGTGGACCACCAAAGTATACTTTGGGCTTAGGCTGTTGCCACCCCAAGTCACTATGATATTCTGTTTCTGTCTCTAGTGTGTTTTCTGTCCATATGTTTCCTTTCACAGTGGTATACGGGCCTGCTGAAGCCTGCAGTCTGAGCGGAGGGAGGGGGACACGCTCTCCGCTGGGAGAACTGGAGGTCTGTTAAATATTGTCACAGGAAGAGAGGAAACTGCTGCGGAGAGAAACAAATACACAGCAGGAGACTGGTGTATATAATTAACAAGGAAGACAAGGATGTCTCTGTGTAGATCAGTTTGAATTCATGGCTGAACAGGTCTGTCTTTCAGTGGGTTGAATTAAATGCAACACAGTGCGACTAGTGATGGGTTGAGCACATATATAGAGGAAATAAGCATATGCTACTGTAAATCGCACACACACACACACACACACACTGATGATGAGTGGTGTGTGCAGCTCTATGGGGTGATTTGGAGAGATCTGGCCCTCTCCAGCGAGGTCATTAATCCACTCCATCCTCCAGAGATCCTATCAGTGGGGGAGGGAGCATGAGCGAGCAGGGGGAATATGTGCTGTTTTATTCCCTAATCTCCAGAGAGAAGAGAGAGAGAGAGAGAGAGAGAGAGAGAGAGAATGGACCAGGATAAGATAAAAGACAGAGGACGTATTAAAAAAAAACATTGCAGATGAAAAAGTGGTTGCAACAAACTCCACAGAGCACACATTACACATGCAAAGTTGAGCGGGGAAGACAAAAACAACCCGGCAAGAACTGCATTGAAGCGGTTTGTAAATCAAGATTTAGGCGCACGCTAGAGCATGTAGTCTGTGAGAGGCTGCATTGTGTTGTGTGCAGCTGCAGCAGTGGAGACCAGCAGCATTAGAGGAGACTTCCACACAGTGTGCTGTGGAGCTGTCCGTGGTGCTTACAGGGAAACTCATTTTAGTGCAGGTCGGTTCACGGCACAGTGTGAAAAAGAAATCTGGAGGTACTGACACCATCTGCAGGCCTCTATTTCACTATTATGAAGTTAAAATAGTATCAATACATCTCACTAATGGACAGGGCAATGCACAGTTATGCAAACAAATGCATTCAATAAAATGAAAAATATATATTTTTTTGTATTTTCTAATTTTACAAAAAAACAATTTTTTTGCATTTGTTCTCTGCATGTACAAAATACATGTGAATGCAAAAAATATTTTTTAGACACATCCACAAAAATGGCAAAATCTTGCTTCAAATGTACCTTTAAGCATTAGAATATTGGAAGCATTCCACTTAAATAATAATTAAAACAAATTTGTCCAAATAATAATAATAATTATCATTATTATTATTATTATTATTTCTAAAATATACGGACAAGTGTTTTTTAAAATAGTTTATTTATGACCAATATAATAATAATAACAATCATATTTTTTATATCTCAATGAACAAATTATTCAATAAAATATATCCTAAATGAATAATACATATCACATTAAAAATACTAAATAAATAAATTATTATAATAATCCATACATACATACATTCTCCAAACCATTTTTCCTCTTTAAACTCCCAGTAATAATAATAATAATTATTATTATTATTAGGCTACTATTATTATTATTATTATTTCTAAAAAATATGGATAAGTGGATACTCTTTATTTTAATTGTTTATTTATGACAAATATAATTATTATTATTATTTCTAAAACATATGGACAAATGAAGACTGTTTATTTTGTTTATTTATTACCAATATAATAATAATAACAAAAATAATTACTATTATTATCATTATTATTATTAATAATAATAATAATTCTAAAACATATGGACAGGTGGATACTGTTTATTTTAATTGTTTGTTTATTTATAATAATAATAATAATAATTTGTTATATCTCTATAAACTAATTGTTCAATGAAAATATATCATAAATGAATAATACACATTCAATTAAAAACAAATCCTGGGAACATTCCTTGTACTTTTGTATTTGCAACCAATTCTTCTAAATGGCTGTAAAAGCACCTGTCTCATGAATGATATTATGCTGCTAATATACATGTGTTCAAATTTTAATTCTAACACATATGACACATGAACATGCCGTTTCATGATCCTTTAAACAAAATAGAGTATATTTTTCAACAGCTGCTGTCTCTGTGAACTGATCTGAAATCTGTGTACCCTGACTCCCAGAAATTGAGTCTATACAGCCAATCAGATTGAAGCATTGTGTTTTTGTATGCGACCAGATGGTCAGTCAATGGTTCATTGGCCTGAAGCTGAGACTAGCATACAACAAGCAACCAGTTCACACTTGCCATGCAACTCTGTTAAATAATCAGTGTGTAAAAATAGTCAAAGCTAGTAAATAGAGAACAAAAGGGTCGGAATGTAAGTTATAAGGATAATTATACAGACAGCTGGACAGTTCACCGAAAATAAGTAGTGTACTCAAAGCTTCTCATTCACACTGCATAATTAGAGCATGTCAACTGGTGAAGGAGTGAACTGCACTCCAGAAAGCAGCGCT
This sequence comes from Leuciscus idus, assembly GCA_021554675.1. NCBI lineage: Eukaryota > Metazoa > Chordata > Actinopteri > Cypriniformes > Leuciscidae > Leuciscus > Leuciscus idus. Next base: position 14,104,899 of record CM038630.1, read on the forward strand.
ACAATCTGCCTTACACAAATATTGGCTGTAGGATATGACATGAGGGTGAATAGATGACTGAATATTCATTTTTGGGTTTAAGAATGCAGAATGCACTTATTCATTTTACAAAATGTAATATTGATAAATAAGAAGGATGAACTTGACTGTACAGCATCAGAGATTCTTCTATCAAAAGTTATAGAAAACATGCAAGTATACAGACTAATACATTCTGTTTTCCAACAGTTCTTATATAGAAATAGAAATGAAAGGTTGTGAAAGAAATCAATTCTTTTGTCCGTCTGTCTTTTGTGATTCTCTCATGGACGCGATGTGCTCACAAGTCCCTGTGGAGTGCATGCATATGTATGTGCAGAAGCACTAACATTCTCCATCTCAACACACTTTCCTGCGGTCTCACATCATGTACAAAACACACATATTGCATATAAAATAAAGGCTTAAATACTAGATTTGAAATAGCATAGTGTGAATCAGCAGTTTCTAATATGGCTGTATGTGAGAGCGGGTCTGCCCTGTAGTCTGCCTGACTCAAGCAAAAGCCTATCAATGATTAAAAGCCTGCAGTCGCGTTTAAGGTGTAGTGTTCGGATGACAGCCACAGGCAATCAATCCTGCTTTCTCGTACATGTGCGCGCACACACACATAATTACACACACACACACACACACACACACACACACACACACACACACACACACACACACACAAACGCACACACACACACACACACACACACACACACACACATACACAAAAAAAAGATGCGAGGAGAGAGAGAGAGAGAGAGAGAGAGAGAGAGAGAGAGAGAGAGAGAGGGAGAGATGCTCTATTCCAAAATCTATTGAGCTGCCTCCATAGGCTGCATGTTAAGGCATCATAAGGCGCCCCCCACGCAAAAGCTGTTCCAAAAGGTACAAGGCAACTTAATTATGATGCCTTCTAAGATAGGCCTACCTCATTTCACATGTATCCATTGTGGAAAAGAAATCCCAGAATGAGAGAAGGGGATTTGCAGTAGTTCACTTCATTAGACAAAATTCATTCATTTGTAATGACAAACACAAGGAACACTTGAGTTATTTTTTTATTTATTATTATAGTTTTATATAATAT